>VDFB02271358.1:84698382-84786566 GCA_007258455.2 Sequoia sempervirens | reverse complement strand
ATTTCAAAATTGCACAATTTTGGAGCAATGACCATCCAACAACATACAGTTCTCTCTCACTTGCAGGTTTGCAAACATTTCAATTTACTTCCCCAAACATTACAATCCTTTTTTGGATCATGCTTACCATCTATAATTGATTTTATTCCCTCAATTTTATTTTCAAATCCCATCCTTCATCTAATTTCTTTGAATGTCAAACACCATGCCAATTTACCTTTATTCTATTTACTCTTCTCAAGATACTTGTTTAGTTATTCTTATATTCTTTTAGAGGTTTGAGTTTACTCGATACAGTAATCCCAAATTGCCACCTACAATTTCAATATGAAAGTAAGTTATTTCCCTTTATTCATTTATTATATCTTCATGCTAAAGTTGAATTGCATGACCATCTAATCCAATTCTCATGTCACTCTTTTTGTCTTCATGTAGCCATTACTTTGTGCAACAACCTATTCAAAGTTTGTCTATTTGCACTCATCTACCCTCAATCAACATACACACTCTTATTCCCTGAATAGGGCCTCCTACTCAACTCTCTTCCACTCTATTGTACAGTCCTTTCTACTTTCATTAGCATGGACTGTTCAAATTTTTAATCTCCTACTCATGAGGTGAGACCTCACTTCTTTACCACGCCTCCAATCAGTGCAGCCCCAAAAATCTATTCATTCAGCTTTTAATGATACCCCCTTATGCGCCATCTCATTTCTCCTTTTTGTGGCATGACTTCTTCCTCTTGCCAGGCGCATTCCTTCCCCTTTCTACCTTCAACGCAACCCTCCGTATTGCTCAAATCATCCTTTTTACCCCATCATTCTTATTGCAATTTTAATTTCTTTTGCTCATGAAATCATGCATTATTCAAAAATCTTTCAAGAATATGTCTCGAGGGCTAATCTTGAATTTGACATTAAACTAAACATTTCTTGAAATTTGTGTCCTGAGCCTAGGCTACTAGGACACATATGCCTCAACTAGCATATGATTCCCGTTTAGCTTGGACTCATTTTAAATTCAAATTGATGGCGAGATTTTATCTCCTAGATCTAATGTCAGCTTGTAGTGTTGTAATTTCAAAAAATTTGGCATAAACAAGTATAAATACAAGGTTATTTCACATATTTTATCCTAGAAATCTTCATGAGCAAGTGTGATCTAAGTATTCAAGCATTCTAGCAATTCAAGAGCATTCACTGTCTGATTATCAAGCATTACAGAGCATTATTCAAGAATCAAGCATCATGTCAAAGTCATCATTAATCATGTTTTTTTTTAGCTAACATTTGTGATGTAGGTATGTCATGATTCATGTAAGCATTCAAGTCAAGATCCATAACATACAATCAAGATTCAAGATCTACATTAATGCTAGCCATTTCATACAAGATTGCAACCTTTATTCCAAGGGTTTAGTTGAAGATCCATTGAAGACCAAGATTGGAGAAAGTTGTCAAAGTTGTCATCTTTCTTGCAAGATTATAGAAAGTCACCTACAGGTTGGAATTTGGTGTTTTAGACTCAGAGATCAGAAAGGAGAGAAGCTATAGGAGAATACTAGAGGATATGAAAGTTTTAGATCAACCCTAATACTGAGACTAGATTTCCACTTGTGGTGTATGAGTCCCAATATACTAGTTTTCAGACTTTTTATGTAGATCATGGTTTACTAGTTGCAGATTATTGGTTTCAGACTTGAAACCCTAAATTGGGACTAAATCACCCCTACTGGTGTATGAGTCCCAGTGGTGCTTCAAAAGTCAGAATTTTGGGATTGAAAACCTTGTTTCAAGCATCTTCATTTTTCTAGTTGCACCTCTATTCATTCTCAGTTTGCTATTCTAATTTTTAGTTTCATATTCTAGGTTACATAGTTAGGTTTGCATGTCATTTACATCTCTTTCTTTCTAAGCTTTCACTTAGTGGTGAACCCCCTTTTTGTCTTTAATCACACCTAAGGAAACCATCCTAACCCTAGTTCATTCCTCAATCAAGTCAATTGGTTGAGGGATCTTGGTTTCCTTTAATGAACTAAGAGTGAAATAGGTCCCTTAGTTCCATCTCTCAAAAGATGGAACCCTATTTCCTTGTGTTCAAAAACAAACATCTAGACCTCTCTATGTTGATTATAAGTGAACCAAGACCCAATCATAAAGACTTTGGAGAAATTTGTAATAAAAATTACCTAAGACAAGTTTGTTTTATAACAAAGGTAGGTGTTTACTTAAATATTTTTACACTTACAAATGTAAATATGAATCAAAATTTAAATCAACATGAATTCAATTAAGTTTTTATCTAACAATAATTTGTATGTTGCATATACTAAATATTTGACTCTTTTTATACAACTATTATTAAACCACACCTAATTCAATGGTCAAAAGTAATTTGGTCCAATAAAAGTAAGATAATTATCTACAACATTTTAATAAGAGTGATGTGTAAAATTATTATAGATTATTTGAATATTAAAAAAATAATATTTAAATAGATTGATTCCTTCCTCATAATTTTTTTTTTTTTTGCATTTTCTTTTGTATTATTTATTTTGAAGAATTTTCTAAAGTTGTTATGTACTTTCTCCATGGTGGCCCCTGGGGTAGAAACCCATTAATTTCTATCTTCGTTGTGTTATCACCTTAATCTATGAATAAAGTGGAAATATATGCTTAAATGTGTACACAACCTATCTTAGTTAGGCATACCAAAATTTATACTACTTTCATAATATAGTAGGGTAGGAAAATGCTATTATCGATTATTATTGAATACATTCATCCTCTATTGAGCTCAATAAACCTCTTGCTAAATATATAGATGATGAGAAACTATGAAATCAAAGGATAGAGGTTCAAAACCCATGCTTCAGTCATTGGTTGTAGATATTCATTTATATGGCCAAACTTATATGGTCCCTTTTACCCTTAATTTTTTATATAAATAAACCTCTATAGGAATATAGACCGATTCTCAATGGTGAGTGATTATTAGTTGGCCTTGTCTCTTTCCCAGTCAAACTCAATTATTGATAGGATATGCATCTAATGAGATATATCAAGGTGATTTAGTTTACCTTCCCAAATTTTGATCCAAATTTTTCTAAAAATAAGATTTTATTGATTCATTTTTACATAATAGATACTAAATTTTTACTTAGGAGCATTAGTTGAGAAGTATTTTCTAAGAGATTCCACCTATATTAGAGTTAAATAATTTTTTTTAACACTAGTATACAGTAGTCTCTATTTGGTTTTAATATTAAATCCCCTCCATTTTCCTCTAATGTACATTCACCAAAAACACTATTGTAGACCTTATTATACTAGTGTTAAAATTATTTCCGTTTGATAAGGTTTAAAATAATGATATTGATTATACAATAGGTCTATAATAGTGTTAAAATTATACTATTGTATCCCTTTCCTATTATTTCCATTTCCATTTATTTTACTTTTTCATTCCTTATCTCCATTTGAGTCCTTATTATAGTTTTTGTTCCACTTTCTTTTTATGCTTCCTTACCCATTTGTTAAATCCTATCATTCCATTGATATGTTAGTCTCCTTCATTTATAATTCATATTTCTAGTATTTTGTTGCTATAAAATTTTATGTTGTTATTCCCTACCTCTTTGTATTCTCTTGAGATACATATAGAGTTTTCCCTTAGGTTTTTCCACCACTTTCCTTTAGAATTTCTAAACTATTTTTAAATAACTATTATGCCTTTATTACACTATTCTTATCCTTTTAAACTCGATAGTTTTATCTTTTGTTTTCTTTTTGTTATTATTTTAAATCTCTTATCGATCTATCTTCTTTAGGAACCCAACGATACTTAGTTTTAGTGTTTCCTCCCAATTTCCTAAAAAATGTACAGTATTTTTTCCTAAACTTATTTTTTTCAATCCTTGATTTTTCAAAGTTACTTTTATATCCTTTTTTCTATTTTTCTATTTTTCTTTTTTTACCTACTAATATTTTTCCCAATCTTTGTTTCCATTTACCCTTTTCTATAAAATCTTGTTTATACGAAGAATTAGTATGATTTTTTTAGTATAATATATATATCAATAATTTTGTCAGTGTTTCATTTTATGTGAATCTTTCCTAAATGCACAAAAGTATACTAAGGAAGAATCTCCTTTAAACCTATTTTGCAGGGTCTACTTCGTAGAATTATAATTTGTAGGTAAAATATAGGAAGTTTATGTGGATTCCTAGAAAGTGACAAAAAGGAAACTACTAGAATGCTAAATAGAACCTCAATATGTTGGAAGAATGAGGAGATGTCATTGATGTTGTTGTTGGCAACATGAGCATGTGAATAAGCACAAGGTACATACAATTATACTTTAGAGTGTTGTGATTGATGTCAATATTGTATCTTGCTTTGGAAATAATGGTATAGATCATTTTGGTTGGATCTAACATGTTTTAGGATGCTTGCATAAGGTAATTTTTCTAGAAGGTTTGATTTGGTAAAGACAACTGTGATGAGAAATTGGTTGTGTTTATACTAGTGTTTCTATATACAAAGCATCTAGTAATTGGGTGCACAATGGTTTACTATCAAATATTTTGTTTTGTTCTTCTAGTATAATATTGTTGGTTGATATAAGCATATAATTCCAAAAATTCATCTTGTTTTCGCTTTTGGTGCGAAAGTTATGGGTAACAGAAGTTCAACTTGATAGTTACGAGTGTGTTCCAGTTTAGTGTATATGAGTTGGAGAATCTACACATATCCACAGATTAAATTTTGACTTTGCAAATTTGTGGAAGTATTGGAAAATGTCAAAAGAGTGTGAATTCCAGTTGGCATGATGTTTTGAGGTATGAGTGTCCAAATGTGGGTATATAGTTGGAGAATTTTTGTATTAGGTCTCCTACAATGTTGACCTTTAAATAAGTTTAAAGGTATGTAAAGCTTATTTAAGTATTACAAAGTTATGTGGGAGTTATTATAGTTCCATTCTGATCTATTTCAAAGTGTTTTAATATTTGAATCTTGGAGCAAAGCGTGTGTGGATAGATCTTGAGCCGAAAATTCCTATTTTATATATTTTAAATGGTACATCTAATTATGTCGACCTAATTGATGTTATGAGTGAAGCAAATATATAAGTTAGATCTTTTTTGGGTATTTTAAAGATGATGACATGTGAAATGAGTTAGTGAATGCGAATTATGCAAAGTTTGTGTGAATGTAAAGTAGAGTAGAGAATTAAGTTAGATCACTATGAAGAGTTTTGAGTTTATATTTTGAGCCTCAATGGAACTATATTCTAACATATTATAGATTCAATTTGTAATAATTAAACACTTGGATGTGTGCCACAATCTCTTCTATCTCTTTTCTTCTCTTAGTGGGTAGTGAGTCCACTTGGATAGTGATTCCACCTTCAGTGAGCACTTTTGTAATATTATATAACCAATTATAATATATTGTGAGTTGATCCTCACCATGGTTTTTCCCATTTTGGGTTTTCCACATAAAAATCCTAGTGTTCATGTGTTATGTGATGTTTTTATATGTTTTCATGCTTATTTTCATTACTACAATTGAATATACCATAAGTATTGGATGCTTAAATATTTAAGTGGTTAAAAGGAATATTGATTCAACCCCCTCTTAGTATTTTGGGTGTTCAACAATTGGTATTAGAGCTTGGTTCCTTGGAAGCAGCTTAACCTCTTGGGGAAGATCTTGGAGGTTGAACACACGACTGTTAGAAGATTACCTACTCCTCTGGAAGAGATTCCTATTATTGGATCTACAAAAAAAGGTTTCATATTTGATATGGATGTAGAACTCAAAGTTTCTCTTGAAGATCTTGAAAGAATTTAAGGTGAAAAAAGAGATCCAAAGGAAAATATCAAAAAATCAAATGAATGCATCAAAAATTGAAGAAGAAAATCAAGAAACTCAGATAAAGGCATTAGGAGGTCATTGAGAAATTGAAGCAAGCAAATGAAGCCATTACCTAAATGAAGGTGCAAGTTGAAGAAAGAAAGAGAGTTGAAGAAAGCTTGAATACAATGGTCAAAAGAAAATATGAAGAATGCAAAATAATTGAACAAGAAGTTTTGAATATGAGATCAAATCTAGAGAAAGCAAGTAGTCACGAAGAAAAAATCAAGATGAGTTCTACTAGGCTTGATGAAATGATTGCAAATCCAAAAGGATCTAAAGATAAAGAAGGTTTATGATTTGAAAGTGATGAATGTTCAAAATCGATTAGACATCAAATATTGAAGAAAAAGAAGAAAAATGGCAAGTGATCCAAATCAAAGGAATGTAGCTAGAATACCATTGGTTAGACAACCAAATGCACAAAGGTAACCATAAATGGTTTATGGACATAAGGCTATTGAATGTAGAAGCATAATAAATTAGAATGTTCCACCTTTTTTGGTCAATGTATTACATGCAGGAAATTTGGTCATATAGATAATGAGTGTAGAAGTCAAATGATGAATGGCTATAATAATGGTAAAATGACCTTCAATCTTTCAATGGCTATTGTTATACATGTTATGGATTTGGGCATAAAGCTAATCAATGGAAATCTAGAATAAATGGAAGGAATACTAGTCAAAATAATTTTATATGCTATAATTGCAATATGCGTAGACACATTTCTAAGTTTTGTAGAAGCATAAATATGAAGGGATAATCCAACAAAGAAGAATGGTCCAATACAAAAGATGATTTGGAAAAAACAAAGGAGATTAATAAGATTTGGAGAAAGAAGGAAGAGACTAAGGTTAAGGATGAATCTGTACCAACATCTAGTGCAAATGTCTTCTCCGGAAGCTAAGTTGAGAGCTTTGGCTTAGTGGGAGCTTTAATGGAAATATTTTATCCCTTGCCAAAGAAAATGGTGTTGATGCTTCAACATAAGGATATGTGGTGTAGATCGAAACATGCTTGATCTTTTAGAGAAAATTTTGGTAGAAAATGTTGAAATGTGAAAGATTGTGGAGCAGTTGAAGGTGACTATGCACAAAGTGAAGGGTTTGCCAGCTTTATTATTTGAAGCATTCAATGCAAAATGAGGTCAGTTTCAAGGATCATAAAGTGATTTTACTTAGCCCAATTCATTCACAATGAGCATTGAGAAGGAGCAGAGCAACAAAGTAAAGATTTGGAGTGATCAAGGTGGTTTTTGATTCTGTGTGTTCAAACCCTAATCAAAAAAGCAAAGGAAAAGGTATTTATAAATATTTTTTTCCCTAGTTTCATTAAGAAATTTGATTGAAAGAAATTTGAATTCATTTAGAAATGGCTACACCAAGGGTTTTTGAGGTTACTGATAGGCCACAACCCAAGTTTAAGAAACATCTTGTTAAATCCATAGAGGTTGACCCCTTAGGCACATTTTCTAAGGTTTCATATGGTGTGTTGCATATGAAAGATATAAGGGTTTACATTCATTGCAAATTGGAAGAACATAATCATTCTAAGATATGAGACGTATGGGTGAATGAACTTACTGGAGATAACTTTTCCCTAAAACCAAAATATCAAAACCTAACTATAAACAAATTGGATATATGGAATGGAAATGTATAAAAAATTCAACTGTGAAGTATGCAACTATGATGAGAAGATACAAGATTTACTTCACAAACAAAGATAATTTTGTATCTTCCACCAATATAGACAATGCCTATGAAATGGTGGAAAAATGAGTGGACTATGATCTTTGTGAGTTGTTGAGACAACTAATGGACAATTTGGAGAAAACCAAGGAAAAGAAACATGTATTTAAGTATGGTACCCTAATCATTTGTCTAATTTTCTACTTCTTGATAGAACTACCCAACACTAAGAGTATGACATGGTTGAAATTAAGACCTATTGTTCATCAGATTAGAGACTTCCTTTATGGTCTTGGTGATGCAAAGGCACAAGATGAAGCTCTTGAAGCTTTCTTTACAATATTTAAGAAGAGGATGCATGAAAGAGAAAGAATCCCTACGAAAATGGTTGAAAAAGACAAGGATGAAATCATATTCATGGTATCAATAGATGAATGCATTATTCAAGAATTTGGTCCAAGGAAAGTGTGGATCCCAATAATAGGATATGAGATTACTAAACAGGAGATTATTTCTTTAGTTGATTTCATGCTTAGGAAGCCTAAGGATATCACAGAAGGAAGATATGACACCTATGAAGACAAATAAATGAAGTTGCATATGGAGTAGAAGAAACCAATAATAAAGAAGAAGGTTGAAAAGTTTGTGAAGGAAATATGCTTCACAAAGGAGCAAGTGGAGCAAGCAAGAGCAAGGGTTGGAGCCCCATGAAGCTCATTAGGCACTAGAAGATTTGGTAGAATAGCTAACACTCCTCTTACTATCCAAAAGTCCTCCGGGACAAAGCCCCTTACAAGTGATAAGAGAAAAGAAAATGATAATCCTTTGATGAAGGAGAAGTACCCTTTGATTGTGAAAAGTACAAGGCATGAGAAGAAGAAATCTACTATGGTAACACCACTTGCAACCCCTCCTAATAATAGAAACAAAATAAAGGCTGTGAGAGAAAAATATATAAGTGAAAATGTTGAAGACGATGAAGAAGAGGAGGAGGAAGAAGTACCATAGTTGGTCCACAAAAGGAAAGGTGAAGCAAGTGTTAAAAGAAAGAAATTTGATATCATTGATACAAATAGTGAAGAAGAAATAGAAAAGGAAAAGGAAGTTTTTATATTTCACATGCGAGAGAAGAAGAAAGAAGCTACTAAGAAGGTCTCATTGGAGAAGAAGAAAGAAGAAACAAGGAAGAAGAAGACTCTAGATGAAAGGAAAAAGAAAATAGAACTTGTAAGAACTCACACTCCCATGAAGTTAGAAGTACTTTTAATGGTATAGTACAAAATGAGATGTTAGGAAAAATTGTAGCCCTGTATAATGGAGCAACTGAGGTGGATAAGGCCACCATAGTAGAAGCTATCGTTAAGTATATTTTTGTTTTTGAGGTTGACATGTGAAACATAAAGAAACAAATACCTACAGATTTATGGAATGTTTTGATAGAAAGAAGGAAAGAAGTTATAGATGAAGAAGCAAGGTTAAGATACTATATGCATTATAAAGGATAAGTGCTCCTCTCTCTGAGGAAAACAAAGGAACTTTGGCTATAGTATTTAGTAAGAAACTCATAACCAAATAGAGGGTGACAACCCTTATGGGAAGAGATAAAAATGATCTCAAGAGAATTATATAGGAGAGTGTTGAAAAAGTAGAAGAGATAGCACAAAATTTGGGAATGACCCCTACTCCAGAAGAAAATATTGAAGGTGATGTGCGGATGGATGATGCTCAACATGAGCATGAGATAAACAAAGAAGATGTACAAAACAATACACCTCTAAAAGTGGAATATATGATAGAGAATAATGTTGAGAAAGCAGTGATTAGAGAAGACATTGCAAAGGAGGACACTCCTCCTTTGGTATCTACAAAAAGAATTGAGAATATACAAGGAAAAATGGAGACAATTACTCCTCCAAATAACATAGAGATTAGTTTGTTGGAGAAGATAATGTAACTAAGGATGGTGAAAAGGAGATTGGTGATGCAAAGAATAGGGATGACTAGGAAGATACAAGGGAAGATGAGGAAAAGAATGAAGATGCACATGAAGATACAAAATTTGAAGTAGAGACACAAGTGAGCTCCAATAAGATGGAAAAGGAGCTGAAAGAAAAGACAGTGGAGAGTATGAAGACTACTGGTAAATCATTTGGAACCTTCAGAGATTCATTGAATAATTTACTAAGCATGCAACCCAATTTGTAGTCTGTTGTATCAGCACAACTACTACAATTACCTATGCAATAGGGGAATATGGACCTTGACAAAATTTCCCCCTCCACAATATTTGATTGGGAGATGTATTACATGCATCTAGCTGAAATGAGATTATAGAGACCCATCAAAAGAGTGGATAGATAATTGATGAAGTAGTAAAGTCTCTTCAAGAGGCCATACCTAGTGCAAACATTGACACTTCACTTTTTGGTATGGAGAATTCAAAATTGTTGATTGATTCTTTTAAAGAATATGTTGTTGGTCTTGAGGGAAATTTTGAAAATGAGGCTTAAAAGAAGATAAATGACAAGAGAATGTTAGAGATTACTAAAAAGTGTGTACTTACACACAATAAGTTTCAAGAAAACCTTAAGGGTGCACAAGATTGTGCAAATGAAACGAAGACCCTATTTCAGTTTTGTATGAAGTGGTCCAGAGCCACGAAAGTCCATCAAAGATGAAATGGACTCAATTGAGTCCTAGATAGAGAGATCTTTCAGTGCATGTGATCTCATAAAATACTTAGATGGAAGCATAAGGTTAGCAATTGAGGACTTGCATGAGAAGTATTTACAACTACAAGGATAGAAAGAAAATATTATCATGCAATTTGGGAACATCAAAGACTTGGTGAACTCAAAGTTCACATGAGTTTTCAGTGTTCTAATGTATGTTGAGAAGGTTATCA
Source organism: Sequoia sempervirens (assembly GCA_007258455.2). Taxonomy (NCBI): domain Eukaryota; kingdom Viridiplantae; phylum Streptophyta; class Pinopsida; order Cupressales; family Cupressaceae; genus Sequoia; species Sequoia sempervirens. The sequence goes on along the minus strand of VDFB02271358.1, from coordinate 84,776,048 downwards.
AGATCAATCCATTACCCAAGACTCTAGAAGATGGAGATAACACATTGATGGAGCTAGAGACTCAATATAGGATGCTTGGAATAGCCAAGAAGATCTGGGAGAAAGGAAAATAGGAATGACAACTTCATGTTGTAAAGCTTCAAGAGTTAACCTACTCTGATTAACAATAGTTATATCTTCATTATGCATCTACATTTTTTAGTTTTAGATTCTTTGTACACATGTGGATTATATAGAGTGGTTTCCAGTACAAGTTTTTGGTTTTTCTCTAGTACATAATTTAAGGGGAGTCAATTCAAGATCTTTCAGTTTGTACATTGTTATCACCTGAAGTTGCACCCTATTGACCCTGATGTCCAATGCCTCAGTGTAACATTGGAAGAACTCCAAAGATGTGGGTTTCTTGTAAGTAGAGGTCAACCTCCAGAGAAGGCCAGCTTCCATTGGTGTTACCTAAAACTGCTAATTTTTTGAAGGAAAAGGGAGAGAGATAATGCATAAAAATGAAAATTAAACTCTAAGGTGATGCACCGAAATGACAGGAACAATGAGATACTCGAGATACACTTGAATACTGGTGACAACCATGAGACTGCACAACAAGATCCTGTAGATCACACATTCAAACAGGTTTGACACGCACATGCCTTTAAGAAGGAAAGGCAGATTTTCACAAACTAGAAGCTCATGTGTAGGATTAAGTAAACACAGTTTGTAACCTACATGATAGTACTTCTACAAGAAAAGGCATGACATGAAACAAAAGCTATAAGGAAAGAGAAAATTTCACTAAGTAGCTCAATGAATCACTTAAAAGAATGCACTATACTTGACAAGAATCATAAGGCAAAATAATGGACCATCAATGGTAACCAAGGTAAATTTTGTATATTATGTTCCCAATTGAGTTACAAAATCCTACTAGTCTAAGAGAGGACTACAAAAAGGGTCACAAACTTCAGAAGAACATACATCAGAACTCTTTTACAAAAAGGAAAAATGCCTTATATACAGAAAAGATCTCGACCCCTTAGGGCTTACAAAATATCGGTCTCAGAAAAAACTATCCTAAGATCTTTTGATTGAATTAAATGTTTTCTGCCATTGTGTCCCTGCTTTGAATACTCATGAATCTCTCTGCAGTCGAGCTGCTTTGAATGCTCTTGAGCTCACAACAGTATGTGCTGCATTCATCCCGTTGACATTCTTCATTCTGATCAAACTACCATGGCTCACTTCAGCTCCTCTTTGATTGGCTGGGCACACTACGGGTAGATTCTCCAAGTGGTCAAAACTCCTCTGAAAAGAATCACATCTTGACAAGACACTAAAAGTCTCTCACCGATGCGATTATGCCCTCTTAAGCTATCAACAAAGCACATGACGATTGGTGAGACACCATAGCGGGCTTTAAAATTCATATCGATATCACTGAGGCCGTTGACAAGACATAATTCTTTTGCCAAAACATCATGTCAAAAAACCATGACCCTTTAGCGAAGGCACCCTGTTTCGGCGGGACTCACTGCAAACGACAAGACCTCCTGGAGATGTTGGATCCCTCTCCCCGAGCTCCCTTTTGTTTCTCTGAGACTTCGGCCTATCGGCCAGACTTCATACCGAGCGTCAGGTGCTATATCGACGTCAAATGTCGGGGAGACCTGCTTTCTTCGGTGAGACATCCTAACATCGCCCAGACCTCACACCGAGGTCTCTTCATTCCACCGAGCTGCTCTCTTGTCGGTAAAACAACACTGAGTCAGGGAAACCTTCCCCTGAACTTGGAATGTTATACCGAGGCTTCCTTTGTCGGCGAGACCCCACTGGGTCGCTAAGACCTTCTGGTGAAACCATCGCTTTGTCTCGAGCTCCAAGATTCCATTTGGAAAGACTCCCATCGGTCAGGAAGACATCATGGCGAAGTCCACCGGTCGTACTGATTCTTGTTTATGTTGCTGAGACCATATTCATTCGCCGAGATATCTTATAGAATTCCTTTTCCTTCGACGAACTCATTCATTTCAAGAAGAATCTTGGCAAGACCCTTTGTTGTCGATGAGACATTGGCCTTCGGCCAGACCTCTCGCTGAGCACCTTAACTCTCGGCAATGAGCTACTTTCTCTTCGGTCAGGGAGACATTATGCCTTCGCCAACACATCATGGTAAAACTACTTTTCTCTCGATGAGCTTCCTTTGTGTCATCGAGACTTCTTTATCGCTGAGACTCTATATCAAAGTCTCCCTACTTTGCCGAAAGTTCACTTGTGTTCATGGAGAGCTTGCTTGATCGGCAAGACATCCTGCTGACACCACCCCCATCCTTTATCACTAAGACATTCCCGGGTCACCGAGACCTCACCACGACCTGAAAATGCTACATCGAAGACATCCCCAGGTTGGCAAGACATCCACTGGTCATCGAGACCTCACGCCGAGGTACATCTCACGCCGAAACCTCTTGCTTTTCAAATACTGTTGGTGTGACACCTTGATGTCATCGAGACCATATGTCGAAGGCCAATCTTATGCCGATCCTTTTGCTTCGGTATAACTCACTCCTTCGGCAAAACCACCTGTTTGTCACCGGGACCCACACTAAACTCCTCATTCTGCCTGAGCTCCCTTTTGTTTCACTGAGACTTTGGCATGTCGGCCAGACTTCATACCGAGCGTCGAAAGCTACGTCGACGTCAAATGTCGGGGAGAATTCATGCGTTCGGCAAGACCTTATGCCGATATGACTTCATTGGCGGGACCACTGGCTTTCGATGAGACTTTAATTGTCGTCGAGACTTCATGGTGAAGGCATCTCCTCTTGGCGATCTCTTTGTTGTCGGTGAGACATCAGAGTCAGGGAGACCTCTCTCCATCTTGAATGCTACACTGAAGGCTCCCTGTTGTTGCCAAGACCATTTGCCAAAATACATCTCACGCTGAAACCTTATTGTTGTCGGGGAGACTTCACTGGTCGCTGAGACTCTCTCTGAATGCTTCGTTACGCCGAAGGCCTTTTAAGTCATGGAGACTTTTTGACTTCGGCGAGATCCCTTGGTGAAGATCGCTTGCTTTGCCGATGCCACCTGACTTCGGCGAGACGCCATGACATTCCTGGGGTCGTGGAGACTTTCTCCTTAGAATATTTTCATGCCGAACCTGAACAAGGCATGCTTCTTCACTGAGTTCCCTGTGACCTAGCATCAAAACCATGATTTTTTCCCTTGTGCAAATGTTCCATTTGGCCCTATCAAACCTCGGTCACATGATATTTTTCCTGATTGAGCCTGAGGGTGAAAATTAGGTAACATTTCTGGCAACCTTTGCTGGATGTTTGCCTGCTAAACATGAAGACCAGTAGCTTAGGCCTATCCATTGGGCATGAATTCATTGGGAAAATTCAGGAACAGACTTGGAACAACTTTGTTCATTGTAACTTGAGACATAGATCACCTGGAAACTTATTGAAAACAAGAAAAATTGCAAAAGGGAAACTATTTAACTGTGTTGAAACAACACTTAGGGAATATAAACTACATCTAAACCTACCCTACACTAACCAATAAGAAATTGGTCAAACAAACCCATTGACAGGTTGGGTAAAATAACTACCCTTTCTAAAAAATTTACAATGTTTGCCATGCTGGAGAACAACTAAAGATAAATGAAGCATGCATGACAATTCAACAGATGGTTGTAAGATTTATGGCAGAACATATTCAAGCTTACTAATCTTTTTGTATGGAATGTAAACATTCACGTTCTGAGGTTGAAAGGTGACTTGAGTGCGCTCCTCTTGAGCAATATCCTCATGCTTGGGTGTAAGATTCATCCTTCGTGTTGCATTGGATTCCATCCGAGCTAGGTACCTGATTGGACAGCCTTCGGTAAGGTCAAAGATTGAGCTTCCTTTGATCTCTTGCTCATAAACTACCATTTTATCACCTTGCTCGCTTGGAAGATCTAATCTCTATGACTAAATGGTGAAAGAATAGAAACCTCTTCAGTATGTTCATGCTTTCCTAAATGAACACTCATTCCTTCAACGAAGAACAAAGAGATAGCTTCCTCCATCACATATTTAATCAATTCATCAACCTCAGGCTCCTTTATAGACCAGAAAGGAAGCTGCTTATAATTCTCATCAGCACAAGAAGAGTTACATTTTGATTCAGGCTTGTCTTTTTCAATGCAACAAGACACCAATTCAAGTGGAGATGAGGTCTCAGGTCCCTCTGTACAATGAAATGGAAGTTCCTCCAACCAGTTATAACCTAGCAAATTAGGCTCATTAGGCTCCTCCTGATGTTTTAGCATTTGTTCAAGTTCATGAACCTCTTGTCCTAGTTCATCATGACTATCAACTACTTCTGAATCTTCACAAGGATCGAAGTTATCTTCCTCCTCCAAAAACTCAACAGTAGCTTTTCCAACCCCAACATGTTAAAAAACATCAAAGTTCCCACCTTGGACGATAATATCAGGTTCAATCTCAGGTTGTTCTCCCTAAATTGAGGCCCTATTGTCTTCCTTATTATCGTCAATAAGCAACCCACCCATGCTTTCTTGTTGTTCAATCATTTGCTACTGTTGTCTTCTATATTCCTCCATAGCTAGGTGTAACAGATTTGGGATTCTATCCTCCCCCATAATGACTGAACCAACCTGATCATTGGGTTGCTCTTGAGGGATGATGGACTGATCTTGTTCAGGTACTACATTCTCTTCCACCGAATCAAATCCCTTAAAGCTTGGAATTTCAAGCTAAGAAGACTTACTAGGGGAGTCAAGGGGCTGACTTTTCCTAAAGTTGGAAAACTTGTACTTGGGAGCCTCTTGTTCAAAAATTTTTAGCCTCCTTTTTGCCTCCTTTGCAGCCAGGTGCAGGGCAAGGTTCTCTTCCAATTGCTTATTTTGTAACTCCTCCATTAATTGGTGCCGATAATCTAAATAAGCTTGAGTGTTCTACACCTTACCAAAGAGTAGCTTCATTTGTTCTTCCTTAGCAGCTATTTCCTATTCAAGGCCTTCCTCGAACCGGATTCTTTTTGCCACTCTTTCTTGACCATAAAAGCCGACCTGCTCAGCCACTTCTTGCTATCACATAATGGTACCCTACTGCATCTTCATATCAACCAATATCCTAGATAGGCACACAAGCACCTTACTAATATAATTAATCTTCATATTGTGAAGACCTTGACTGAGATCCCACAACGTATGGTCAATCTGTTGGAGCAGGTCCAATACACTCTGATATGGATGTGCAAGAGCAACATACTCATGATATGGAGGGTAATAGTAAGCATCTTCATAATTATTTGACATCTTTTCAGTTAAAGAGCTGGAAACTCAGAATTAACAGATTATTTTGAGACATACCAAGACTTGTGTCTATAAAACCAAAAAAATTGAGCTTGGAGTCGCGAGGTATGTAAAGAAAATGCCTCCAAAAGGTTGAAACTACTGCTGTACACACCAAACAACAACAATAAAATGCATGAACATGAACTGAGAAGCAGTTCACAGTCCCACCGGGCGTGCCAAAACTGTTATCACCTAAAGTTGCACAATGCTGAACCTGATGTCCAACACCTCAATGTAACATTGGAAGACCTCCAAAGATGTGGGTTTCTTGTAAGTAGAGGTCAACCTCCGAAGAAGGCCGACTTCCTTTGGTGTCACCTAAAACTACTAATTTTTTGAAGGAAAAGGGAGAGAGATAATGCATAAAAATGAAAATTAAACTCTAAGGTGATGCACCGAAATGACAGGAACAATGAGATACTCGAGCTACACTTGAATGCTGGTGATAGCCATGAGACTGCACAACAAGATCCTGCAGATCACACATTCAAACAGGTTTGACATGCACATGCCTTTAAGAAGGAAAGGTAGATTTTCACAAACTAGAAGCTCATGTGCAGGATTAAGTAAACACAGTTTGTAATCTACATGATACTACTTCTGCAAGATAAGGCACGACATGAAACAAAAGCTATAAGGGAAAGAGAAAATTTCACTAAGTAGCTCAATGAATCACTTAAAATAATGCACTATACTTGACAAGAATCAAAAGGCAGAATGATGGACCATCAATGGTAACTAAGGTAAATTTTGTATATTATGTTCCCAATTGAGTTACAGAATCTTGCTAGTCTGAGAGAGGACTGCAAAAAGTATCACAAACTTTAGAAGAGCATACATCAGAACTCTTTTACAAAAGGAAAAAATGCCTTATATATAGAGAAGATCTCGGCCCCTTAGGGCTTATAAAATATCGGTCTCAGAAAAAACTATCCTAAGATCTTTTGATTGAATTAAATTTGCTCTGCCATTGTGTCCATGCTATCCATGTCAGTGTGAAAGATTGCCCTTGGAGAAGCCCTCAGGTCTTTAGCAGCAACCACTGCATTCATTTCTGATCCTCATGTCAACCTTTGAATCTCTCTGCAGTCGAGCTGCTTTGAATGCTCCTGAGCTCACAACAGATACGTGCTGCATTCATCCCGTTGACATTCTTCATTCTGATTAGACTACCATGACTCGCTTCAACTCCTCTATGATTGGCTGGGCACACTACACGCAAATTCTCCAGGCAGTCAGAACTCCTTTGAAAAGAATCGCATCTCGGCGAGACACTAAAAGTGTCTCACCGATGCGATTATGCCCTCTGAAGCTATCGACACAACACATGACGATTGGTGAGACACCATAACAGGCTTTAAAATTTATCGATATCACTGAGGCCATCGGCAAGACATAATTCTATCGCCAAAAAATCATGTCAAAAAACCCTGACCCTTTAGCGAAGGCACCCTGTTTCGGCGAGACTCACTGCAAACGGCAAGACCTCCTAGCAATGTTGGATCCCTCTATGCGAGCTCCCTTTTGTTTCTCTGAGACTTCAGCCTGTCGGCTAGACTTCATACCAAGCATCGGATGCTATATCGATGTCAAATTTCGGGGAGACCTCCTTTCTTCGGTGAGACATCCTAACATCGCCCAGACCTCACACTGAGGTCTCTTCATTCCATCGAGCTGCTCTCTTGTTGGCAAGACAACACCAAGTCGGGGAAACCTTCCCTCAACTTGGAACGTTATACTAAGGCTTCCTTTATTGGTGAGACCCCACCGGGTCGCTAAGACCTTCTGGTGAAACCATCGCTTTGTCTTGAGCTCCAAGATTCCATTTGGCAAGACTCCCATCGGTCGGAAAGAAATCACGGCGAAGTCCACTGGTCATATTGATTCCTGTTTCTGTCACTGAGACCATCTTCATTCATCGAGATATCTTATAGAATTCCTTTTCCTTCGGTGAACTCCTTCATTCCGGGAAGACTCTTGGCGAGACCCTTTGTTGTCGACGAGACATTGGCCTTTAGCCAGACCTCTCGCTGAACTCCTTAACTCTTGATGATGAGCTACTTTCTCTTTGGTCAGGGAGACATTATGCCTTCACCAAGACATCATGGTGAAACTGCTTTTCTCTCAACAAGCTTCCTTCCTGTCGTCGAGACTTCTTTATGACTGAGACTATATCGAAGTCTCCCTACTTCGCCAAAAGTTCACTTGAGTTCAGGGAGAGCTTGCTTGATCAGTAAGACATCCTGCCGACACCACCTCCATACTTTGTTGCTGAGACATTCTCGGGTCACCGAGACCTCACCACGACCTCAAAATACTACATCGAAGACATCCCCCGGGTCGGTAGGACATCCACTGGTCGCCGAGACCTCATGCCAAAACCTCTTGCTTTTCAAATACTGTCTGCGTGACACCTTGATGTCATCGAGACCATATGCCAAAGGCCCATCTTATGTCGATCCTTTTTCTTTGATATGACTCACTCCTTCGAACAAACCAGCTGTTTGTCGCCGGGACCCACGCCGAACTCCTCATTCTGCCTGAGCTCCCTTTTGTTTCACTGAGACTTTGGCCTTTCGGCTAGACTTCATACCGATCATCAGGTGCTACACCAACGTCAAACGTCAGGGAGACTTCATGTGTTCGGCAAGACCTTATGCCGATATGACTTCATTGGCAGGACCACTGGCTTTCGATGAGACTTTGATAGTTGTCGAGACTTCATGCCGAAGGCATCTCCTCTTGGCGATCTCTTGGTTGTCAGCGAGACATCGGAGTCAAGGAGACCTCTCTCCATCTTGAATGCTATGCCAAAGGCTCCTTGTTGTCAGTGAGACACCACTGGTTCACCAAGACCATTTACCGAAATACATCTCACGCCGAAACCTTATTATTGTCGGGGAGACTTAATTGGTCACCGAGACTCTCTCTAAATGCTTCGTTATGTTGAAGGCCTTTTAAGTTGGGGAGAATTTGTGACTTTGATGAGACCCCTTGGCAAAGCTCGCTTGCTTTGCCGACGCCGCCTGACTTCGGTGAGACGTTGTGACATTCCTGGGGTCTTGGCAACTTTCTCCTTAGAAGATTTTCATGCTGAACCTGAATAAGGTAGACTTCTTCACTGAGTTCCCTGCGACCTAGCATTAGATTCATGATTTTTTCCCTTGTGCAAATGTTCCATTTGGCCCTCTCGAACCTCAGTCACATGATATTCTGCCTGATTGAGCCTGAGGGTGAAAATTAGGTAACATTTCTGGCGACCTTTGCTGGATGTTTGCCTGATAAACATGAAGACCAATAGCCTAGGCCTATCCATTGGGCATGGATTCATTGGGAAAATTTAGGAACAAACTTGGAACAACTTTGTTCATTGTAACTTGAGACACAAATCACCTGGAAACTTATTGAAAACAAGAAAAAATACAGAAGGGAAACTATTTAAATGTGTTGAAACAACACTTAGGGAATATAAACTACATCTAAACCTACCCTACACTAACCAATAGGAAATTGGTCAAACAAACCCATTGACAGGTTGGGTAAAATAACTGCCCTTTCTAAAAAAAATTCAATATTTGCCATGCTGAAGAACAACTAAAGAGAAATGAAGCATGCATGACAATTCAACAGATGGCTGCAAGATCTTTGGCATAACATATTCAGGGTTACTAACCTTTTCATATGGAATGTAAACATTCACGTTCTGAGGTTAAAAGGTGACTTGAGTGCACTCCTCTTGAGCAGTATCCTCATGCTTGGGTGTGAGATTTGTCCTTGGTGTTGCATTGGATTCCATCCAAGCTAGGTACCTAATTGGACAGCCTTCGGTAAGGGCAAAGATTGAGCTTCCTTTGACCTCTTGCTCAGGAACTTCCATTTTATCACCTTGCTGGCTAGGAAGATCTAATCTCTGTGATGAAATTGGTGAAAGAATAGAAACCTCTTCAGTATGTTCATGCTTTCCTGAATGAACACTCATTTCTTCAATGGAGAACAAAGAGATAGCTTCCTCCATCACATATTTAATCAATTCATCAACCTCAAGCTCCTTTATAGACCAGAAAGGAAGCTGCTTATAATTCTCATCAGTACTAGAAGAGTTACATTATGATTCAGGCTTGTCTTTTTCAACGCAACAAGATAAAAATTCAAGTGGTGATGAGGTCTCAGGTTCCTCTGTACAATGAAATGGAAGTTCCTCCAACCAGTTATAACCTAGCAAATTAGGCTCATTAGGCTCCTGATGTTTCAACATTTGTTCAAGTTCATGCACATGTTGTCCTAGTTTATCATGACTATCAACTACTTCCGAGTCTTCACAAGGATCAAAGTTAGCTTCCTCCTCCGAAAACTCAACAATAGCTTTTCCAACCCCAACATGTTCAAAAAAATCAAAGGTCCCACCTTGGAGGATAATATCAAGTTTAATCTCAAGTTGTTCTCCCTAAATTGAGGCCCTATTATCTTGCTTATTATCGTCAATAAGCAACCCACCCATGCTTTCTTGCTTTCAATCATTTTCTACTATTGTCTTCTATATTCCTCCATAGCTAGGTGTAACAGATTTTGGATTCTATCCTCCCCCATAATGACTAAACCAACCTGATCATTGGGCAACTCTTGAGGGATGATGGACTGATCTTGTTCAGGTACTACATTCTCTTCCACCAAATCGAATCCCTTAAAGCTTGGAATTTCAAGCTGAGAAGACTTACTAGGGGAGTCAAGGGGCTGACTTTGCCTAAAGTTGGCAAACTTGTACTTGGGAGCCTCTTGTTCAAAAATTTTTAGCCTCCTTTCTGCCTCCTTTGCAGCCAGCTGCTAGGAAAGGTTCTCTTCCAATTGCTTATTTTGCAACTCCTCCATTAGTTGGTACTGATAATCTAAATAACCTTGAGTGTTCTGCACCTTACCAGAGAGTAGCTTCATTTTTTCTTCTTTAGCAGCTATTTCCTGTTCAAGGCCTTCCTCGAACCAGATTCTTTTTTCCACTCTTTCTTGACCATAAGATTCGACCTGCTCAGCCACTTCTTGTTGTTGCATTATGGTACCTTGCTGCATCTTCATACCAACCAATATCCTAGATAGGCACACAAGCACCTTACTAATATCATTAATCTTCATATTGTGAAGACCTTGACTGAGATCCCACAACGTATGGTCAATCTGTTGGAGCAGGTCCAATACACTCTGATATGGATGTGCAGGAGCAACATACTCATGATATGGAGGGTAATAGTAAGCATCTTCATAATTATTTGACATCTTTTTAGTTAAAGAGCTGGAAACTCAGAATTAACAGATTATTTTGAGACATACCAAGACTTGTGTCTGTAAAACCAGAATATTTGAGCTCAGAGTCGCCACGTATGTAAAGAAAATGCCTCCAAAATGCTAAAACTACTGCTGTACACACCAAACAACAGCAATAAAATGCATAAACATGACCTGAGAAGCAGTTCACAGTCCCACCAGGCGTGCCAGAACTGTTATCACCTGAAGTTGCACCCTGTTGAACATGATGTCCAACGCCTCAGTGTAACATTGGAAGACCTCCAAATATGTGGGTTTCTTGTAAGCAGAGGTCAACCTCCAGAGAAGGCCAACTTCCATTGGTGTTACCTAAAACTGCTAATTTTTTGAAGGAAAAGGGAGAGAGATAATGCATAAAAATGAAAATTAAACTCTAAGGTGATGCACCGAAATGACAGGAACAATGAGATACTCGAGCTACACTTGAATACTGGTGATAGCCATGAGACTGCACAACAAGATCCTGTAGATCACACATTCAAACAGGTTTGACACACACATGCCTTTAAGAAGGAAAGGTAGATTTTCACAAACTAGAAGCTCATGTGTAGGATTAAGTAAACACATTTTGTAATCTACATGATACTACTTCTACAAGATAAGGACATGAAACAAAAGCTATAAGGAAAGAGAAAATTTCACTAAGTAGCTCAATGAATCACTTAAAAGAATGCACTATACTTGACAAGAATCAGAAGGCAGAATGATGGACCATCAATGGTAACCAAGGTAAATTTTGTATATTATGTTCCCAATTGAGTTACAAAATCCTGCTAGTCTGAGAGAGGACTGCAAAAAGTATCACAAACTTTAGAAGAGCATACATCAGAACTTTTTTACAAAAAGGAAAAAATGCCTTATATATAGAAAAGATCTCGGCCCCTTAGGGCTTACAAAATATCGGTCTCAGAAAAAACTATCCTAAGATCTTTTGATTGAATTAAATGTTGTCTGCCATTATGTCCCTGGTGTCCATGTTGGTGTGAAACATTGCCCTTGGAGAAGCCCTCAGGTCTTTAGCAGCAACCACTGCATTCATTTCTGATCCTCGTGTCCACCTTTGAATCTCTTTGCAGTTGAGCTACTTTGAATGCTCTTGAGCTCACAACAGATATGTGTTGTATTCATCCCATTGACATTCTTCATTCTGATCAGACTGCCACGGCTCGCTTTAGCTCCTCTCTGATTGGCTGGACGCACTACACGTAGATTCTCCAAGCAGTCAGAACTCCTTTGAAAAGAATCACATCTCAGTGAGACACTAAAAGTGTCTTACCGATGTGATTATGCCCTCTGAAGCTATCGACACAACACATGACGATTGGTGAGACACCATAGCAGGCTTTAGAATTCATATCGATATCACTGAAGCCGTCGGCAAGACATAATTCTATCACCAAAACATCATGTCGAGAAATCTCGACCCTTTAGCAAAGGCACCCTATTTTGGCAGGACTCACTGCAAACGACAAGACCTCCTGGCAATGTTGGATCCCTCTCCCCGAGCTCCCTTTTATTTCACTAAGACTTCGACCTGTCGACCAGACTTCATACCAAGCGTCGGGCGCTATATCGATGTCAAATGTCGGGAGACCTCCTTTCTTCGGCGAGACATCCTGACATCGCCCAGACCTCACACCGAGGTCTCTTCATTCCACCGAGATGCCCTCTTATTGGCAAGACAACACCAAGTCAGGGAAACCTTCCCCCGACTTGGAACATTATACCGAGGCTTCCTTTATTGGCCAGTCCCCACTAGGTCGTTGAGACGTTCTGGAAAAACCATCACTTTGTCTCGAGCTCCAAGATTCCATTCGACAAGACTCCCATCAGTTGGGAAGACATCATGGCGAAGTCCATCAGTCATACCAATTCTTGTTTCTATCACTAAGACCATCTTCATTCGCCGAGATATCTTATATAATTCCTTTTCCTTCAGCGAACTCCTTCGTTTTGGGAAGACTCTTGGCGAGACCCCTTTTTGTCGACAAGACATTGGCCTTCGATCGGACCTCTCACCGAGCTCCTTAACTCTCAATGATGAGCTACTTTCTCTTCAGTCAGGGAGACATTATGCCTTCACCAAGACATCATGGCGAAACTGCTTTTCTCTCGGCGAGCTTCCTTCGTGTCACCGAGACTTCTTTATCGTTGAGACTCTATATCGAAGTCTCGCTGCTTCACCGAAAGTTCACTTGAGTTCGGGGAGAGCTTGCTTGATCAGCAAGACATCCTGCCGACACCACCCCCATCCTTTGTCGTTGAGACATTCTTGGGTCATAGAGACCTCACCACGACCTCAAAATGCTACATCAAAGACATCCCCCAGGTCGGCAGGACATCCATTGGTCGCTGAGACCTCACGCCGAAACCTCTTGCTTTTCAAATACTGTCAGTGTGACACCTTGATGTCGTCAAGACCATATGCTGAAGGCCCATCTTATGCCGATCCTTTTGCTCCAATATGACTCACTCCTTCAGCCAAACCACCTGTTTGTCACCGGGACCCACACCGATCTCCTCATTCTACCCGAGCTCCCTTTTGTTTTGTTGAGACTTTGGCCTATCGACCAAACTTCATACCGAGCGTCGAGCGCTACACCGATGTCAAACATTGGGGAGACTTCATGCATTCAACAAGACCTTATGCCGATATGACTTCATTGGCGGGACCCCTGGCTTTCGATGAGACTTTAATCATCGTCAGGACTTCATGGTGAAGGCATCTCCTCTTGGCGATCTCTTTGTTGTCGGTGAGACATCAAAGTTGGGGAGACCTCTCTCCATCTTGAATGCTAAGCCGAAGGCTCCTTGTTGTCGGCGAGACACCACCGGTTCGCCGAGACCATTTGTCGAAATACATCTCACACCGAAACCTTATTATTGTCGGGGAGACTTCACTGGTCGCCGAGACTCTCTTTGAATGCTTCGTTATGCTTAAGGCCTTTTAAGTCAGGGAGACTTTGTGACTTCGGCGAGACCCCTTGGTGAAGCTCACTTGCTTTGCCGACGCTGCCTAACTTCGGCGAGACACTGTGACATTCTTGGGGTCTTTGCGACTTTCTCCTTAGAATATTTTCATGCCGAACCTGAACAAGGTAGGCTTCTTCACTAATTTCCTTGTGACCTAGCATTAGATTCATGATTTTTTCCCTTGTGCAAATGTTCCATTTATCCCTCTCGAACCTCGGTCACATGATATTTTGCATGATTGAGTCTGAGGGTGAAAATTAGGTAACATACATATGCATATATTTCTCATGTGGAGATCTAATGTACATGTAGAATTGATATGTATATGCCCTTTGCCCTTGATTTAAAAGAGGGGTAATATTTTGGAGATGTTTTGGCTTGTTTCCATCAATGGCAAAGGGGGAGATTGTAGGAATAATGAGGAGATTTCATTGATGTTGTTGTAGGCAACATGAGCATGTGAATAAGCACAAGGTACATACAATTTTGCTTTACATTGATTTCAACATTGTATATTTCTTTGGAAAGCATGGTGTAGATCATTTTTTTTCTCTCTAACATGTTTTAGGATTCTTTCATGAGGAAATTTGCAAAAAGGTTTGATCTAGTAAAGACAACTATGATGAAAAATTGACTAAGTGTTTATACTAGTGTTTTTGTATAAAGAGCATTCGTTAATTGGGTCCGCAATGGTTCGCTATTGAATATTTTTCTTTGTGCTTCTAGTATAATATTTTTGGTTGATATAAGCATATAATTCTATAATTTCATCTCATTTTGGCTTTTTGCGTGAAAGTTATGGGTAACAGAAATTTGGCTTGACAATTACAAGTGTGTTCTAGTTCAATATAAATGAGTTGGAGAATCCACACTTCTCTATGGATTGGATTTTTACTTTATGGATTTATGGAAGTATTGAAAAATGTCAGATGAGTGTGAATTCTAGTTGGCATAATGTTTTGAGGTACACGTGCCTAAATGTGGGTATATAGTTGGAGAACTTTTGTATTAGGTATCCAACAGTGCTAACCTAATAAGTTTGAAGGTATGTGAAGCCTATTTAAGTATTTAAAAGTTATGTGGGAGCTATTATAGGTCCATGCTGACCTATTTTAGAATTTTTTAATAATTTATTCTTGGAATGAAGCATGTGTGGATAGATCTTGAGTCGACAAGTCCTATTTTGTATATTTTAAATGGTATGTCTAATTAGGATGACCTAATTGATATTATGAGTGAAGTGGATATATAAGTTAGATATGTTTTTGGTATTTTGAAGATGATGACATGTAAAGTGAGTTAGTGAATGTGCATTGTACAAATTTAGTGTGAATGCAGAGTAGAGCAAAGAATTAAGTCAAATTAGTATGAAGAGTTTTGAGTCTATATTTTGAGCCTCAGTGGAACTATATTCTAGCATATTATAGATGCACTTTGTAACACTTCAACACTTAGTTGTGTGCCACAATCTCTTCTATCTCTTTTCTTATCTCAGTGGGTTGTGAGTCAACTTGGATAGTGAGTCCACCTGCAGTGAGCACTTTTATAATATACTATAACTAGTTATAATATATTGTGAGCTAATCCTCACCGTGGTTTTTCCCGTTTTGGGTTTTCCACGTAAAAATCCTAGTTTCATGTGCTATGTGATGTTGATATATATTTCCATGCTTACTTTCATTAGTGCAATTGATTATGCTATAAGTATTGGATTCTTAAATATTGAAGTGGTTTAAAGGAATACTAATTCAACCCTCCCCCCCTCTCAATATTTTAGGTGTTCAACACAATGGACATATAATTTCAAAAATTTAATAACTTGGACCAAGCCATATAGTTACCCACCAAGAGGAATAGTTTTATCATTATTATATTAAGATTTGTAATGGCCTTGTACACGCCTCATTTTCTAATAAATTTTGGTTTATAGACCTCTTTGATGGTCTATGATTGTAGTGTCTAGTATGTACTTATGTATTTGGTTTGTAACTCTCTCTTTGTGATTTCATTCTATTTGTAACATGTTTTGACTTGTATTCCATTGCTTTTTCTATTTTACTTCAATTTCAATCTTCTCCTTGATAGGTCACCATATATATAATTATTCAAGAAGCTATTTCCTAGCATCTCTAATGCTTCTTGAACCTTCCAAGGTATAGGACTAAGTTTTAAAATTCCTAACACAAATTTATTTAGCTCAAAATTTGACAAAATTTAGTTTGGTATGACGTTTTGATTCCAAATATAATGATAATACTTAGCTACAAGTGCATATGTTCAAATTCATTTTTCCTTTCTTTTCTCTAGTCTACTTTATGAGTTCATTTTTTTTTAATTTTTCACATATTTTTGTTTGATTTTCTATTATATTACTAGTCCTAGCTCAAGTGATTATCAATTACTATCAAGCTAGTTGGAGACAACCTTAGATAACATTGATTTTTAAATTTTCACACAATCATATATCTATAGAGAACCTATCTTTCTTAACTTCATTTTAAAAGGGTTCATCTTTGAGGCTCTTTTAGCATCTTGGTGATGAGTTTATTGTTTGAGGTTACATGGTAATCTATTCACCTTATGTGGTTATATGAATCTTTATTTCTCTTAAATATTAAATCTTTCATATTTTATGTTAAAAAATAGTTACATAGGATATTTTGGGATAAAAATATTCTTAGTGAATCAATATATTTGAACTTCACATTGAATAATTTCACAAAAGGTGTATATATTTTATGTTTATTTGATCTCATTGTATATCATACAATAAAAAGGTAAAAAGAATTAGATGCATTCCATAAGAAGAGAAATAAGATTAAAAAATCTTAGTAATATTTTAATCTAGAATTCCATCCAAAAAAATTCTTAATATTGGAACATAAATATAGACCTTTGTCAACATTATAAGTGAACCATGAACTAGCTATAAAGACTTTGGAGAGACTTCTACTAAAATTTATTTCAAATCCAATTCTCTTTTTCAAGGAAAAGAACTAGATGTGTTACATAAAAAGGGAAATACCATGAAAAAATTTGTAAGATTTTAATCTAGGATTTCATCCAAAAAAATCATTGACATTGGAACAAATATATAGATATTTATGTTGATTATAAGTGAACCAAGACTTAGTTATAAAAACTTTGGAGAGAATTCTACTAAAATTTATCAAAGCCATGTCTCTTTTAAGGGAGAAGAATTAGATGTGTTACATAAAAAGAGAAACAACATTGAAAAATTTAGTCTAATTTTAGCCTAGGATTTCATCCAAAAAAGTCCTTAATATTGAAAAACATATAGACCTCTATGTTGATTATAAGTTAACCAAGACTCAATCATAAAGACTTTGGAGAAACTTCTACTAAACTTTACCTAAGTCAATTATATTTTATAAAGGAGGTAGGTAAAGTTAAAAAAAATTACACTTACAAATTATGTAAAGATGAATCAAAACTTGAATCAGGATGAATTCAATCAAGTTTTCCTCTAAAACAAATTTGTATATCTTCCATTTACTAAATATTTGACTAACTCTTTTATACTACTATTCTTAAGCCACACTTAATTCAATGGTGAATTTAGTAATATGGACCAATAAAAATAGGATATTTATTTACCATTCTTTATTAAGAATGATGTGTAATATTGCTTAATATTAACTACTGAAAAATGTAATATTTAAATAGATAGCTTCCCTCCCCATAAAATCAACCTTTTTGTGCATTTTATTCTACATTATCTATTTTGGAGAATTTTCTAAAGTTGTTCTATAATGTCTCCATTCCGGCCCCTGGGCCAGAAAACTATTGATTTCTATCCTTGTGTTATCACCTTAACCTATGAATACTGTGGAAAGCTATCCTTACATGTTTACACAACCTGACTTAGTCAGGTGGACCAAAATTTATACTACCTTCACAATACAACAGATAGGAAAAAGCTATTATCCATTAATATTGAATACATTCATGCTCTACTGAGCTCAATAAACCTCTTGTTAAATGCGGAGATGATGAGTAACAGTAAGCAACTGCAAAATCATAGGCCGAAGTTTCTCAACCCATGCTTCTATCATTGGTCATAGATATTCATTTATATAACAAAACTTACATAAAAAACACTCTGCGGATCAAGATTATAATGCCAAAAATATTATTGCATCTCTAGTGAGATACAATCCTATTTTATCTTTCTAATTAAAGAATGAACACTAAAATTAGCATTTGGCATCAAACATTTATTTAGCTTGATCTTGTGGAGGAGGGGACACCTATATTATGTTTTTTTTTCTTTGAAATGGTAAAATTTGTGTTGGATTGAAATTAGATATGGAAATCCTTGGTTATAACACATACCACCTCACACAAATCAAATTCACTAGTATGAATTTAAAAAATTAAAAAATTATAATCATATAAAGTATATCTAATTAATATCCTACTTCGTTAAACATGTTGTACCCATCTTCTTTGATCACTTAAATTGATTGAATGTTCTATGAAAACTAATGCATACTTCATCCATATTTCTAGTCATTTAACTTGTAATTTAGAATTTCATGTTTATTAAAAATTATTTGTTCTAATGAACACATCCTAAATTTTGGGTTTCCTCATTAATTTTGAAACTATTAGTGAACTTACTAATAAGTAGGTTTTATTAAATTATTACGAAGGACAATGGTTGTTGCAATTAGGGTTTTAATAAGAAAAAATAATGAAATTTAAAAATTTAATTTGTAAATGAAAACATTAAATATACACCCAAAAAGTACATAAAGAAGGTTGAAAACCTAACTTGGAGGTCACTAATGCTTGCAAGGTTAATGGGAGGAGATGGCAAGTGAAATGTACTAGTGACCTAGGAGGTGCAGAAGTGGGTACCCATTCTTGTTCATCGATGTTCACTCACTGTTGTTGGTAAAAAAATGACCCATAGTCATTTAAAAAAAACAACAAATAGTTTTAAGAAACAAGTACTCATTCTGAAATGGGTGTCCATTTTGAAATGGGTGCCCATTCTAAAATGGGATCCCAAAGCATAATAGGTACCCATTTTGATCTGAGACTTAAATCCTCATTACTAAATGGGTACTCATTCCTGTTGGCATTTATCCTTTGCATGAAACTTCTCCTCTTTGTGAACCCAACTTCTTGTGGGTACCCTCTAAAGTTTTATTTCTTTAAAAATTTATCTGTTTCATTTTTATTTTTTAAAAATGGTTACGTAGGATAGTTTAGGATTAACACATTCTTAGTGAATCAATATATTTGAACTTCACATTGAATAATTTTGTGAAGCCCACCCCTATGCTACATCTAGTACTTGGATTATATTGAGTTTGTTTATTGTCTATGCCTATTGATACCATTGATGACATGATATTTAAATGTTTAAGTTCATATGATGATTTGATTTTGATCATGCTGCATGCTTAGTAATCTGACTATGATGATTGATCTAATTTTATGCTAGTTATTGAGTTTGTTTAATTTGAATTTGGAAACTTAATGATGAATGAATGAAACAAGTGGTGTGAACCAATCATGTTGCAATTAAATGAGTATGAAAATTATGGTTAATGAAAATGGGATAAGATATGTGGCTAATGATTTTTCAATTATGTTATTGGATCTTTATGCTATGTGATTATGAAACTTGTGTGAATGAAATATTTTGATTTTTATATAAATATGAATTACTTGGATGGATTAACGTGTGCATTGAGTGTGCAGGTATACTTTCCATGGCCAATGGAAATTGAAGGTGACCCTTGGGAACCCTAAGTAATTTAACCAATAAAACCAAACTATAGTCCATTTGGAGGGACTATAGTTTCATTCAATGATGTATTTTATTCGTGATGTAAATTGTGAATGTTTGTAAATTCATTTTTATTGCCATGTTAGTCCATCTAGGAGGTGAGTTGTCCATCCAAGTGGACAAAATCGGATTTGAACTTTTAGGAACTTTTTGGGGATTGAAAAGTGATATTTTTTAAATGTTTTTATGGGTTTAAGGTTCTTATGGCAGGTACCTATGGGTTAGGTACCTTTTTAACTCAAAATCTTGGGCCAGTTTCAAGATTGAGTACTCTTTTTGAGGGCTTAAAAAGGTTTGATGAAAATAAGGTTTTGGGAAGTGGGATGGGGACTAGTCTCTTTCCATCCCCACTTCTCCAAGTTGCTTTGAAAGGCTCCCAAGTTTTTACACATGTGTAAGAACACATGGGTGAGTGTTCCTGGGAGAGTGGATGGGAGGTTGACAAATGTCATCTCCCTATTCAAAGGAATTCAAACTTGAGTTCCTATAAAGAAAACTCAAAACAAGTGTTATGGGGATTCTTTTTGCATTCTTGATTTTGGTTGAATTTTGGGGGTTGAGAAGTTGAAGAAAAAACTTGAAAGAAGAGGAGTTGTGTGGATCCTCAACCCATCCTTCCCTAAGCTTGGTTTTGAGGTAGATTCACCACTCTTTATGTTTCTTTATATTTTTTTTATTTGAAAGATTACATGAGTACATGAAAATGTGCTTGGTATTTTATCCCTTGTGTTTTGCTTGCATGTTTATTTTGAAATACTTTTGGTGCTTGTTTTCTGGTGTTGTTAAATATGGTTTATGTTTTGGGAAAATGATTGTATAGGGATAGGCTCACCCAAAATTTGGGTAGAGTGTCCATCGTTGGGGATGGTATGGAATAGGAAATTCCATGGGGATGTTTAGTTCCTCCTTAAAAGGAGAGGCTTAAAAAGGGTATGAGTACCCATATGCAAATTATGAAATGGTATAAATGGTTTTGATGGTATGGGTCTTTTGTGAAAGAGGAGTTATGGTGAAATGGTTTTATGTGAAGAGATGAAAGTATGATAATGGTTTTATTCTTGTTGTTCTCTTTTGAGTCCCCATATGGAGTGTGTTGTCCACCCTCCATTCCCCATGTTGGATTTGTAATGAATCCTTAAGTTATGTGATTAATCCTTTGGGTGGGTGTGAAAATAACTTGTGTGTATCATATGTAGTGTAAATGTTGATTGGCTTGGTTTTGTTTGTACTTGGTTCCCATAGTTGCCTCCTAGCTCGGGGGGTGGTTGGTTTTTTAACCCAAGGTTGGGAGGTGAGCACTACTAGGCCATGGAGAAATTTTTTTGTTATGTGTAGGTGCAAAACACTAGAAGAAACTTGTGGATCTTGGAGAAAATATGTTCCTCGCATGTTGTGCTACTATGTTGAGAAGATTAGTACATTGTAAAAGTTCATTGTGGATATTAGTTGAGGAAAATCCCCCTTTTATGGGCTTGTAACCATCGCTTGTGAAGTTTGAAGGAAGAACCTATTGATGTGTGTATGTAGGAATGATATTATTATTTCACTTATAAGTTTTTTCTCCTCCTTTTATTTTAGAATGTAAAAGCTGAAAAATGTTTTAATTTGAGCATAAACTTGCATTTTTATTTTTTTTTAAAGAGGAAATAATAGATGCTTATTATGTTGTTTTCTATATTTGGTAATCTCCTTAAGAAATTCTATGTATTGATGTCTGAAAGAATTTTTTTGGTTGTGTTGATGGAGATTTTGGCACCACAACAATGCAAGCAGAATATCGCTATCCTGCTTCTCCTATAAGAGAAAGGAAACACATGGATGCCTTAGCTCCCAAGGTCTTTGTAGTTGGGTCTCAACTATGCTGATGTTACTTAGTGGTCAATGCAACAGTAATATTCAAGGGGCCTGCTGGTGTTGAGCTTCTAGGTTATTCTAAGATCAAGCATGAAATAAAACCTACTCAAACAGGGTTTTTTTAAAGAAATATAAAAAATATAAGTCAGAGTTTTGAAACAGAAAAGAACAATAGTTCATCCAACCTTAACCAGATTTGTTAGCTTCAAGGAATTTGTTAACTAAAACTAAAGAATAGGATTAACTTGTGATTAACACACAGTTATATTCATTCCTAGTGTTGATTTGATAGCAGATTGCAATTCATCTATTTAAACAAAACATAAAATAACATTTCATTCCTTGAAGACTTCACAAATCAAATGATTAATTCAAGACAAACACCATTCTGAAACACAACATGAAATAGATTTTAATCTGGTTGCTTCTACTGTTGATGAAACATATAAGCAACATTTACAAAGCTAGCACAATCACCAGTGTGCAGACAATCTGTGATTTCAAATTATTTTCATTTACGCTAAGAAAACTGAAAGGTACATTACAGTCGGTACTGAAATCTAATTGCTAAACAAGAAGACAAGAGAAGCTCTCATTACTGAGAATCAAGATGCAACTCTATCTCCTTTTGTTAACTGACTAGCTCCTAACAGTTCTAACTCTAAATAGTTCTCAGTCTAAAAGTTCTCTAACCTTAAAAGTTATAATCTAGAAGTGCTAACAAGTTCTAACCTCAAAAACTCTAACCTTTTCAAAGAGGCCAGAATGTCTTATATACAGAATGCATCAAAAGAATGCACTGTCCCTTGCACTAAGGTTTACAAAATATCTGCATCTAGGAGAGTTGGCTCTTGAATCTTTCTGAGGAAAGTCAAAACTGCATTGATTGCGAAGTCCCGTTGTCTATGCTAAAAAGTTGTTCCAGGGATGACCTTAGATATTTTGCGGCTGCAACCTTTACTTTCCTATCTTCGTGTCCATCTTCGAGCTCTGTTGGAGGGGGCACCTTGAATGCTTAGAAAATCTTCATTAATATTGATCTACCTCCTTGCCAGTAGTTGCCACAGCTATCCCTCTGAGTCACAATTTCTTCTTTCCCTTGGCTCCCTTTCTATTCTGGACTTCTCTGTTAATTGATCATCTTCTGGAAGCACCGTCGAGCCTCCCTATAGATCTGAATGCCATCGTTCAAGTCAATCCATCATCATCTGTTCTCAGAAGGAATCTATCTTGTTTGCATTCTATTGATCTTCCCTTATAGGAATAGTTAATCAGTCAAAGGGACTGATGAATCACTATTTGGCTTCCTCTAATTGGTTAGACATTCACCATGCCGGATTCCTAGGCAGTCAAAAGTGGTCCACCTTGAATCGCATTTGAGTGAGACACTCATTGTGTCTCCTTGATGGTGATTATATTGCTTTTAGCAACTATCGGCGTAGCATAAGACAGTTGGCGAGACCTTTCGGCGAGCTACATAAGTTATACCGAGCTCACAAAGACCATCGACAAGACCGCATCCTTTCGTTGAGACCACATGATGAAGCCTTTGTTTTCTTTTGGAGTCTCCCCGACATCCTCCTTATCCTCCATGCTCGGGCTCCTTTTGCTTTGGTGTGACTTTCATAGTCGCCGAGACCTCCCGGCGAGAGTCTAAATCTTCCTCGAAAACCCTTGGGGAACCCTTGTCAACAAGACTTATGGTGACTCCCTTGCATGTCACCGAGACTCTTTTGAATCAGTAGGACCTTTCGCTGATTTCTTTCACTCTTGCTGAGCTTCCTCATTGTCGTTGAGACATTATCGGGTCGGCAAGACATCTTACCAAACCCGATCCATCCGCTCAGAGTCTCCCTGAGTTCTTTCATTTTAGCGTGACCTTCGAACTTCGCTAAGACCTCACACCGAAGTATTTTCCTTTGACGACTTTTTTTCATTTTGGCTAGACCCTGTTGAATCAGCAAGAGATTATGCTAATAGTATGCTGTGTCGCCGTAGCATTCTCTTGTCGGGGAGATGTCCTATAGAAACTTCATGTCTCGGCTAAAGCCTCCACATGTTTACTCTTTGGTTGCTGAGACTTATTAATTCTCTCACCAAAGATTACTGATAAAATCCCTTTGTGGCATGTCGGTGTGACCTTGTGAATTCACCGAGACCTCCTGCCAAAGAAGATGACTCCCGCCGATGTCAATTTTGTCGCTGTGACCTCACCTCTTCGGCTAGACATTATGCCAAAGGTTTTATCCTTCGCTGAAAGGCACACCTTTATCGATAGTTGGCAAGACTGCAGGCGTTCGGCAAGACCTCTCACCGAAGGAATAACTCTCACAGAAAAGGGAGGTCGTTTGCTCCGCACTAGTTAGTAAGACTCAAAGATTTCACCGAGACTTCTTAGAGAAGAAGATGACTCCCACCGAAGTGATAAATCATTGTGCGGTAGTCGGTGGGAATTTAGGAAGTTGCCAAGACCTCCTTTTTGAAGCCAAACCCCCATACCGAAATATGTTCCACCTGTCGTCGGTCGGTGAGACATGGAGAAGTCACCGAGACTTCTACCCGAAGGAAATCTCCTACCGAAGTGTTAGGCCAGTGTCACTAGTCGATGAGACTTGGGGCCTTTGCTGAGACCACATGCCAAATACTGTTTGTTTGGCCGAAGTGTTTACTCATGAGGCAATTGGTAAGACATGAAAAGCCCACTATGACCTAACTCCGATGATGGTTTTCTTCGTCGATGGGAACTCCTTGGTTGCCAGGACGATGGTTGAAGTGCTGCCGATAGGAAACTGCATGTATATCTCGATTGTTGTGACATCTATGGGGTCTTACCAAAAGGAAACATAGACGCAGATTGACAGAATACACTGGTAGTCGGCAAGACTTCTACAAGGTCTTGCCGACTTTTGCCTTATTTGATTTTTAGGACCAACTAGATTGAGGGGTGCCTTCCAACTAAGCTCCCTTGACAAATATCATCATGTGCATGATTTAATCCTACATTCAACAAAGAAAAGCACAGTAAAGATCATACAGATAGAAGTTAATTAATCAAAATCGTCATTGAAATGAATCCTATGTTAGTAACGTGTCATTAAATCTTCAAATAAAATGATCATACAAGCAGTTCAGGTTTTAGGTCGACCCGCAGAATCCAAGCTAGGGAGGAATTTCAGAGAATTCTGAGTTAGGCGGATTTCAGCGGAATAAACATGAAAACACCCATTAGAAAATTAATCCGCTCATTATCAGTCAAGGAACAACGTGAGATCTCAAAATAGCATCAATTATTCATAAAATGCACCATCATTTACTAACCAGTCGTACTTCTCCATACTTCTTCACATTCCACCAGATTTTGGGGAAATCTGCATGGGATGGATTTTCATGAAGGAGAAGAAATTTCGACAAATCCAAAACAAACAGGGAACAATAGATTTCGGGAAAATTCAGAAGAGAAGGAAATCCACGAAAAAGAAGACACTCCGACAAACCCAAGACAAACAAGGAACAACGGACTTCGGGAAAATCCAGAAGAGAAGGAAATCCATGAAAAAGAACACTCTGGAAAACCCGGGACAAACAGGGAACAACAGACTTCAGGAAAATCTGGAAGAGAATGAAATCCACAAAAATCCGGTCCACGTGGATTTCTGCGAAGACTGAAAATCCCCGAACAACATTGCTTAGTTGGAGTTCGAATGAGATCCAGGAAAATATGGATGGAGTGGAAAATCCTGAACTTAGGAGAAAACCCGAATTCCAATTGAGGTAGAACCAAAATTTCAAACAGACATAACAAAAGAAGAAGAATGGAGAAACAGAAGCACCCCAAAAACAAAACAAATAACAAAGACAAAGAAATCAAAAGAGAAGGGGGACCCACTTTGATCCAGATCAAAGTGGGGTGGTTATGCAAGGCATAACAAATGGCGACTCGACTAAGAAAATGGTTTAACCATTTTCATGAATCTGAAAGATTCAGCTACCCAGAACTCCCTGGTTCATGAACATCACAACTCCAGTTGGGTCAGTTATAACAAACAAGGTAGAGCTAGAATTTCAAATGTAAGTCAATCAATGGCTACCCCCTTAATCAATGTGTGTGCTTGATTGTGCATCACTCTCTCATGAATTTTTCCTCATCTTTTAGAAAATAATGTGTAAGATTTGAGCTACTTGAGTTGATCTCCTTTGGCTGTTGTGCAATGATATCCTGGGCATTGCTCCGCTGCCAGTCAGGCGTCCATAGCCCTGGCGGAGATACCTCTAGTTTGCTCACAGCATTGCTCTACTGCCAGTCAGGTGTCCATAGCCCTGATAGAGATACTAGAATCACCCATTCATATTGAATCATCTTTTCTCTTTTGATAATTCTTTTCTTTTTCTCTTTTGAAGTTTCAGATATTTCATTTAATTCTCTTTTTCTTTTCAATATGTCAAATGTTTAATATCTGATCTAGGTTGAAAACTACAATGGACCTCATAACAACACTTGGAAGTTAGATTTTTTGCTTAAATCTTACAACACTGTCATCCTAGGACAAATACACTACTAGAAGAGGAGATGATTTTAATAATTTGTGACAAATTCAGGGGAGCTAAAGAAGGATTTCTTACTTGGCACCTTGTTTTCAAAACTTTCCACAACTTTTATTGACAACAAGCATGAAACAACGAATTGAGGACAAAATCATCCGACCAGAAAACCTAAAAATATCTAAACCACCTCTCTCCTAATGACCAAAGCATGCTTTAGATAACAACCCATAGCTTCAGGTGGAAAGGATAGATCAACCCCAAAGAATCAAGACAAAACAAAGACCAAATAGCAAAGGAAACACAAAGGACAGAAGGAAAGAACAAAACAAAAAAGTAGCAGATTATTGACAAGCAAGAACACCAAAAGTATTTACAAAAATACAAATTATTTACAAACAAAAGACAACATAAATTATTTACATAATGAACAATGAATTACTTATATTCAGAACAAAAATTAACAAGCCTCAAGATTCAAAATAATGCTTAAGGAACTGCCCATTAACGAGCAGAGGAACAGGTTCCCCAGTTAGGCTACTCAGTCTGAAAGCATTTTCCCCTAGGATCTCAACAATTTGATAAGGGCCTAACCAGAGCTTGTCAAACTTTTGGTGATTGTCTTTCTTTTCACTAGCCTTATCCCATAGCAACACTAAGTCTGGTATCCTAAAAGCCTTTATCTTGGCTCTTTTTTCAAACCATCGTTTGACAATAGCCTGATGCCTAAAGAATTGTTGTAAAGCCACATCTCTTTGCTCTTCTAATTTCAACAAAGCAGCTAACCTGACCGCTATCCTATTGTCATTGGAGTAGAATTTCTGCATGAACTCAAGGATAGGTATTTGCAGATGAATAGGAAAGACAGGCTCTTGGCCATATACCAGCTTCAATGGTGAGGTGTTTAAGGCAACCTTAATCCTAGTCCTATCTACCCATAATGTGAATCTAAGCTAGGTATGCTAGTCTCTAGGGTTATGCTCTAATAGTTTCTTAATGACCCCTAAGAGATTCTTATTGGTTGACTCTGCAACTCCATTGCCTTGTGGATAATAATTTGATGAATATTTCAAGACAATCTTGTGATCATATGCCCAGGAAATAAATTCAGCAGAAGAGAAGGCAAAGCCATTGTCACATACCAGAGCGAAAGGTATCCCAAACCTTGTAGTGATGCATTCGATGAGGAACTTGATCACTACCTCTGTGGTGCTGTTCTTACAGGGTATAGCCTTTGTCCACCTTGTGCAGTAGTCAGTGGCAGTCAAGATGAATTTATGTCCTGCAGAAGAGTTCGGGTTAATCACTCCAATAAAATCCAATGCCCACTGGGCAAATGGCCTCACCTCGTAGACGAGCTGCAATGGCACGACTGCATGGCATTCCCTTGGTGCAAAAATCTGACATATATGACATGTCTTCACATGCTGATGGGCATATTTGAATACACATGGTCAGTAATAACCAGATCGAAGGATCTAGTGTGCCAAAGAATCTGCAGACCCATGACCTGTGCCATGCTTCCCATGAAACTCAGAGATCACATGTTGAGCCTCTTGATGATCAAGGCATCTCAGGTATACTCCTTCAAAATTCCTCTTGTATAGCAACCCTCTTTTGAGCATGTAATGAGAAATCTTTAGTCTTATGGCTCTCCTTTGAGTGGCATTCATTCCTTCTAGACATCGATTGTTGAGCATAAAGCATATGGTATCAGCATACCAAGGGTCATTAGAGAAAGACTGGGTCATGTATTGCTGACAGATGATGTTGTCGCCAGCGTTTGCCATGGACTGAGATAAGCCCGTGCGCCTAACTAGCTTCATAGGGTGTATCTCTAGGTCAAATTCTTGCAGGATGGCCATCCATTTGCCTCTCCTTTCTCCCAGCTTGCTTTGCATGAGTAGGGACTTCACTGCCACGTCAGAAACTACTGTGACGACTTGGCTTCGGAGGATGTAATGATGAAACTTCTTGACAACCTGCACCAACGCAAAAGCTTGCTTCTCAAGAGGCAGGTATTTGATTTCCGCATTTTTAAATGGAGAGCTCATGAAAGCAATCGGTCTCTCTTCTGCCTTGTCTTTGCGTTGAGTTAAAACAACCGCGCATGAATGGTCAGAGGAAAAAGAGTAAATGTAGAATGGCCTAATGTAATCAAGGCTGGTAAGGATCGACACTTCTGAGATGGATCGTTTGACTTGCGAAAATGCGGCCTTTGCTTCATCCGTCCACTCTATCTTGCATCATTTTTCATCATTTCATTTAGAGGCTTTACAATCTCTACAAAGCTCGTGATGAACTTCCTCATGAAGTTGATTTTCCCAAAGAAAGACCTCGTTTCTTTCTTGCTTCTTGGCCTTGTGATTTTCAGAATGGATTCAACTCGGTTTGGGTTGATTGATATTCCCCTTTCTGAAATTATGTCCCAAAATCTTGCCCTCTGAGACTCCAAACACACATTTTTTTGGATTCAATGAGACTCCATACTGGATGCATCATTCTAGAACCTTGGCCAAGTCAGCAGCATGGTTCAACTGGTCTTTGGAGAACACTGTTAGGTCATCTATGTAAACAATAATGCATTTTCCAATTAGATCCTTGAAAGCTATGTCCATGGCGCGTTGGAAAGTGGCTCCAACATTTATCAAACCGAAAGGCATCCTTCTGTATGCAAACGTTCCCCACTTTGTAGTGAAAGCAGTCTTCATCCTGTCTTCAAAGTTGACCATTACCTGATTGTATCCAGAGTAACCATCCAAGAATGACATCATCTGAGCTCCATTGACAGTCTGCAAGACTTCATCCAAAGAAGGAAGTGGGTAGTTATCCTTTTCTGAAGCCCTATTCAGGTTTTTGAAGTCAACACGTAGCCTAATCTCCCCGATTTTCTTACGAACTGGAACTAAGTTAGCCACCCATGTTGAATGGCACACAGGGAATATTATCCTCGCAAACAATAATTTTTGAACTTATTTATAGATCAATGGCTCAATCAGGGCATTGACAGGGCGCTGCTTCTGTCGGAAGGGCTTAACCTCAGGCTTCAAGGGGATAGTGTGAGTCATAATAGAAACATCAAATGTCTGGAGGTCTTCATACCCCCATGCAATCACAACAATATCCTTTATAAGCGCCCTCGGTATGTCTTCCCTAATTGCTTCAGGGAAGGCCTTCCCTATATAGACATTTCTTTTAGGGCCAACATCAACCAAGTTAACTGTTTCATATTCACCTCCCTTTTCTTTAGCTGATATTTTCTCTCGAGCCCTTGGATCTGAGTCAAAAATTCTCTCCAAAGCCACCATTCCTTTGGGAATGTTATTATTCTTTAAGTTAAGAACTCCTTTTGTATCACATTCCTCAGGGCTCCAATCCCCTTCATTTCTATTGGACTAATTAATAATTTTCCCCTCGAAAAAATCTGAGCTTGCTAAGAAGGCTAGAATATGTTGATCAACATCAAAGACCTGGAAATTCTTGATATTGTCAGGAACAACTGGAGTGGACATCAATTCCACTGAGAATCTTTTGAATTTGGAGCCTTGCATAGGTTCCAAGGTGCTTGCAGCAACAACTAGTGAATCAGCTACCTGATTTTCTTCTCTAGGGATTAAGCTAATCCCAAAAGTATCAAAGTCCTCAATCAGGTTCCATACCCAATTTTTGTAAGCTACCAGCCTTCTACTGTGACATGTGTATTGGCTACGCACCTGCTTGATAACAATTTCTGAATCTCCCTTGACCATCAAGGCAGTGACCTTCTTATGTGCAAACATCAATCCTTGTGCCAGAGCTTCATATTCTACCATGTTGTTTGTGCATCCAAATTGCAACCTGTAAGAAGCAAATAAGGTTTTCCCTTGAGGGCTGGTTAGTAAAATTCCAACACCACTGCCTATCTTAGATTTGGATCCATCAAAGGTAAGGGTCCACAACTAATCAGGGGTTGGAGTTGATTCTTTTGAAGTTGTTATGGGGGTTTGATCTAGATGAGTCAGGGGTGGGAATCCTCAATCTTTTACATCAGGTATAAGGGACGGGTATTCAACCAGTTCCTTTGGTATAATTTTCAATTCCTGCACAGATGTATTATGTGACCCACAATTATCCTCTAAACATTCGCTTGCATCTTGGGGTTGCTTCTCAAAAACATGCTAATTTGGAACTGTATTTGGGGTGGGTTCAATTTGAGAAGGCACCTCAGTTAAAGGTATCCTATCCCTGGTTAGCATGGTTGCTTCTTTAGCCTTGATGTTGATGATCCCACAAAGTTGGTTTACAATTTCTGGGAGGAACTAATTTTTGCTGAAATCACATATTTTTAGAAAATATAATGATTTAAGCCTTAAAAGGTTCCATTTAAAAAATTCCAATTGAAGAGGGTTTGATCAAACTACCTTAAATCAAACCCCCTTGTATAGAACCCCACTAGTTTTAAACCATACCTATAACAAAGTCTCCTTTACACCTATCAAAATGTTGATAAAAACCACTTTTGATTTACCTTTTGGGGATCAAATGAATTCATTTAAAATTTATTGTTTGCAAGTATGTAGTCCTTATTATAAGCTTCCCAAAAAGTATAATTTTAAATAAATTTAATTTTATTATTATATTTATTTTTTATTTCTAAATGAATGTAGGTTTTTCACCAAAAATCAAGTTCCCTGTTCTGCACATGTGGAAAAATAGTAGATTATTAAAAAAAAATTAAAAATATTAGTGCACCAGATATTGAAATCCTTGATCCAACAAAGAAAAAAAATTCAATTTTGATACATACAAAAAAAGTTACGTGTTATACGGTCGCGCTATGTCTGAATTATAATTGGTTTGAATTCAAAACTTGATTAAAGAAAAAATATTCAATAAAAAAATATCTAACCAAGTGGAAGCACTAGATATCAGAGTTAAAAATCTAAATTTGAAAGAATTAGAATTTTATCCTTCATGGAAAAAAAGTTATGCGTTATACGATGAGCGTCACTTTTTAAAAATGTTGTTTTATGAAAAAAACTAGTTTTCGAGGGAGATGGAAAAAGAAGTGCAATCTGATTCCAAAATTTTTGAAAAAAATATATTTATAATCTATAGAAAATATGTCACGAAACTCTAGTTTGCATTATCTTCAATTTCCTTACGGTTTAGCCGCTATAGGTGTCGGAAAGTGAAGATTTAGTTAAAAAAATATTTCAGTGTCCAGTTTGGCCAAAAATTGTAAACCACTATTGTGGGATCACGTCTCAAATGAGAAGCAGTCTGCAAGGATCTCAGGGTGACTTGAGCTAGCTTTCTCAGCTTGGGCAACATGATTTAAAATGTCAATGCAGGGTTGACAAGTCAATTCAGAGTGGTTTTGGTAATGTATCCTACACCAGTTAAGGAGAAGAAGACTTTGCAAATCGATGTCTTCTCCCAAGACTAGCCGATCTTGCTGCAGTTTTTTGACTAATGCCTACTAATTTCCATCAATCCTAAGATCATAGGGCTTTTGTATGGGCAACACTTTAGGATCAAGAACAAAAAAAGTCAAAGCTTCTTCTCCTTTATAAACACCTATGCCAGTCTCAAAGTAAGCTACCTCATTAGGGCAATCATATTCTATGATGATATGCCTGAGGCGAGGCTCACTTTCAATCCTACTTTGATTAGGAATCCCTTTCCATGACAACCACATATGTGAAAATTCAAGGGAAAGATACCCCCCTAGATTTTTCATCAAATCTCGGCTCAGCAGCATACCATAGGTCTCGGGAATGTCTACCACTTGAATGTCTATGTTGGTTAGGATCCTAGGGTTTGATCCTACTTGCACATGTATGTTCCTTAATTCTCCTACCACATTGACCTCTGCCTTGTCAAGTTGAATGACCTTATTGGTTTGAATGGGGTTTAATCCTAACTTCTTACATATGGAAAGCGACATAACATTGCCCGAAACTCCTGAATCCAATAGATAGTTGTGTAGGTTCTTCCCATAAATTCTTAAACTTAAAAGGAAAGGTGGAGTACCCACCTTGTTTCTGTACAAGGCTGCATTCATATCTATATAGCAAGTGCAACCTTGCTTTTTCCTTTTGATTTGTCAGCTTGTTCTAAATCCTTCAGCACTATCTCCCTTTGAGCAGGGCACCACTTTAAGATGTCAAAGAATGACAAAGAAGTTTTATGTTTCTGCATCTCACAAACATCAAATTCTATATTACAACTTGAATTACTTTTTAAAATGATAGAGGAGTCACCCCTATTATGGAAGTCCAACGTGCCTTTTGGTGGAGGAGGATTATTATCAGCACCTTGATTTGGAGACACCATGTAATTAGGGGGTGTCAATGTAGTGAATGGCTCCTTTGATTCCACAAGAAGTTTCCTCCTTTTGATTAAAAGGCTTAGGCATCATATGAATCTTCCTCCGGTTCATTCTCCTCCTACCTTGGGAATGAGGGGTCTTCTTCAAAGATATCATAAGTCATTGCAGTATCCAGTGAGTCGCCTCTTTTGTTTGAATTCCCCTGGAATGTGTGGGCATCTTCATGTGCCATCTTGACAACTTTCTCCATTTGAGGGCAGTTTACCTCAGAATGGGTCGCAGTATCATGTAACCTACACCAATTGGTCATGAAGTTGAGGTCAACCACATTTGTAGTGTGTGTTCTTTCCTCATTTGCTTGATAGTTATGAGAGACTCCCCCATTATTGGGCCCTATATTCCATTGCCTATTGTTGTTTGGCCTTTGGTTATACCCTTTGTTTTGGTTTTGGTACCCTTGATTAGAGGATTTTTGACCGTGATAACCCCTTTGGTTGTAATTATTATGATTCTGATAGCTACCCTGATTGTTTTGGGAGGGGTTCAATCGAAGCTGAGCCATGTCATTGGTGACTTGGGACAATGTTTTCTTCAAGGTTTCTACCTCATTTGTAAGCTGGACTGTCTTCTCACTTTCCACATTCTTAGCAGCAGGTGGCTGACCACCATGATTTGGTGTTCCCATTTGGTTTTGATGACCATGAGAACTTTGAGGAAGCTGTGATTGTTGAAAGAGATCAGGAGTTCGAGTAGCAAAGAAGGGGATAGGAGGCTAAGTTTGCAATTCATATATAGGCCCATAGTGGGAGGGAGACATTCATGGGACAATACTGAATAGAGGAGTTGGGCTATGCATCTGATATCCTATTGGAGGGAAACCTCCTCCCAGGCCTCCTTGTTGAGAACTGATTTGTTGTTGCAGCTTGATAGCTAAATGATAGACTTTGGATAGAGAATCAATATCAGCTGGTTGATAAGTCCTTTACAAGAACAAGCCAAGCAGGGGGTCTATAACTCTAAAGTAAGATTGAATGGCACTATCCTCAATGAATAGATAGGGATCTTGCAATCTCCTATACATTTGCTGGAATCTGGTATTGAATAAAGGCAAGGATTCACCTGGTTCCTTCCTGATGGTAGCAAATTGATGATATAGAAGAGTTGGGTCCACATAAACCCTGAACTAGTTGATAAAGGCATTTTCCAAATGTGTCCAGGTCAAAATGGAACTTTGAGGAAGATTAAGGTACCAATTGTATGCCATGTCCCCTAAGGAATAAGGGAACAACCTGCAGACCACATCATGGTGAGCTACCTGAGCTCTGGTTCAAGCATCCTTGAAAGCTTGTATGTGCTCTTCAACACTCCTTGATTCACCATGAATATACTTGGGATAAAATTTCTCAGGGTTCTTAGGCATATCATGAAAACCTTCAGGGATAGTCCCCAATGGAAAGGGATTGTTCTGGAAGAATGCCATTGGTAGCAGTGGTGGTTGAGCCAACTGTTGTATGGGTTGAACCAGCTATGATGGTAGTTGGGATGGACGTGATGGTGGATTGATAGGTATCCACTGGGGTATTGGTGAAAATCCTGGTGGAGTGAGAGGAGTTGATAAAGGTGGTATGATGGTTGCCCCAGCCTTATGATTCTTGTGTCTTGTTGGGGTCTTGAGCTCTACGAAGGGTGATGGATTTTCGGTTGATCAAAGAACTCTGTGGGGATTCTCTGATGAGAAAGACTAAATGTTCTCCAGTTTGCTCTTCTAGGCCCTCCTTCTAGCGCCAGTTCCTGTTGATGGCAATTTTGGCACCACAACAATGCAAGCAGAATATCACTATCCTGCTTCTCCTAAAAGAGAAAGGCAACACATGGATGCCTTAGCTCCCATGGTCTTTCTAGTTGGGTCTCAACTATGCTGATGTTACTCAGTGGTCAATGCAACAGTAATATTCAGGGGCCTGTTGGTGTTGAGCTTCTGGATTATTCTAAGATCAAGCATGAAATAAAACCTACTCTAACATGGGTTTTTTAAAGAAATATAAAATAGATAAGTTAGAGTTTTGAAACAAAAAAGAACAATAGTTCATCCAACCTTAACCAGATTTGTTAGCTTCAAGGAATTTGTTAACTAAAACTAGGAATGAATATAACTGTGTGTTAATCACAAGTTAATCCTATTCTTCAGTTTTAGTTAACAAATTCCTTGAAGCTAACAAATCTGGTTAAGGTTGGATGAACTATTGTTCTTTTCTGTTTCAAAACTCTGACTTATCTTTTTTATATTTCTTTAAAAAACCCTGTTAGAGTAGGTTTTATTTCATGCTTGATCTTAGAATAATCCAGAGGCTCAACACTAGCAGGCCCCTTGAATATTACCATTGCATTGACCACTGAGTAACATCAGCACAGTTGAGACCCAACTACAAAGACCTTGGGAGCTAAGACATCCATGTGTTGCCTTTCTCTTTCAGGAGAAGTAGGATAGCAATATTCTGCTTGCATTGTTGTGGTGCCAAAATTGCCATCAACAGGTTGTTCATACAATCTTATGTATTTATCCTTAAAAAAGGAATTCATTTTTGTTACCAAATATATATATATATATATATAAGAGAAAGAGGATATGGTGTGCCTGTTAATGTAGGAGCGGATATAAATAATATATATCTATATTAATCTGATACAAAACTCTACGTATTTAGGATTAAAAGGGAAATGTTTGATATCTCATAGAAATCTAAAGAAATGTCAATTATGGACTTGTACATAATGGTGTTTGAAAGAGATATATCATTTGGTGAATAAAACCCTACGTACATTTGGGATAAGGGAAAGTATTCTAGATGATTAATAAACTCTATGCATGTTGATGTAAAACTTTATACCTGTTCAATATACTAAAAAAAAAAATTATATCTAAGCATTTCTAACTTAATATTTGAAATTTGTATTATACAATCTGTCATCATTTTGTTCTACGTAAACTAATTGCAAGTCATAAAGATGAGTGTAGCAAGACGTTTTCAACTATGAAATTTGTAAAGACCTTTGAGTTTGATGAATATAAAGTGGAGGTGGGAATCCATGTTGTTAAATATTCTAGTAGCTTGATTTGGCAGGCGGTATAGCCAGGGAAAAATATAATGATAAGGAGAGAGATAGTGTATTAGGAAAATTTATGAAGGAGCAAACATAAAATAAATAGAAAGGCATGAATGCCTCCTAGTTCAACGCCTAACCTGAATAGTGACCTATGTAGGAAGTTATGCTTACGAGCAACATTTTTCTCCCGATAACCATCTCAAACTAAATGAAAGAATGAAGTTTCTCCTTGTGTTGTTGGTTCGTATCATGAGCAGACACAACCTCTCACAGGCAGTGAGCTAGCTGCAAGAATCTATTTTTTTTCAGCCCCCCTCCATCCTTGCCATTTCCCCCCCAAAGAAATATATGAGGCACCACACAAATATGTTGGGAAACTCCAATGGTTTTGGGTCTGAAAGCATATAAGGAGATGTTTAGATAAATATGGTCGAGTAACTAATGGATTTTAGCTCGTGGGAAGGAGAGGACATGAGGGTGTTTTGACTGGCACTTCTGCTCCCCATCTTTGTGTTGGGGCATCTGTGCCTTATGAATTGGAGCGCTAAGTTTATATCATTGGTTGGATAGGCCATTGCATCAAGCGTGGTCAATTACCTGGATTACTTCACCACTTTTGGAAGAGTGCTTAGTAAGGCAGAGGTTCCAGTGATACCTCACATATAATCTATGGCACATGTGTCAACAAAGTGTTGGCACTCCTTTTCTTTCCAATGTTCAGAATTTCTTTAAAAGTTTGCCTACTATGCATTGGTTTTCATTTGTCAAAAAATAGTTGGATGGATTATTGCATCTCTAATTAATTAAACTAGATTTTTAGTGGAGCTCCTTAGTCTGATGTAGTCCCTACTACGCCAGGAGATCTCCCAATAGGAACAAGCTAAAATATCCGGCTTGAATATGTGTTTCTATTACTTCGTGATTGGTGCCAACCGTCATAATTTAAATGTCTGACAATTTCTAGGTTCTCATCTTCATGTGACCAACATAGTTTCTTATGCTCCACTTCCTCTCCATTTACATTTGATTTGATTTTAAAGCAATTATCAAAAATATGAAAGTCCCATTTCAATGTTTCCTTATATGTTAGTGTTAATGTTGGCAACAAAATGTAGGTGCTAATTGCAACAACTTTAAAACAATGGTGGCAGTAAGTGTGCCAATATTAAGCTTTCCGCATACAGAGTCTTATTGATAAATCAATGATATAATGCAAAATTGCTACTATTTTTTTTATTACGGAATGAGTGAAGTTAAAATAAAGAGAAGAGGAGTTCAAAAGAAAAAAATATTTTCTTGTGTGCTAAATACCATTCCTTACTCCACTTTAGTGTGTGTTTTCATTCCCTCAGGCAGATTCCACTATCATATCAGTTCATTCTGCTCATAAGAGAAAGAATGCACTAAGAAAAGACGTTTATTATTTTAGGGTTCGATGTTGGTTGAAACAAAAAAATGAAAACTACAATTAATACGTACCCCTCCCATCATGGATTTGGAGCATAGAATAAACTGCCCTGAATAAATATTCAAGTTTGCTTGAGCAGTAATTTTGGCACCCAAAAGTTTTAAAAAAAAATACCAGCCATGAGAGATAAAACTTGCTTTGCCTTATGGGTTTTTGATCGAATTGTTGCTACGGGATTAGAGGTAGGTGCCCACCATAAAAGCATTGCATATAAATCAAAGGAAATCAAAGGGAATGTTAGCACATCTATTAATAAAGGGAAAGAGAATATACTCCACTCCTTAGAGAAAGGGCATATTAATTTGAAGCAAGCTTATAAAAGAAAATTGTAGTAAAGATTAAGTATGTGAATAAGTATTTATACCATTCTTTCTTTCTTTAAAAAAAACACAAAAAAAAGAAAATACTTTCTTCCTTATTTTAGGTTTCTCTCAAAAGTAACTTAAGAAATGATTTAACCAGAAAAACTACTTTACGGAGGCGACGATTGCCTATCATAGTCTTGCTCTGGCTCAGAGAAGAGGGTATAGAAAGATTTGGTTGGAAGGTGATTCTCTGAACATTATTAATAATTTGAAGAATTTATCTCCTCCATCTTGGACAATTGAGGCCTTGATCAAGGATTCCATTCAAATTATTAAATCCTTTGATAATGTTTATATTTCCCATATTTTGAGAGAGAGAAATAAGTTAGTTGATTTCTTCACTAACTTTGGTGTTAGAGATAGTAAGGTTTGGGATTTAAATGATCCCATATATTATGAGGCCACGACTATTGTTATAAATGAAAGTTAATTTATTCTTCAAGGTGTGCACGTCCTTGTTCATGTGGTGGCATATCATTAGGAAGGAGGGTATGGTTATGATTTTGAGGAAAGGCTGCCATATGGCATGGAGTTCAAATTCATTATGGTATGTATGTCTTGTGGTTTCCTTCACACAGATTGTGGGTGTTAGCCGCATAAGTTTCCAGAGTCTTCTGTTGGATTATTCGATTTTGTGTGGTGTCTGTTGCTTCCTTCTGAGTTCCCTGTTGAGTTCTTGGTCTCTGTTTTCCATCGTCATGGGTGGGGACAAAAACCATGTTGAGCCCAAATCCTATGATACTGCGAAGCAGAGAAAGGAAGTGTGGGCGATTTTAGAGAAGGGTGACCTAACTCCCTTCATGGAGAAATTGCATGGAAATAGTACTCAGGTTACTGCATTGGTCGAGAAAGGGTGGAAAGGGAGAACCCTAGAATTGGGTGGCAGGGAAATTGAGGTGGATGAGGAGTTCATAGCCCAAATTATTGGCCTTCTGATTAAGGGTATGAAGATGTACAGGGATAAGAAAGAGTCACTAGACGCGATGTCTCTTTTCTTTAAGAAGAATGAGAGTTATGACTTGAAGCCTGCGAAGAGTGGAGGGTATCTAAGGAATTCCTTGAAGGCTCTTTGGCAGGATTTTGTTGAAGAAATCATGAGGTATGTAACCCTGGAAGGAAGGTACACGACCATTAACAATTACCATTTTTCATTGCTTAATCATTTTAGGCACAAAAATGGGTGTCATTTCTCTATTATTTGCTGGTGTCGATGGACTGTGGGATTAAAGAGCATAGCAAGAATCCCAAAAACCTTGTCCTACATGCGGAGTTGATTCTTTTGATATATGAACATGTTAAAGTTCATGATGTCCAGAAGACTCTGGTTACTCTAAAGCCTAAAGTTGGGGAGGGTTATGAAACTGAGTCGGGTGAGGAACGGGCTTCTAAGAAACAGAGGAAGAGGAGGCTTATGTTAAATAAATATTTTGAATCAAACAAGGATGATGACGTTGATTATGTCCCTGAGTCATATGCCTCTTTAGAGGAGGGCCCCATATCCCCTGTTCAGGGTAAATCTGGGAAAAGGAAATTGAAGTAGGAAGTGGGTTATACGACCTGTAGTGATGATGTGGAGGTGACTGTTCCTTCTAAGGGGAACAAAGACAAAAATGATCTTTATGGGGAAGCTTCGTCTCCTCCCCCTACGTCTAGACTTGTGCAGGATCCTAAGGAGGGAAGTCAGAAGAGAAGGGTTTTGATTCCTGGTCAACATCTGGAGAACAATGCCCCATTCTTTGTGGCTAGTGGCTTCCATGGTGAGGATGTTTTGAGCATTGTCATTGGGTTGCCTAAGCAGAAGGATAGAGCTGTGGGTGGTGATCAAGCTGGGGGAGCTAAGAAAGTGGACACTGAGAGGATTCAGAAGATGCTGGCTACTGCAGAGCAAATTGTTAATTCCATTCATAGGATGAAGTCTCCTATCACTGCTAGTAAAGGTAAGGACGCCTCTGAGGATAAGGTCCATGAGAGTTCTTTTGAAGAGGATGTTGTTGTGGGAAATCATATTGAAAACTTTGATAGGGAGGATCTTTCTAATGCGTTGGGTTCATCCCGTGACAGTGCCAATGTGCTTTTTAAACTTTTTAAATGGTTTTTTCATGAGATTAATAGGACTAATGTTCATATTAGAAGCATTGATTGCAAGGCTGAGGATCCTACGATCCAAAGACAAATTGATAATTTAATGGCTGGTCTCAATATTGTTGCTAATACTATGGCGGAGGAAACCGTCAATCTGAAACAATGTGTGGAGGCAAGAATGTTCTCCCTTGAGGAGAAAATTGACAAAATTTGGAATATGGTTATGAAGAGTGGAGAAGCTCCTAAAGTCCTGACTTGGTCGAACTCTACGAAGGCTTTTCCCCCTAATAAGAGAAAGGAAATTTTGTCTATTGATGTTATGGCTGCTAAGGGTAAGCTGATTGGGGAGGATTATGTTGCTGATAAGGGTGCTGCTAAAGGTTCTATTTTGAGTTGTGAGGTAAAAACTGGTGGGCTTGGGGTTAGGATTAGAAATAGACTAAAAAATTAGGCTGGGGCCTCAGGTATGGAGGTTTCTGATACTGGGGTTAAGGGACAAAAGCTTGCTACTAGTGAGATGGAAGCTGTTGAAATTCTGAACAATATGTAGTGGTGTGTGTTATTTTTTGGCTAGTGGTTTACTGTTGTTGGGCTGATGGTTATTTTTTGATGTTTCCTTTTTGCTTCAGTTGTTCCTTTTTGTAAAGGGTTTCGGGCCCCTTCAAAACCCATTTTTTACCTCTAATCAAAACTTAAGAAATGATTTATTTAATTATAAAGGATAATTATTAGTATTATAATTTCAAATTATTCTTTAAAGTAAATAGAATAGTTGTGTGTGTGTATATATATATGTGGATAAATGAAATTTAGATAATTGACAATTAAACATGTAGATAAAACAATACTAAGTTATTTTATTCTTGGGGCTTAGATAAGAAACAATATAAATATAAGAATTATTACACTAGCTTAATATCATTATTAGTAATAGAAAATATGATTTAACATTAAGATAAACATTTGTATAATAATATTACCATGGGATATAATAAAATAGCAGTACTAATGATAATACTCAAGGGGATATTGGCATTGGATTCATTATTAATATGGATATCAAAGAAAAATATTAATATTATTAGCAGACAAGAATACTAAGTTAAATTGAGTAATTAAAGCTTTGGTAGCAATATTATTGTCGTAGGTGTTAATATTATTGTGGTTACTAGAAAGCATATTAAAGGAAACTTTAAATACTAGTAACAATATAGTTCTTGTTATAATTCACTTTATGTAATATGTCGTTAACAATAATCATGCTTGTAGACATTATAATAATAATGTTACTATTAGTAATATTCTATGGATGCCCTTTGATAGTGATATAGTTGGTGAACCCATTAAATCCTTAATGATGGTAATGGTAATGTGTATGGAATTTTGAATAGTATAATGGAGAACCTCATTAATAATGGAAACATTACTATATGTAATAATAAAGGATATATTAAATTATCAAGGGTAATATTAATGTTGGTGTTACCTTTTTCCCTATAAGATAATGTCAAGAAATCTTATGTAGTCTCAACTGGGGACTTTCTCATCATCACTTGAGGGTGCGCAGAGTGGTTTCTGTACACCCCACTCCTTTATCAGTCCCACTCCCCACTATCATGAGAAGTGTCACTGATGAAAAAATATGAGCTTTGTCATCTGACACATATAGTTTGGTATTCATGTAAATCAGGGTTAAGTCTTTATCAAATGTTAAGTGTTGATATTAAAAAAAAAAATTGTTTGTTGTGTTTTTACCCTAAGGGTAAAAAATGAGCATTACAAATTTCATAGGTGGTGTGTATATTTGAAGTTTATTTGATGTCATTATTGTATATTATATAGTCAAAAAAATAAAATAAAAATTGTATATGTTACATAAAAAGGAAAATAACATCAAAAGGACTTAGTAAGATTCTGTTCTAGGATTCCATCCCAAAAATTCTTTAATATTGAAGCGAATGTATATGGAATTTTGTGTTGATTATAAGTGAACCATGACCTACCCATAAAGAATTTGGAGAGACTTCTACTAAAAGTTACCAAATCCAAGCCTCTTTTTAAGGGAGAAGAATTAAGCGTCTTATATAAAAAGGGAAATATCATGAACAAATTTAGTAATATTTTAATCCAGGATTCCATCCAAAAAAAATCATTAACATTGGAACAAACATACAAACCTCTATGTTGATTATAAGTGAACCAAGACCTAGTTATAAAGACTTTGGAGAGACTTGACTAAAATTTACTGATACCAAGTTTCTTTTAAGGGAGAGGAATTAGATGTGCTACATATAAAGAGAAATAACAACAACAA
The DNA here is from genome assembly GCA_007258455.2 of Sequoia sempervirens. NCBI lineage: Eukaryota > Viridiplantae > Streptophyta > Pinopsida > Cupressales > Cupressaceae > Sequoia > Sequoia sempervirens. Next base: position 84,734,536 of record VDFB02271358.1, on the reverse strand, counting down.
AAAATTTAGTCTTAAGATTTTAATTTAAGATTCCATCTAAAAAAAGTCCTTAATATTGAAACAAACATCTAGGCCTCTATCTTGACTATAAGTGAATCAAGACTCAATCATAAAGACTTTGGAGAAGCTTCTACTAAAATTTACATAATCCAAGTCTCTTTTATACAAAATGTAGGGAAACTTAAAATTTGTATAGTTACAAATGTAAAGATGAATCAAAACTTGAATCAAGATGAATTCAATAAAGTTTTTCTCTAACAATAATTTGTATCTTGTATTTACTAAATATTTGACTAACTCTTTTTATATAACTACTCTTAAAACACACATAATTCAATAGTTAAAAGTAATTTGGACCAATAAAAATAAGATAATTATTTATCATTTTTTAGTAAGTAATTTGGACTAATAAAAATAAGATGATTATTTACCACTTTTTAGTAAGAATGACATATAAAATTGCTATTGATTATTTGACTAAATGTAATATTTAAATAGATTGTTGGCCTCCCCATGAAATCAACCTTTTCTGCATTTTCTTCGGCATTGTCTGTTTTGGGGAATTTTCTAAAGTTGTTCTGTACTGTTCCCATGACGGTCCCCAGGGCAGAAATCCATTGATTTCTATCCTAGTTGTGTTATCACCTTAATCGATGAATAAAGTGCAAAGCTATGCTTAAATGTTTACACAACCAGGGGACCAAAATTTATACTACCTTCACAATACAGTAGAGTAGGAAAATGCAATTATTGATTATTATTGAATACGTTCATGCCTCATTGAGCTCAATAAAACTAAAATCCTGTAACAAGTGGATTGGAGTAATTACAAGTGAATCACAAACTGAGCACGAGAATCATAATCTTGCAGGGGGGACAAAATTTTGATAAGATAGTTAGCGCGTCGTTTGGTTCTTGGCTGGTAATCCATTTGAAGTAACGCCACCAACTTCTGTCTTGACATCTCTGATCTCATCTTCTTTGTTAAACTTCTTACAGATGTTCAACAAAATCCCAACGCCATGAGTGGTAGCAGACTAATAACGATCGTAGGAACTGCCAGTGAATGCACCATTATGCCAACAGTTGAAAGATCCTCCAGAATGGTCATGGATGCTTCGATCAACGCCCTCTTTGAAGCGCTAAGCAATCGAGTAAGAAGAGGAATGACACTGACTGCCTCCGCTAACTTGACCACACGATACAGATGAAGCAAAGTCCTCAGACCGCTATGATGCGTGTTATTCTGTTCAACCAATGTTAAAGCCCATTTGTTATTCTGTCCATCGAGCCGATCTCCGTAGCGGTCGTCTCGTCCACTTTGGCCAACTTTTCCACAAGAGTTGCCGCATTTATTTTGGGGCTCGATTATTTAGTTGTCTTTCAACTAGCATTTTAAATAAAAACATTAACAGTAAAGAAAAATTATTTAATTGATCAAAATTAATAAAAATATATTTTACACCAAAGGCATCCTATTTGAAGAGGATTGAGCTAAGTTTGGTGATCGACTGGAGCGTTTGCTGTACTGTGGGAGATGATTGAAATTATTTTGTCTGTTGATTGTTGAGCTGAAAAATATGATGAAGTAGTTTCTGGTTTTCTCTTTCTCACACGAAAATCATAGACCCAAGGATAAATGCATGAGTGGGTTGAATCTCCGAAGGCAATGGCACCCAAACACCTCATTACAACCTGTTCCATTTTGAGGCATTCAACATCACCAGTGGGTGGAAGGATAAAGCCGAAGAAACTTGTTTTTACTCCTGTTTCGAATGAACTACACATTGGAAACTTTTGCGCAAAAGCAAGCGGCAGGTGTAAAGCTAAATTCCACAACCTATGCTGTTGGAGGTGGATGAACATGGATCAATCAGGGAAACACATTTCTACACACAGATTCAGAAACACACAGATGTAGAACACACAATTTCTCCTAACACGTGCTGCTGCACTACATTGCTATTGCTTTGCTTACAGAAATGATTTACATCAATCCTCTTTTATAGAGGTGTTCGGAAGATTCCAGAAAATGGAGGAGTTCTAGAGATCACGGGTGGCTTCAAGAAGATTCCAGAACATTGGCGTACATTTTGTTTATCCTTTTCTTTTGACTGATATACAATTCATTGTCACATCCTCAAGAGACTGTTATACAATAACCAGTGGAAATTACAACGCTCCAACACTCCCCCCTAATTTCTACTAATTAGATCAATATTTACAATTCCCAAAATTTGTCTTTCAAGTTTGTAGACTTGGTCAATCTTGTATTCAAGCTTTTTCAAGATCTGCAGATCTCTTTACAAGTCTTTACCAACTTGTCCCACTGCTGCGGCAGTCATTCAAACCTTGATTATTAGAACTTCAAATTGGAAGTCTTCTTGTTATCTATAGTTTTCCATTTTTCATGACGTCTTACAAGACCAACAAATTGTGCTTGATTCCTATCATCTTTGACATATGAACATCTATACAACATTTTCAACATTTTTGTAATATTTTTCCAACTTGATCCATAATTCCATCCACAATCCATTTGCATACATCCTGTCATAGATTTACTTTTCCAATTTTTATTCTAGCACATTTTTTCACAATGATTTCCTAAACCACATATACTACAAGGATGTAAGTTCCAACATTCATCTTTTGTATGCCCTTTCCTGCTACAATAAGAACATTGAATACATTGTGTTTCTCGAACAAATTTATTTGAGCCTGTATTATTTCCATTGCCTATTACATACCCAATTCCTTCATGTTTTGACCTCATAACTGGTTCTATTGGCTCTTCCATCCCTTGCTCATTCTTGCCCAATCCTTTACCTTTATAACCCATTCTTTTCATTATTTTTAATCCAACATTGTTTTCATTACAACTTTTCTCATTCTCATTAGATTTAACAAGATTTGTAGATTCACACATATTATCTTCATGCTTATATTCTTTATCACAAATTACTTCAACAAAGTTACACTTATCCAATGACTGAACACAACACAAATCTTCGATATCACATGAAACATCACATACAACTGGTTTTGACTTGAGACATTTATTTTTCTTCTAGTTCCTCATTCTTTGCTTTAACATTCCTCAATTCAATTTCAAGATCATACATTTTTATCACTTGTCCAGTTTTTTCAATTGAAACCTTTTTTAAATCTTTTAATACTTCAGAATTTTGTTTCTTAACTTCTAACAGTTCCTCCTCCAAAAAATCTCTCTTTCTTGACCCTTTTACCAACTTTTCCCATCAAAACAAATAACTTAAACTCACTTTATACACTTGATTGTTCTCTCAACACAATGATTTACCTTTCCTTCAACAACTACACATGCCTTCAACCTTTCCACAATTTCAATATCTACAATCTCTTTCTTTCACTAGCTTAATTATTTTAAGTCTTGTCTTAGCACCTGCAACTCTTTACATTTTCCACACTCCTTTTATAATATCCTCTAACTTAAAAAAATTGATCTTCAAACACTTCTCTTTACTTTTAATTCTAGACTTTTAAATTTGCAAGCCAATTTGTAACATCATATGGCACCAGCAAAACATGTAACCATCACCCATTATGAACTAGAACCACAGATTTAAATATTTCCCGATAAAAATACTTCAATATGACCATCCAAACTTCTTTACTCAACAATATTTAAGTGAAGCGCTTAGTTAACTGTAAAAACAGAACTCTGATGAATAACCCTTACAAATCTACTAGCGGCTTCAATATGTAGTGGCACCTTTAGATCTGCGAAAAATTCGTTCTTTGAAACTGGCTACGTCCTTCAGAGCTGTAGCTCATAGCAGTGACTTTACACCTTAGTGGTTGCGGGTTTATGCCTGGTGCCTCCTCTGCAGCAACCTACGATCAGCTTTGACTGAGCCCGGGGCTTCCTTTAAGTCTGCTTCAATCTCCTCCAGTGGATGGCTTCAGCTTGCTTCAATGATCTGCACACTTGGCTTTTGACCCAGCTGGCTGCTTCTCTACTCTCCCTTGGATCACTCTGGGCTCTATACTTGACCAGATTCTTTAGGCTCTCCAGGCTCCTACCATCAGTTCTGATACCAATTTGTTGGAGGTGGATGAACATGGATCAATCAGGGAAACACATTTCTACACACAGATTCAGAAACACACAGATGTAGAACACACAATTTCTCCTAACACGTGCTGCTGCACTACATTGCTATTGCTTTGCTTACAGAAATGATTTACATCAATCCTCTTTTATAGAGGTGTTCGGAAGGTTCCAGAAAATGGAGGAGTTCTAGAGATCACGGGTGGCTGCAAGAAGATTCCAGAACATTGGCGTACATTTTGTTTATCCTTTTCTTTTGAATGATATACAATTCATTGTCACATCCTCAAGAGACTGTTATACAATAACCAGTGGAAATTACAACGCTCCAACATATGCTAGCATACTCCTAGACTGTCAAAACGAGAGCTTTTGAACATGATATGGACATCAATAAAATCATAATGGAAATGGGGTATTTTTTAGATGTTGTAGTTGCCAATGTCATAGTAGATATTTGTGCAAAATTTAGAAGTATACACAAGGCATGGGGGTTTTTTGACATGATGCCTCAAAAGAATTTGGTTTCTTGTACTGCATTGACCGCATGATATGCACAAAATGGTGTCCTTGGTGAGATTATAAGACTTTTTAAAGAAACGCCTAATGAAAATGTGGTCTTATGGACTAAAATGATATCAGGATATGCACAAAATGGGTAACTATGTTGAAATGTCCTTCGAAACTTTTAAGCAAATAAAAATGGAAGGTGTAAAGCCAAAGTAAACAACCTTTCCCAGCATCCTCTCAGCTTGTGCCAAAATAGGATATTTAGAACGGGGTAAGAACATCCACCAAAGCATAATTAAGGATAAATATTTGCCAGACGTAGTTGTGGATGCCTTGATAGACTTGTATGTAAAATGTGGAAGCATAAACAAGGCACACAAACTATTTGACAAAATGCCTTAAAAGAGATTTTGTTTCGAAATGTACAAAAGACTGTGCAAGCATATAAGGAAGTGAATTTGGCAGGAGTAAACCCAGACTCCACAAGGTTTGGTAGCATCCTCATAGCCTGTGCTAAAATAAGAGCTTTAGAACAAGGCATGGGTTGTAAATATTAAACAAGCAGAGAAACAAAATAAAATAGAAAATAAAGAACAAGACACGAAACACAATTTATTGTGGTTCAGTAATTGCCTATGTCCACTCTCAAATAGGGAATCACTTTATTATCAATCACCAATAACCGATACATGATCTACCACATATTTATACAAATCTGGGAGAATATGAACGGTCATGTGACCGTTGGACTTCACATCCCAACAATCTCCCCTGTGAATTCCAATAGGCACAACCATGCACTATCATCCCCTGCATTTCACTTCAAAACTCACGTCACAACCAGGGCCATCAAAGATTTTAGTTTTTCCAAAATTTGTTCACAAACACTCTGGATTAACCTCTCCATGTCAAATCATAGTTAACGACATCTCCTCTTACTAATTTCTTAGGCACAAACTTGCCCATCAAAACATTACTTTCTGCCGGTTCATAAAACACTCCTCCGTCATCCAGAAGAATCCTCAAACATATAAAAAACTACAGAGAACGATGCGTGCTTCTCAAGGAAATTCTCGAGCTTGTCCAATATAACTGGCAGCGATGATTCAAATATAAAGTGCATTGAAATTATGCGTCCCATTTCAAACTGCCTGAAGCTTTGACCAAACCGCATGTGGTCTTCTAAATCCTGTGTATTATCTCCAACAGGCAGGCAGCCTTTGGTTTTGTAAATGCTGTGAAATATTCTCATTAGAACCTGTCATTTCACTACTAGAATTAGTTTCCTTTTCATACTCCTCTCCCTTGGAACTCAAGTTCAGATATTTTAAATTTTTTATTGCAAGAAGGCCTAAAAACGTTTCAAAATTCTAGCCCAAAAGAGCACAGATTGCCTGGCCATAACCTCGGTGGGTGGCCTTGCTCTTTGTGTGTAGAACAGTCATCGAATGCTAAATGAGCCCCACACAGTTTGGATAAATACTCCAAACCTTTCCATTTGTTGCAGCGCAAACTACACACTAGAAAAGACCCCGCTTACAATTCTCAACATACAATCTTTTCAGCTCTTTCTTCTCATTCAGGGCGCTCTAAAAAAAGCTCCAAACCTCGTTTTCCCTATCAGCGAGGGCGACAGTGCCTCCCCCTCCTCCACCCTCCTCTTCACTGGAGAGGTGGTCAGACTTGTCCTTGTGACTAGTAAAGAAAAGGAGTTTAAAGGCTCTGGCAGCGTCCAACTGCAGCTGAAGCTCTCGCGAGAGAGGCGGCTGGAAAGTTTTGGTGGGAGCGGCGCTCCATTCCACCTATTTTTCAGTGTCACAATTTGAGGCCTTTTGTATCACGACATAATCAAAAGAATCAGCTTCCCGAACCGCCCACTTGTATCTCACATAGTTCTTGAAATTTACCGTGGCCGCCTGTTTGACTTGCTCCTCCACTTCCTGTTCCGATAGCAGCCGCAGAATGGCACTCCCAACGTCTTCTTCAGTCACAACGTCTGTTGCAACTGAGGGATCTCTTTCAACATTATCTATTGCAACCTCCTCACAAACCATCTGCAGAGAATCTGGAAGACCGCAGGTTAAAAAATCTCCAGCCAAAGCTCTACGATCTTTATCCGCAGGTCTATTCTTCCTTCTACCACCACCATCAACAACATTACCAGCCAAATCCGCCTCCCCTGGATCCATATTGTCCTCCAAAGGACTCAAAACAAGGGGGGCTTCGATTGTATTAGTCCCCGGAAGCATAAACAGGGGAATGCCCATAGGATCCACTTCTTTGCAAGGTAACTCTTGAACTTTCGCAACAGGGTCAACCATCATATCACTCTTCTCAGAGCAATTCTCATCCCCAACTTCTCGAGTCTACAAATTTGCATCAACCTCTCCCACTGCCACTTTGTGGTCCTTGAAATCTCTATGCTCAGGAAGAGATTGCCTACTGACTTCCACAAAATCGCCGACTCCCACAGGCCTAGGACTTTTCGGGGAAGAATCTGATCCTCCCCGCCTCTAGTTTACAATAGAGGGTGGACACCTGTACCGATGGGACACAAACATACCTAGAGACATATCTTGTTGGTTTGGTAGACCACTTTTCGGGATGCTTCCGACCAACATCGTGTCCAAACCAACTAGCCCCTAAGACATCTGCGTGGGGAAATAAGCTTGAGACCCGTCCCGTGAGGCCATCTCTTTTTGTCATGGGTGTCCTCTACAAAAGTTTGGCCAATATATGCCACAACTACATTAAGAGTGGGAAAATAAATTAGCCCAACATCCTCATCTTCTTCAGTTGAATTCTCCTCTTTTTTCCAGCCATCCCACCAGTGTACACGACGTTTCTTTTTAACTTTCACATACACAACATCACTCTCTGCTAAAACTAAATTGCTAAGAAATTATTCAATGGAAAACTAAGCCTCATCATCTTCTTCCATCTCTTCTCAACCTCACCAAGCTTTAATACCAATTGTAAATATTAAACAAGCAGAGAAACAAAATAAAATAGAAAATAAAGAACAAGACACGAGACATAATTTATAGTGGTTCGACAATTGCCTATGTTCACTCTCAAATAGGGAATCACTTTATCATCAATCACCAATAACGAATACATGATATGCCAAATATTTATACAAAGTTGGGAGAATATGAACGGTCATGTGACCGTTGGGATTCACATCCCAACATGGGCATCCATCAAAGCATAATCAGAAATGGATTGTTGTTTGATGTAGTTACAAGTTCCCTGCTAGACACATATGAAAATTCTAGAAACTATAAACAAGGTAGTTGTGTTGTTTGATTAAATACCTAAAAAAGATGTCTCATAGACAAGAATGATAGACAAATATTCACAAAATGGGTTTATTGAGAAGACCTTCGAAAGTTTAAACAAATGCAATTGGCAGGTGTAAAGTCTAACTCCGCAACCTTTGCCAACATCCTCCTAGCCTGTGCAAAATTGGGAAGCTTTACAACAGAGCATGTACGCCCAACAAAACATAATTGAAAGCACATTGTTGTTCAATGTTGTAGTTGCAAGTACTCTTATAGACATGCATGAGAAATGTGGAAATATACACAACACATCAACTGGTTGGCAAAATGCCTCAAAGATATGTTCTCATGGAATTCTATCATCGCACAATATGCCCAAAATGGCTTTTGCAAGGATTCTTTCAAGCTTTTTGAAATAATGTAAGTACTTTGGAATATCCTGATCGTGGAAGCCTCTAAGGGTAATTTGCTTTCTCGTAAATTCACAACTTCTGATTTTTACATTTCAATTGAAAGCTATATTTGATGAATTGACAAGAATGGATAAAATTGTGTTTTCTCTTTTCACTGAATGTTGATATGGGATGATAGTTTAATCCACTCTTAACTAAAGGACCTATTAATCAAATTACAAAAAATCTTGCATGTGAATGGGAAAGTGACAAGATACATGTTAATTATGTGTCACTGTTGTATACCAAGACTCCACTTGTAAAAAAGTATCTCTCCACACCCTTCTTCCTCTCCCTCGCTTAATGACACAAAGTACATTTTGTGGTGCATTGATGAAATATTTTAACCATGGAATCTTATCTATCTATGTCAAAAGATCTTGCACAAGTGTTTTTGAAGTTATATTTGCATGATGCATAAGGTATGTTGCACTAAACAATACAAATAATAATAGAAACATAATTGGTATTAGTTTAACTAAAGTTTTTGTTTGATTAGTTGGTATTTTCTTGGGTGTAACAATTTGTTATATTCTTGGTACATCCTCCATTTATTTTGAATGGTGATGATATCTTAGTTTGTAACCCATCTTTGATTAATTTTATCTCAAGTTTGTTGCAGTAGAATACTTAGATACAAGCTAAAATATTTCAAACATTATATTTCAGGTTATCAGTGAAAATATTTGTGGTTGTGGAATTTATTCTTTTGAGCTTAGCTTGTTTTCAAATAAGATCTAGAGAGTGAATGTTTAGCTTATCTTAAATGGAAGATAAGATACTACATTTTAAAGCTACATTTTTTAATGCAAATCCAACATCATCCTTGTAGATAGTTTTAACTTCTAGTGAAAATGGAAATTATAGTTATGAATTTGAATATTCATTAGATGCTAAATCACATTCCTTGTATTTCCAATGAAGTTCGATTTCGTCGCAAGATATTCTATTATATCTTGAAAATGGCCATATTATTGTTCAATCCTAATAGATTTTCTATGGCAATTTTTTCTTCCACTTCTTGAAAATTTTATTTTTTGGTGCACCTATTAGAAGATGAAGAATTTATGGGAAACATCCTCAAATACACTCCCTTGAATCATATAGCCAAACCTAAAAACATTTCCTCTCATATATATTTTCTTCTCCTACCATCTACTTCATATATTACTGGTCAGGTTATCTCTGTTGATAGTTGTAATTGAGTTTTTGAAGTTTTTTTTTTCATTTTTTGGTTTGATGATTTGTTTGTCATTATTTTTGTTTTGTTTTCATGGATTAATTTTTTGATGCATCAACATCAATAGCAGTAGATATGGGGCTAGCTATGGGTGTGGAAGGCTCTACGGTAGCCATGGAATTTGTAGACATATCTCTTCGATCTAATAACATACTTGGAAGATTGTTGGTGCAGTGAGAGTAGGAAGAATATTAGTGGGGATAATATACATAAATGTTGCATTCTCCCTACTGACTAAGGTTACCTTAGTGGTGCTTATTTTCATGGGTTATATCTACTTGTGGATGGTTGTGCTAGCACACACAAGCACTTGCTTGATTGCAACATTCCATAGCATGTTTCTCTTGAAAGGAGAGAACATAGTCATGCTCATCATCATCATCATGATGGGTGTTGCAATGACTCAGATGTGAATGGGCATGCAAATCGTCTTCACAATCATGATTGAATGATCATCGTATTTGCAAAGAGAACCATGGCCATTAGCATAATCACAATTATAACCATAACCACAACCATGATAATGATCATGAACATAATTTCCATGACCATAACCATAATCATAGTTGTTGGTTAAAATATTGTGCACCTTGAGAAATCACAAACTAATGCCTGAAAGGTGCCAAAATTAACCAAACAGCTCTGAATATCAACCCCTAAATAAGATGAATATTCTCTGAATTTTATCGAGGTACAATTCCCTCACATGATTTTCAATGAATTAAACTATTAAAACTAAGTACCATGTATGCTTTTAAGTTGAAAGCAGGAAAGGTATACCCAATATTAGAAAAATTCCCAAATATTAGGTGCGGGATCTAATGAATAAGATGTATCAGCACAAAGACTAATTAATTAGGTACCAAAAATAAAATGTATGCCCAATACTATTGAGAAATGAAATCAATTATGAAGAACTGCATTACTTACACAAAGATAAGATATGCATTAAGATATTCCCAAGCACAAAGATTTAAGAACTCGGATTACTTCACAACCGAATTACATACAGACAAAACAGTAATTTCATTAATAACCATTATTGAGCAGTCTTCTGAAAAATGTCTAGAGAGAGAACATATGAAAATAACTACATTAAATAAGTAGATGAACAACTACCTCTTCATGTCCCTAGCTGATCAAATGAAAAGACACATAAAAGAAAGAAAGAGAAGCTAGGCCATCATGATGGCGTCGCTTCATTTCTAGCTTCTAGGATCACCAAAGGTTTCTTTCACCATGCCTGGAAAGCTTTGAGGATGTTCATTAGGTCTTTATGCTGGGGAATAATTACATTTTTCATCCTCACTTTCCATGTCAGATGGTTTTCCTTAGCCATTTCCATGTGACATTCACAAATATTCACGAGGTCAATTGCCTGAGATGAGACCAAGTGTAATTCACTAAGTTTCTGTAAGTGCTTAACATTAAGCGAGGGTGAATCAAGTGACTCCTTTCATCATTTTCTGGAAACTATCTATTAGGTTTCTAACATCCACATCATTCCTCATTTTTCCTTTGTCTTGGAGTAAACCAAGAGCCACCAAGGTACTCAATGCTTCATCTGAAATGTCAGTGCATTCATCAATGATTTCCTTAAGCTTTTGCAAACTTTGTTTAGCAATTTGTAATTTCCACTCCACCCCTTTAATCCATGACTGGTAATGAGTGTCTAAAGCACTAGGTATAACCTAGTCTACAACCAAATTTTCCATGTCCGAGTTTAACATTAACTTTAATTCATATTGGTAATTATTCCATAGCCTCTCCTCCTTTTTAGTTGTAGTGATCTCTTCCCCTAAGGTGGTTTTCAAAGCATTCATCTCTTGGAAGCATTTTATGGATTTAGTAATGACAAGGCTTCCCTTCTTGATCAGAGATTCAATCCAATCATCTACAATCCTGCTTAGGCTTTAACAACTTTTACTTTTAGTCAAGGCCTCCTTTCCAACCATAATGAGTGATTCTACAGAAGAATCAACCTAAGAGAGAGGCTGAGGAACAATCTCAAAAATAGACTTAAGACATTTGGTCAAGTTTCAAACCTGGGCTTTCAAATCATTTTTACTTTATTTATCCTTCTTTGATCTCTCACCATTCTGGCTGCAGATACCTAAAAAAATTGAACATCTTTGTCCCTAGTAGGAGGACCGAGGTCTACTCTGTTCATTTCAAAGTCACTTGCAACTGCTTGAGAAACATCCCTCTGCGCTGAAGGGTGCACACTTTCTATTTGGAGCCTCCCTGATTATGTATCATCTATCAGCCTAGCAGTAGTCTTTAACTTCTTAGGTTTTGGGGTTGAAGTTCTCTGCAATAGCTAGCCCACCATATCTTGTTTAGTCAAGCTAGGCTGCATAGCTTTCCTTTTCCATGCCAATCAATCCTCCAACCAAGTTGGAGTTACTGAAACCTTGGTTGTCTTGAAACCTGGAGACTCAAACAATGTCCTAGTGACTAGAGGAGTGTCCTCTGTAGGTGTAATTATTTATGACCTTTGAGATGTGCCTACCTCTCTAATAGGTGATTCATCTTGGGAGGGAGAGGAATTGATATTTAGGGTTTCTAAACCTTCCCCTTCTTCTTCTCCTTCATTTTCCTTTTCCAAAGTAGGTAGGCTAAAGATATCTTCTCCACAAGTTTGTGAATACAAATTTTTATCTGGATGATCCTCATCGCCACCTCCTTGGGATCCAGATGGTAAGGAATGAGAAACATTGCTAGTTGATTGCCCGCTAGTAGAGGCTTGAGAAATGCCTTTAGCGGGTAATGCATAGATTTAGACCTAGTGTGAGGACGGGTCTGCTTAGTTTTCTTCTTAGTTACCCATTCTCGTGTTTTGGTCAAAACATTAGCAGTTTTTGCTTCAATGGTCTCCTTTTCTTTACAGTTCCAATCCATAGAAGGAATAGGCCAGTTCTCTATTAATTTAGTATACACTAGGTCTACCATATCAAACCCATCTTCCACAATGCCCAACAAATCCCACTTCAAATCATAAATGATTATCTGTTCGATTGTTAATCTCATCTAGCTCCTTCTTTTGACATCATATTCATTGAAACAATCATCCCAATAATCTTCAAGGCTTGATTGATGGTAAAAATTAGGGCTCAATTTCAAGTTATTCTTAATATAATACTTTAAATCAAAGTGGACTCGCTCATCATATGAAGGCATTTTGTACCTAGACAGTTCCTTCTCAATATTCAGGGCATATGACATTGATTGACAACTATATGCACCAAAACCAAAAGGGAAACAAACTGCCAATCTTTTCTTGTCTTGGCATAATCTGTTAACATCAACCAATTACCTGCTTACCTCAATAATCATCCACTTGTCTTCAGGATACTTGGGCAATTTTATAGGAAATCCAACATATCCACCAACCCTAATGTATGAGAATCTCTGGAATTGAATAAAATGGCTGCCATAGAAGTCAACAAACTGCATGGCTTCAGGTAATAGCCACATTGTAGGACGTCCCTATATTTATCTAACTATTCTCATGGAGAAAGTGTCAGCCACTCTTATAAAATGCAGAAAGCTCTTTTGGAGCTGAATTTTATCATGATAATCATAAATTGGCACTTTTCCCAAAGGCAAATCACTTGGTCTTAATCCAAGCCAAGGTCTTGTGTTGGCAAGGGAATATATCAAATACGAGGACATATAGAGAAATTTGTTAAGGGTGAAGAACGCCATTAACTCATGCAGACAGTCACTAATAATCTCTGCCCAATCCAAGAATTGTTCTCCACTCAAAATAATCTAGATGAAGAAATACATCCACTCTTCAAATCCATGAACATTTTCATTTCCCCTTACCCTATACAACAACACTACAATGTTGGCCACTTCTTCTACAAAATGATTTTTGTGTAGGTTACGAGGCAATTGGGACTTACCCTTTTTTAGTTTGGCCAACCAATTCTTTGCTATCACATTCCTGTAAACCCCTTTCTTCGCAGTAAATTCAATTTGGGACTGTGTTATGTTCATTGGTGAATACTCCTATCTCTCTGGAAGCCTTAGCAAGACACAAAGGTGGACCTTTGAACCTTCAAAACAAGTCTATTGTCTTTTTTTCTAACCTCCCATGTTTATGAATTATAATGCCTTATGCATTCTTGAATGAGTTCAGGGCATTGCAAGGCTATGGGAAATGTAGCAGCTTCAACCAATCCACTATCTATCACTCGTTCAATGATGGGCGAAGGATAACTAATAGGCCTTAGATGAGTATCACCAATTTCTGGACCCTCATATGTTAACCTAGATACATATCCACAACCCACATATTTAACCCTTTTCATGGATAAGAAATAAAAATTTCTGAAAATAGATGTTTTCTACACTGCAGGTAGAAATAATATAGAAAATAGACCAAAATGAGTGAAATTTGAAAATACCTTAATGGTAGACCTTGCAACTTGAACTTCGAGTCTCCTCTAGCTTTTCTTCAAAGAATTTTGTTACAATGAGAATGTTTTTCCAACACTTTAACTTCTTAAAGCTTGATGAACATTTAATGCCTTAACTCACCTCATAACATGTGTTAGCTATCGCGTCACCACTTACAACATAACTGTCTTTCAATTTTTTTTAAAACAAACGTCTATAAGCAGCGAAATGGAGAGTTCAGTGGACTTCACAAATATGCACTTGAGTTCAAACATCATGGTGAAACGCCACTTAGACAAACATGTTGGACACTAGGAACACTGAGAGGGGGGGTGAATAAGTGTTCGACAATATTTGATTTTCAAATCAGATCTTAAACTATCAACAACAATAATTAAACCCTCAATAACATCCACAACATATAAACAAAAGGAAACATGCTTTCACATTAAACAACACCATAACACCTAGATTTTTATGTGGAAACCCTATTAGGGGAAAAACCACAGTGGAGATTAATCCACAAAGTATACTTTGTTAAAAGTATAATAAAAAGGGGAATGCACTTGCATTCAGGCACACTACGTAGAGCTCACTGCTCAAAAGAGAAAGGCTCACTGCCTTACAAGGTATAATTGAAATTACAACAAAACTTTGAAATAAGAAGACAACATCTACAAATGCCTGGAATCAGTTCCAATTAAGCACACAATCAAATTCTTGATCTTTTATCTAGTTTGCACTTCTGCTCTTCTCTGCTTTGCTATGCTCTGCTACAAAAACCCTTCTGTAAAATTCGCTCAATAGATCTTCTGAAGTTAGCCCATATAGTTGTTCTACACTTTTTCACACAAACACACTCTTCTCTACATTCACTACCACAAAAATGATTTTCGCATCCCCTTTAAATATACCCGCTAATCAGGAATTCATTGTATGTCGGCTTCAAAACAAAATATAATATTCTCGCTTATGTCGGCTCAAATCATTAATAGGAGTTGGTGCATACCCACACAAGTCGGCTAGACTATAGTAGGGGCCCAAACCAAAATTCCAAACATAACAAATAGCTAAACGCATACTCCAAAGACATCCAAGACACGACATATACATTAGGTCGGCTAGAATAAGAAAATAAGCAGTAAATCATTCTTCTGAATCTCTTAACTAGTACTATGACTAATGCAACACCACAAAAATTTCCAATAGGATATAATATATGCTAAATAGGTTTCCTTGGGGATCCACACCATGAAATAGTGATCTGGTGAAGTATTCATATCAACTTGTCAACCAGATGTCTTGTTCTTCATACTTTTTGTCGGTAGATTACAATCACTTACTTCTCTTGCCGGTAGGAGCAACTACTACACTGTGGACCATACTGCTGACTCCAATTACCATCAATGAAAACACAAGATGCCAAGAAGTATTTCCAAGCCATATGCTAAACAATCTCCCCCTTTGGCATTGATGACAACACTTAATGAAAAATGACTAAGTGTCAAAACTCAAAAACTTATCAAAACCAAAATTACTGCTTCCCCTCGGGATGTCAAGGAATTTTTCATTGCGTTCTCTCCCCCTTTGACATCAATGAAAAAGATTCTACTACACTTGTTTCACTTCTTTCCTTCAAAATTATACTAATCTCTCCCCTTTAGCAAAATTGAGAGTTTTGAGCAAAATTTGGAAAACTGCTGCACAAATCAGAAGATTATTTTATACTTAGCTTTCATTTCTTCCAAGAGTCCACTACAATCCCAATAGTTATAATCAAGTTGTTATTCTCTGATGTCCTATTGATAATCTGAACAAGGGATTCAAGAATGGTGAAGGCATCATTCAACTTTTCTCCTTCCTTTAGAATTTCAGTCATTTGCTCTAATCTGCATTCGGTATGATCTTTCACTTTCCAGAAGGCATCCATAAGAGTACTTCTGGCAGAGTGAACTTTTGAATGCTCAACCTATAGACCATGAATCTTCTTCTTAACTTCTCTATCCTTGTCCAAAAACACACTATAATCTTGACCTGTTCTGACAGGATCATTTTCAATTTCCTCCAATTTGTCCTTATACTTGCCAACCACATGGGGCCACCTAAGACAGTAATTGAAGATCTTATTAGCTGAGTCAATGCATTGTCTTAGCTCATTCATTTTCTTCTTCAGTTTAGAAAGAGATAGTCTAAACTGTATCTTCAGATGAGAGATAATTTCTTCCTCTTTTCTCTCTAGAGGCACAGAGGCCATAGCCTCCTTGATACATTGAATCAGCTCATCTGGAAGATCATTCTGCAAAATCTCCAATTCAATGTTGTTATCAACGAAGTATCTTCCTAGAGTGTTTTCAATGACATCCTACTCATAAGATGGTCCATTCAACCATATATCAATTATCTCTTGCATACCATCTTCATCCTGAATAATCTGTAATATTTTTGCTTTAAACAGAGCACCTTCATCATCACTATCTTCTGCAATTTCCACAATCGGTTCAACTCGTTTTGGTTCTTCTCTTGGAGTATATCTCTTAAATTCTTCATCAACTACATCCACAACCATCTGTTCTTTTCCTTTTTCCTCAACTTTTGTTGACTTGGGTGTCGAAGGAGTGACACCAACTAGTTCTCTCTCTCTCTCTCTCTCTCTCTCTCTCTCTCTCTCTCTCTCTCTCTCTCTCTCTCTCTCTCTCTCTCTCCTTTTCTTTGCCTTGCCGGAAGATGATACAACTTCAACTATCTTTACCGGAAGAGGAATAACACTTGCACAAAACATTTCTAACAACTTCCTAAAGAATTTCTCATAAACTCTTTCATCATTTTCAAACGAGTTGAAATGTTCAAAAATTTGTTTACAAACTGGTATATTTTCTTTCCACACCACATTGTCATTCAAAGGCAAGCAATTTAGGAAATACATCATAATGCATATAGCTAGGGTGCCAAACTTGAAAGAGTAGCCTTTGACAATTGTGCTTTCTCCATTAATTAATCTTTTATCAAACCACATAGGTCAAATTCTTCTCCTTCTATTATCATTTTGTGAGCAATATACACTGCACCTGTCGAGGTTGATCCTTCTCGATTTCTGAAGAATATTTTATATGAAATTCCATGAGTAATATACCTCATTAAAGGGTCTTTGATTGTAGCAATTAGTAGAGCCCTCTGATCTCCCGTTATTCCAGTTAGGGCTTCGACCTCAATATTTCAAATCAATTTCTTCTTCAAAGCATCACCAACTTCGCACAAACCTGTTAAATTTTTTATTACATCCTTAGAAATTTGGTAGGGTTTATCTAGAGTAAGGATAACTCCATCCAATCTGTTTAAGATAAACCAAATCACTTCCGCATTAACAAAATGAGGGAATTCATCCCAAATATCCAAATTCTGGTGTTTCGCTCCTCCAAGCCTTTTCAATTCAATGATAGACAACGTATTTCTTATATCCTTGATCTTTTGACTACTATATTCATCCAAAATTATTGATCCTTGAATTTGCTTCATTTTTTGTACTGAGCACAATTCTATCGATCACCAAAACACTATGAAATTGAAGAGCAACAAATATACCTGAAGAATTCACCGCTAGATTGGTTTTTACTCCAAATTTTCACAAAAAAGGTTCTTCAATTGTTCTCCTTTGGCGCATGGTGTCAAATTAGGGTTCCAAATGCCCTTTTATAACTTCACCTACTTAACTTCCTACTACATTAAATGTGTTGCCCTAGAAGTCCCGGTTACACTGAAAACACAGACAACAAATGAAGAATTTGACTTTGGACTTCCAACATTTCATCCAACACAACAAATGATCACATATACATTTCTCAAAGAATAACACAATTTTTGATGACATTTAGCGATTCAAAGCCAAACATACTTAGGGGAAAAAAATATTTTTCATGAGAAGCTCCCCCTAGGACTCAAGCCTGAAGTCAATTTCCAGAAGAATTACCAAAGGAAGCTTCCAGTATAGCCTTGTTTCCTTCATCAGATTCACTTTTCTTTACCTAGTTTTCTTCATCTAGATGATCTCTTATCTCTTCCACAAATGCTTGTTCTTTTCCTTTGTTGTTTTTCTATGAATTTCTTCCTTGATAAATTAGACCTCTTTTGTCCATGTTTCTGTTCCTGCAGAATCTAGTAATGTGCCCAAGTTTGTGGCAGTTGTAGCATACTAGATTTTTTTGTCTATACCATCCATTCCACTGATTTCCTCCCAATCTGCATTGATTAGCAACATGTCCAAATCTTCCACATGTATAGCAATTAATGTTACTTACACTAACTGACATACTTCTGCATTCTAATGCCTTATGACCAAACTTTTTACATTTAAAACACTAACCAGAAAATGATTGAATACTAGGGTTTATCTTTCTTCTACACTTAGAAGCAATATGTCTAAATTTATTGTAAGCAAAACAATATCCATTAAATTTTTGAGCATTGGGTTGCCTTACCGAATGTCTTCTGCCTTTGTTCCCTTTTTTAGAATTCTTTTGTTCAGATCCAAAGCTCTCGCCCTTCTCATAGCCAAGCCCTCACTTGTCATTTGTGTCCTTTTGTCCTTTGGTTATCTCATCAAGCCTAGTAGAGCTTATCTTGAATTTCTCCTTGAATTCATTTGCAGTAGCAAGATCATTTCTGAGGATAACTACCTATCTCTCAAGCTCTTGTTCATTGTCTCTGGATTGTTGCAGTTTAATTTCCAACTGAATGAATCCACTATTAATTCTGTTTCATTCTAGATTTTTCTTTCAGGGACTGGGCCAGATTCTCCTCATTCTTCTTTCTTTCTTCATTCTCTTTGGTAAAATTCATCACCACAGATTCCATTTCAAGCTTTAGAGTTGTATTGTCCATAGCAAGTTTTTCACATTCTTCTGTTATTTCCCTTAGGGTTTGATTCAGATGGAAATCATCTGAACCTTTGCTTTCTTTTTGCTTTAATTGATCACATAGTTCCTTCCTCTTTTCCCTTGACTCATTTATCTTATCCTTCAACGATTGAATGAATTTTTTGGCAACCACAAGATTTTCTTTTAGTTCCATGACCTCTACTTTGGATTGATCAAGATCATCAAGTGCCACCATAAGCTGCTGTTGAAGACCACCAGTGTCCATTGTAATTCAAGATCCACCTCAAGCTGTTAGACTTTAGAAGAGGAACTTGCTCTGATACCAATTTTTGGACACTAGGAACACTGAGAGGGGGAGGTGAATCAGTGTTTGACAATATTTGATTTTCAAATCATATCTTAAATTATCAACAACAATAATTAAACCCTCAATAAAATCCATAACATATAAAAAAAAGGAAACATGCTTTCACATTAAACAACACCATAACACCTGGATTTTTACGTGGAAATCCTATTAGGGGAAAAACCACGATGGAGATTAATCCACAAAGTATACTTTGTTAAAAGTATAATAAAAAGGGGAATGCACTTGCATTCAGGCACACTACTTAAAGCTCACTGCTCAAAAGAGAAAGGCTCACTTCCTTACAAGGTATAATTTAAATTACAACAAAAATTTGAACTGAGAATATAACATCTACAAATTCCTGGAATTAGTTTCAATTAAGCACACAATCAAATCCATGATCTTTTATCCAGTTCGCACTTTTGTTCTTCTTTGCTCTGCTCTGCTCTACTACAAAAACCCTTCTATAAAATTCACTCAACAGATCTTCTGAAGTTAGCCCATATATTTGTTCTGCACTTTTTCACACAAACACACTCTTCTCTACATTCACCACCACAAAAATGATTTTCGCGTCTCCTTTAAATATACCTGCTAATCAGGAATTCATTGTATGTTGGTTTCAAAACAAAATATAATATTCTTGCTTATGTCAGCTCAAATCATTAATAAGAATTGGTGCGTACCCACACAAGTCAGCTAGACTATAGTAGGGACCCAAACCAAAATTCCCAACATAAGAAATAACTAAACACATACTCCACATACATCCACGACAAGACATATACATTAGGTCAGCCAAAATAAGAAAATAAGCAGTAAATCATTCTTCTGAATCTCTTAACTCGTACTCCAACTAATGCAACACCACAAAACTTTCCAATAGGATAGACTATATTCTAAATAGGCTTCCCTGGGGATCCACGCCATAAAATAGTGATATGGTGAAGTATTCAGATCAACTTGTCAATTGGATGTCCTGTTCTTCATACTTTCTACCGATAGATTACAGTCACTTACTTCTCTTGCCGGTAGGAGCAACTACTACACTGTGGACCATACTGCTGACTCCAGTTGCCATCAATGACAACACAAGAAGCCAAGAAGTCTTTCCAAGCCATATGCCAACAAAACAATCATCACACAAGAAGCAAAACAAAGTTTGACGAAACACATAAAACACCACCCAACTTAAAATGTGGAAAAGTGATGAAGAATAAGCACAAGTGGAAAAATGAGGGGTTCGATGAACTTTATAAAACATCACCTGGGTTCAAACTATGACCTAAAATGCCACCCAGATAAGACTATGAGTCGTTTATGGATTGGTGAATGACTTAAAGGAAGCATGGAAAAAATATGGTGGTAACAATAGTAATGGCCATGAACATGGGCATGAGCATGAACATGAGCATTATTTTCATGTGGTGAAAAGAAATGCATGCATCTGTCATGGAGTAATTTACAATGAGTGTGTCTGCCTCAAGCCCACAAATCATGCTGCACTAATAAAGTCTCAGTTGTTATCCACCCAAATAATACTAGCAGAATTGAGTAGACTCAAAATAGACCAACTACCTACTGCAACAAAGGAAATTTACCCTTCCAATAAGGTCCTCAGCCAAAAATGAGTTGTTAATGTAGTCAAATTTCAAAATTTTAATTATTGATTTCAACTAGTAAATAATAAATTATTGTTACAGTGGTTTTTAGTACGCACCACTTTTCACTAATAACACTACACTAGATACAGTCCCTATGGAAAATGGTATTGTATTCGGGTGTTTGGATATGGCCCAGATATGGGTTCCTTTGTAAATAACTCCACATATGGTATCTTGTCGTATGTAATACAGATATGGGGATAGGCATATCTGGGAGAGAGAAGAGAGATATATGGTAACTTTGTTGGTTGTGTCTCTTAATTCATTTTTTCAATGACAAGCATTGGTTGAAAATGGAGGTTGTTGGTCAGGAATTCAAAATGGCGTAACATTGTCTACATGCTTGGTAATGTTTCTTTTACAACAATCCATATTCTCATTGGTTTTATTTGCTCAGTACCGTGCCTATGCTAAAATCTACATGAATCTCAACTTAGTAGTTATCAATGCCCTACTGGCTTCCGTGGTGATGGGCACAAGTTTGAAAGTATTCATTCACTCCCTATTTTACATATATGCAAATATCATTGTATAATTTTTCATCCTCATTTAGTTGGGTTCTAATTAGTGATACTAAAGATCTTAGTTTAGTTTAGATTGGTTTAGTTTCATTGGTGATATATTCATGATTTAGGCTTCTCTCAGAAAAAAATGAATACCACAGACAAGGAATTAGCCGACTCGATTTAATTGAAGGGAGACATTCTTTTACCTACAGTAAAGCCAAAGATTTCTTTATAATATATTTATCATGTTCTAGCTTTTAGGATTCCTTTATAAATCATTGACTTTATACATGCTTCAATTTAAGGACAATTGTTTAATATTTTTTATTTCCTTGCAATTCCTCTTTTCTTTCGTTTTAAGGTATCAAATAATTTCAATTTTTTGAGTGCATTTTGTATTTTTGTGGTTGGTATAATATGCAAACATAAATGCTTCCAGATTTTTGTGGTTCTTGACACTTCTTGTTCTAACTCGTTTAGCAAGTATTGTTGTTGTTGGTTATGTATTTTACAAGTATAGACTTTATGTAATATTTTTAAATTTAAATACTACCATAAAGGCTTTCTCTTGTTTCCTTTGATTTTAGTTAGCGCTACATCTTAATAATGCCCTAGCTTAAAAATGCTACAATGCTGAAATATTTAAATGTTTTGATAATATTAAAATAGAAAAAAATAATTTTAATCATTCAACCCAAAAATAATTATAATAGTTTTCAAAAATGTATTTAACCATCTATTTTGTAATATTTGAACTACTTATTTTATAATTCTTTAAAGAGAAAATGAACCATTACACCCAAAATTGCAAAAACTAGGTCAAAATTTTGCCTAATTGACCTTCCACAAATCTTCGACATACTCATTGCACACCAAGGTGCGATTGCTAGTTTATGTTTGTATTAATTTTATTAATTTTATATATTAAAATATTAAAAATGTTGTTCTCTTGTTTATTAGATATTTATTTTTTCTTTTGTTAATAGATTTATTGAAAAACATTAATTTAAAAAAAATTAATGATAATATAAAAAATATTTTTTTGGATTTATAACATGTATCTTAAAGTTGATCTTTAAAGACATTACTTCTCTAGACAATTCTCTTTACTCTTGATTTTGCATAGAAAATTGAACTTACATTTAAGATTAGAGTTCTGTTGTGCTAGGTGATTATGAGTTAGCCTAGTCTTCATTTCTATAAAGCTTAATTTTAGATAAGATGCACATTTAGTGAAATTTATTAAGGTGATATTGTTTCTCTCTCTGAATTTGCTTTAGATTTTTGTCAAATGGGCTTCCTTTAGCTCATTTTTACGTAATAGATATTAAGTTTTTCATGTAGGAACACTGACTGGTTGAGCAAGATCTTCTAACAGAATGGGTCTATGTTAGAGTTTCTTATATTTTACAATGAGTTATCCTTTCTACCTAGGTTTATTATAATTTATTATAGCTTTACAATAAGATATCTTTACATTTTGATATTTTTTTTTCATGATTTTTACACTAAAATATTATAGTTTCAATTTTTTTTACTATAAAATCCAATATATATTCCCTTTAATATATCTACACCCTTAATACATATTTTCTTATTAGTCCCCATCCATTTCCTATCATTTCCTTTTCTAATTTGTTCTTTTCATTATGGTGGAAGTCTAGAGTTGTGTCACACATTTGACTAGAAAAATAGTTTCAGAAAAAAACTTACATGACATAAATAGTTTTGGATAAAACACTTAATATGATTAAGTCACTATAATCAAACATTAGATTAATTAGAAATTTATAAAATATATTAAAAATATATTTTATTTTTCTTAAATAAATGGGTGTGTTAGAGAAGAGAATCATCTCCAAAAGTGTATAATTTATTTTTTAATAATATCTTTTTTAAGACAAAATTTTGCATCACATCAAAACTGCAAGATCTTTAGTATATTAAACTTTTGAAAATTATTAAAAAATAAATGCTCATAAAAAAGTATTATATTTCTCCATGCACTCAGATATTCAATTTAGCTAAGTAAAAATAAATAATTACTATATCTTTTTTTAAGTCCCACCAACCTCACTTTTAAAAAAATAGAAATTAAAATATTCTCTTAAATTTATAAAAATCTATATCCAACTAATTATTTTAATTAAAAAATTATAAACATATACTATGTTAAGAGTTTCACGCATCATTGAATTAGAATATTTTAAATTTTATAATATATATGTCACTTTTAGGCATTCTAGAATATTATTTTTTGTTTATGGTAGTCATTTTTTATAAAAGTGGGTCATGGTTCTAAACTTTGACTAGCTCCCCATCCCCTCTTGTCTCCCTTTCATTCGTAAATAAACCCTTAGGATTTGTCACAAATTTTCCTTTACATTTCCTTACCCATTTGTCAAAACCCTATCATTCTATTGTTACATTATTCTCCTTACCCATTTCATAGTGGTTTTTTTTAATTTTCCTTTCTCTTCACCTAACTCTTCTCATTTCCTTGTGAGCCATAAGCAATTTCACCTTAATTTTCAAGTTACCATTTCCCTTTGGAATTCCTAACTCATTTGTCAAATCTCTATCATTCCACTATTACATTAGTTTTATGCATTTACAATTTAGATGTGTTATCTTTTTTTTCCATTATATTATCTTTTTCACTCCCATTGTCTATTTGTCTTCTTTAGAAACTTGTAAATAACTATTTTTCCTTTTCCTCCCAATTTCCTTGTAAACCCTTAGTGTTTTCCCTTAAAGTTATGTTTCTCACTCCTTGAATTAGCTCTCTTTAGAGTTCCTTTAACACCCTTATAACCATGTTTCTATTTTGACCTCCCCGTCCTTTTCCCAACCTTGTCCATTCTATCATTTACCCTTTTTCTATAAAATATTGTATTAAAATTTTAAATTACTATGGTGTTTGATTATAATAATTATATTGATAATTTTATTAGTGTTTCATGCCATATCGATTTTTCCTCAGTTCCTACAAAAACTTGAGTAAGGAATACTTTCTTTAACCCTTCTATTTCATAAGGTTTCCTTCAAAAATTTATAATTTACAAGTAAAATATAGGAACACATAAATTTTAATTTAGAGTTCCAAGAGGTAAGACTACTAGAAATGTTGAATAGAAGCTTTTTATTTATTTGAATTCTTTTAGATAACATGGACCAATCCATATAGTTGGCCACTTGAGAAGACTTCATTGATCACCAAACCATTACTCAATGGATTTCTCTATGGATCATTTTTTAATAAATTATACTTTGTAGATATTTGATAGTCTATAATTTTAGTGTCTAGTGTGCACTTCTTTATGTATTAAGTATATAAATCTCTATCTTTCATCCCATTTGTAATATATTTTGGCTTGTTTTCCATCTATTTTTCTATTTTACTCCACTTTTTAGTCTTATTCTTGATAGGTTTCCCTAGAAAAAATTGTCTTAGGAAAATATTTCCCAACATCCTTAAATTCTATGAAGTTTTATAAGTTATAGGACAAGGTTATTAGCTTGGCTACAACTCTTACACAAAAGGTATTGAACTCAAAATTTGATAAAATTTGGTTTCATTTATCTCTTAGATATGTTGATTTTAAATCTAATGATAAAACATAATTGTGAGTGCACATGTTGTAATTCATTTTTTATTTCTCTTTCCTAGTCTAGTTTGTGAGATTACATTTCCAATTAGTCACATTTTTTTACATTTTTATTATATTATTGATTGTAGTTTAGGTGATCATCAATTAATATTACATTAGTTGGAGATAGTCTTAGGTAACATTAATTTATATATTTTATGCACATAAGAACATTTAACATAAATAGAACATATCTTTAGTAATCACATTTTAAAAAGGTTCACCTTTTCTTTAACATCATGATGATGTGTAATATTGCTTGAGGTTACATGGTTAGCCTATATAAAATTTCTGAATTTGGAATCTTTACTCTAGAGAAGTGAAGATTTTTTTCTCTAAAAAATTATCACTTTTACATTTTATTTTTAAGAATTTATTAAGTATGATCATTTAATATACAAGAAAATCTTAGTGGATTAGCATATTTAAACTTTACATTAAATAATTTTAAAAAGGTGTTTATATTTGAAGTTCATTTGATCTTATTGTTCCATGTTATATAGTCAAGAGAAAAATAATTGGAAATTTTAAATAGAACTTAGAGGAATAGCATTGAAAAACTTAGTAAGAAATTAATATAAGATTCTATCCAAAAAAAATTCTTAATATTGTAAGAAAAAAATAGACCTGTATATTGATTCAATGTGAAATAAGAGTTGTCTATAAAGACCTTGGAAATAATTTTACGAAGATTTATATGGGATGGATCTCTTTTCAAGGGATGAAGAGTATTTATAGAAATTTCATTGCTCCTAAGTTGATTGTGTCATTTTGACAATCAATGTGAAATATATGCATCCTAATTAAATAACTTATATTATAGATTTATTTTGGATCTAATTTTATTTTTTATTTTAGTATTAGATTTGGTGGCTTAACCATTTATAAAGTGTACATTTATTTTTGTATTATTTAGAGCTCATTAGAAGTGGAATAAGCATCCTTTCCTAACTTATTGTTCTATAATTTATCTTTATCCCTGGATATTTGTGGGCATGAATAATAGTTTCAATTTTAATTTAAATAAATTGATTAATTAATTTTAATATTTTAAAAATGTTATTTCTAATATTTTAAAAATGTTATTTCTAATATTTTAAATATTTTAAAATTTAATTTAGTATTCTTTGAACTATTAAGAAGAATTAGTTAAATATTTTGTATTCAATTGATAGCTTGGTTTTATATGCATATTAGAAATATGATATGATTGTCATTGATGAAAGACATAGTTGTCATTATTTTGTTCAAATGACCATATTCATGTTGTAAGGAATATGAAAGAGAAATAATATCAATGCACATAGAAATACATAGAATAAAGTGTCAAAAAATCATTTATATTATATTTGTAATGCCACTTCAAGAGATCAATTCCCAATATAAAATGCACTATAATTACAAATATTTAAGATACCTTTCACTTAAGAATTATTGCAATATAAAAATTATTGTTTAAGATGACTACTACTATCTCATAGATATGAGATAAATATTTTAATTATAATTTACCATATGGATGAATTACAAAATACATGCACCTAAGATAATACTAACTAATAATTAATATCTATAATAAAATGAGATTTCATAACATTATCTTGTCAAAGCTTAAAATATTATGAAACTTGAAGAGAATCACATTTAGCATTTTCAAGGTATAGACCATTTTATTGGACTAAAAATAAATCAATAAAATAATTTAAAAACTATTTGGTTCATATATCCAACATAGGATTTGGTTAAACTAAGAGGATGCCTCGGTATACATCTAATGTAGGTAGTGTATTGTGTTATGTAAACAATCACTTTAAGATATCTACACTCCTTTGAGAAATCTATCATTTTATAGATCAATTCCTTTAGTTCTATTTAAATAATCTAATTATATGATCCTTAAATTATCTTTTATATTCTAGAGAGTTCCCTTCTTCAAGTCCTAGATAATCTTAGTGATTTACATGACTTAAAGTTTGAGTTATGGGTGGCATGGTATTAGTGAATTATTTTTGTCTTTTAGTTCCTAAGTGTCATGATTAATTCCCTATTGCTTACTTCAGCCAAGTTAATAATAAACTCTAATAGTAAGCTCACAAAGTTATTTGAATCTAGAAGATTTCATGTTGTACAAGCCTCTTCATTACATGGGTTACACCTCTCTCTTCAATTTGATGGTTTGATTTTTTTATATTGTCTCACCCTTTATTTCTTTATCTATTTCCAAAGGTTTTTCTTATCCTTCGTTATGCTGGCAACTTTCCTATTACACAAGCCATCAATCTCAAGTAAAACCTATAATATAAAATATTTTAGGATTAATTGTGCTATTGACCTTGCAAATATTGAGGGTCTAATGTATTTAATTATTCATGTAGATGGATAAATAACCTATGACTGATAAATATCATGGAGTGGAAAAGTTGAACACCCATGTGAAAGTGGGGACATAATTTATTATTTATTCTCCTATGAAATTGAAATGTTATTGCAAGTAGGAATTGAATAGGGACTTGCACTAGAATGGTCAAACTTGATAGATAGTGGAGTATCTTTGTCATTTAGTGAGTGAGATATAATTAGTTCTGCATGTGGGAGTGGTTGAGAGTTACAAGTGTCCATTATGGTCATAGTGGCCAAAGATTCTTGTGTGTGGAGTTAATTTCTATTTTAGAGGTTACTTTCATGTTGTGGGTCATGGTCAGTTTTACTATGGTGATTTAGAACCATTTTTTATGCCTATGCTATTACTTTTGTGGTGGTTTTCTTGACCTCCTTAAGTTTATATATTGAGCATTTGTTATGGAGGTTACATAATGCATGTTAGAAGTAATGTTACTATATTATAATGTTGTTACATTGACAGGAAAAGCTGATGTAATCATAATTTTGAAATTAATACAAGCTTTTGTTGTCATCATTGGTGGGATTTTCTACTCAAAAGGATTTTCCCATCTATATTGGTGTTGTTGTAGTTTGCATACTCTTATTATTTCTATTTCATGATTTATCACTATATGTTGATAGGATTTGATTACTAAATGCTAATTTTTTCATCTTGATTGTCATTCATGTAACTAATCATGCATTGAAGATGGTAAAGACATATTTCTTAGTAGAACTCTAGATATCAATATCTTGTGTTTGATTGGAGTCCACGGATCCTTGTATATCCATTTTCCTACTCAATTTTAGTCCTCCATGATAGCAAATCAAATATTTGTAATATCCTAAAGATATCTAAAGACCCTTTACACTATATTGAAATGTTCCTTACTTAGATTAGATAGATACAAAAAAATCATTTTACCAATGTTCTAATTTGTAGCTGAAAACAGCACATCTACATTGGAAATAGATCACACATCTAGAACATCTACATGTTAGAAAATTTTGTATTTGAATATTTTTCCAAGATGAAAACACTAGTTTATCAAGAAGATTGTATGAAAAAAGCTATTATACTAATATTGTTATTGTGCATAGTAATATTATTATTGATTATTATATTTTAATTGTATAATTTTTTTTTGCTATGATCTATCATAGAAAGAGAAGAACAATGAACAACAATTAAAAACTGTAAAATTAGAGGCCGTGGCTTCCCAATCCATACTTCTATCACTGGTTATATGCCCAAACTTACATTAAAAACACCCTGTAGATAAATGCGGCAATCCTTGTGGATATATGATTTTCACAGTTTATAAATGTAGTTATTATTGATTATTGCATATCTTCATGTTTTATTAAACTCAGTAAACTTTTTCCAAATTGCAGGCGCAGCTTCCCAATCCATACTGCCAAACTTACATAAAAACAGCCTGTAGATAAATATTACAATGTCCACAAATTTAGAAAGAAAAAAAGGGCAAAGAAAAAACACAAAAACCCCTAATTACAAGTGAATCACGAACTGAGTGCGCGAATCATAGTTTTGCAGGGGGGAGAGAATTTTGATAAGACAGTTAGCGCGTTTTCTGGTTCTTGGGTCGGAATCCATGTGAAGCAACGCCACCAACTTCTGCAGCAGGCCCGTCTTTACAACATCTCTGACCACGTCTTCTTTATCGCAGTTCTTACAGACGTTCAACAAAATCCCAACACCATGAGCGGTAGCGACACGGGACACAGTGAGCAGATATGTAACGATTGTAGGCACTGCCAGTGCATGCGCCATTATAGCGCATCGCCCTTGGGCAACAGTTGAAAGCGCCTCCAAAATGGCCATCGATGTGTTGATCACTGCTCTGTCTGAAGCGCTAAGCAATCGGGTCAGAAGAGGAATGACACCAACTCTCTCCGCCAAATTGACCCGATATGCAACCACGCGACACAGAGGAACCAAAGCCGTCAGACCACTATGACGCGTGTTATTCTTTTCAACCAACGCTAAAAGCCCATCTGTGATTCCGTCTATCAAGCCGATTTCCGTAGCGGCCGTCTCGTCCGCTTTGGCTAGGTTTTCCACAAGGGTTGCCGCATTTATCCTGGAGTGCAGATCGCCCTTTGCCAACACCCATTCCACTGTTCGAATCGCTGGACCACTGAACAGATCTCTTGAACAAATCTCATCGTCCACAGAAAACAAAACGATTGCTGCGATGGCTTCTTGCACAGCTTCCGCTTCCTCTTCAATCGGATGCACCGGGTCAAAGTTTCGTAGCGATGTAATCAGAGCGGGTAAAAGGCCCTCTGATTGCAGGCGCTGTCTGTTGTTTCCGTCCCTTGCTAGATTCTTCAAGTTTCGCAATGCCAGGACTTTAGACGCGCTGCCCTCATCGAGTGGGTCTGATGGATTTTTGAGGCGCCATTTGTTTATAACACCAGCAAGGGTGTGATTAGGGACAAGCTCGCGCGAGTGGAGCGTCTGACCTGTCGCTGGACATGTATTATTTCCTGCACGGAACCATTTCATAATGGGAGCTCGATCATAAGTGATTCCGGTGCACAGAGTGACGGGGTCACTCATTACTTCTAAGGAAATGGGACATTGGAACAAGGGCGGAATACACTCAGATTTTTGCTGCTCCTCTTCTAATGACATTTTAACATAAAAAATTTCTTGCAGATTGAACAGGGGTGAGCATTGAGAATATTGTGATTTTATTAGCATCTACTGAGAAGACGGATTGATTTTGATTAGATTAACGATTATCCTGACGATGATGGTTATTCGCGCTATGCAATTGTGTCGTTTACGAAGCCCTCACGTAACCGCAGTATATTACTGGTTCGGTACTCAATTTTTCGGCGTTCATCTTGACTATTGACCCTACGTTCTCGATTTTCTCAACATTTAGTAAATCCAGCACCACGGCAATGGGTACGCCGAATAGGTAGGGAAGGTCAATCAAGGAAAATTTTGGTCTATTTTTGTTACATTTTTTTTTTTTTACATTCATTTTTGAAGTACATGAGGTCAATTGGAAGGTCATTTATCAAATGACATTGTTTGTGCAACAACTTTCTTAATGGAGAAATGACAACTTCAAGTCAACTATGCATCCACTTATAGAGATCCAAAAATGACCGAAATAAAAACTCTCAATCAAGAAGATAAATAGGGTCCATTGCTAATAGGCTCATGTTATATTTGCAAAAGAGAGTGGGAGAGGAGGAAGAGTGAGTGAGTGAATGAGAGAGACATAAAGATATAGAGATGGAGATGGAGATTGACAGAAAGAGAGGGAGAGATAAAAATAGGGACAGATAGAGATAAATATATAGAGAGGAAGTGAAAGGGAGAGAGAAAGATAAAGATAGAGATGAAAGTTATATATAGAGAGAGGTAGAGAGATATGGAAGAGATAAATATATAGAGAGGAAGAGAGAGGGAGAGATAGAAAGATAAAGATAGAGATATGGATGTATAAAATGAGGAAGACATGTTTAAAAATGTGGAGGAGAGAGGAAAATAGAGGTAGAGATGAAGATTGAATGAGAGAGGAAGAGGGAGATAAATAGATAAAGAGATAAAGGTAGAGGGAGAGACAAAGACAGAGAGAGATAGGGAGTTAGAGATAGTGGTAGAGATAGAGAGGAATATAAAGAATGAATATTTGTCCATCTCTTTTTATCTATTCCTCTCTTCCAATCTTTGTATCCATCTATATCTCACTTTATATATAAATCTCTATCCCTCTTTATCTATCTACCTCTATATTTGTTTGTCTCTATCTTTGTATTTCTCTCTATCCCTTTTTATCTCTTTCCACCTCTCTCTCCCCCTCCCCCTAGCTATCTAGCAAAACCTCTCTCTCTCTGATTCTCTATCTTTTGAGTTTATCTCTTTATATATATAATTGTCTTCTCCTTTAGCTCTCTTTGAAGATCAATTAAACTATCTCATGATCAATTTTTTTGGATGGAGAAATAGAGAGAGGTGAAAGAAGTAAAGAGATATAGAATGAGGGAGTGATAGGGGGAGAGAGAGAGAGGGGGGGAATAGATGAAAGGAGATAAAAAGAGGGAGAGGGAGAAATAGAGATTGAAAGAGGCAATGAATATATGTGTATGTGTGTATGTATGTGTGTGTATCCATTACATATTGATATAGCATATTAATATGTCTCTATATACTATAATATACAACTGCTTCTTAAAATATTAGTATAAATTATGTGGCAAATTTTTCATATTAATATTCAAGAATATATTTAAATTTGAATAATCTATTGTATGATTGCAAGTCACACGTGTCTAATATATTATAATCATAGATCATGAACTGATGTATTATAAATATTAAGCATCTGCCACACAATTTATATTAAAATTTGTATATTCATAAATAATAATATTTTAAATCATTTAAAAAAATTGATTTAAAACATTTTTTTCATAAAAATAATTGCCTACCACATAACTTTTATTAGTGAAATATAAGGAAACTACCAAACTACCTACTGCATAACACATAAGATTTATTATTAAAGAAATCACAATCAAGAATATATTATAATTAAAGAACTTTTCTCCATTAATTTAATCTAATTATGAATATCTATGATAAATTGAACCTTTTTTCCCTCACCAAAAAACTTCAGTGTACAACCTGTTAGATTGGGAATCAATTTGAATCTAGAAATTACTATTAATATATTGAAAGTTAAACCATAGACCTATTTTGAGGTTTCTAGTGAATTTATAATGTAGCTATGTTGAAAGGAAGCCTTATACTAATATGTTCAACAAACATTCATTCTACTGCACTGGTAGAATGTTTAGAGGAAAATATGTTTAACAAACATTCATTCTCTTGCACTGGTAGAATGTTTAGAGGAATGTAAAGATGATGACAATACAAATAAGAAGCCCTGGAAGCATGCATGTTATCTGCAACTCCACAAAACTGAGCAAAGTGCTACAACCTTCTCATCTCTGCCCATTGATGATGATTTGTTTAGTCTCGACTGGTTTAGACACACACAACTTTGATAGGGAAAAGATTTTTTATTAAGACCAAGTCCCATGCAAAGGACAACAAATTACACAAATAAAAATCTATTCGCTAAATTGAAAAGTTTTAGGCATTGATAGTAGGAAGAATTGAACCTCTACAAGATTTTTGTCCATGGAATTTGAGTTCTACAACAATTCTCCAACTTTGGAAGGATACCATTTAACGCACCCACAAATCCACAACGATCCTCCACCATTTTATTAGATTTTCCCAAGATTATCAAAGTCGTCATGCCTTACATGTGGTATTGGTCAAATAGAGAGAAATATCAAATCACCGAATTCAGAGAAACATGTGAAATTGTTAAGTTCAAGTCGTTGTCAAGCATTCAAAGCCTAAATAAAATGTTGAGATCGATAATGAGAAGACAAAAATTTATTGTAGGAATGAACGATGAGAAATTGCCAGGAATGAAGGATTCTTTCCTCCGTCATCTTCATGCGTAGATTGGTACCCACGTGCAAGTACTATTAAAGGCGTTCCAAAAAGTAGAATTAAATTTGCAACATCACCATACAATTTTGTCTGCAATAACCGTTTCGTAATGAACATGAACTTGCAGTAGTCAGCGTAAAATGCAACTTGGAGAGCCATGTAAAAATGCAACTTGCAGTTTGATATTCGTAAATAAAAGACCAACGGGAAATTAAAGGGTAGGATGACTTTTATAGTTGTCCAAGGTTTATTGATAACAATTGATAACAATGAATCATCGATTAAGCAAATGAGGTTGATCAGTTTCATATTGGCTACGCCTTCGGCATAAAATATCTTTTTAGATCATTTATGAGAATAGCTTAGTGTTTGAGGCGACGTCTACCCAGCTAGTAGAATGCACATCTGTATTTACTATTTAATTAAAAATAAAAAATGCATTTTATTATATTTTTCAATTAATTAATAAATATGGTCAAATGTATAGCCCGAATGGGTAGTAGAATTGACTTGGGCGGTGGGTTTGCTCCCCATTGGTCTCAGGTTCGACTCCGCTCTTGGGTTTAAGAGGTGAACTTCTTGCAGGTGGGGGATCTCACTCGCAGGGGACTTGTCTCGCCCTAACTCACCTCAGGTACCCAAGGTAAGGGCTACTAGGCCACTAGGCTGGGTAGCGGGGATACCCATGTAGTATATAAAAAAAAAAGGTCAAATGTACATTCTAATGACTATATAAACAATACGTAGTGTTTGAGGGATAGCCTCAAAGAAAAAACTAGATAGAATGTGTAAATTCGTATCCAAGGTATATGTTGAGCCAATAATAATGGATACTTTAGGTGTTTTGTCTTTCTATATATGGTAGACTAGCATATATATATTATTTATTAATAATATATATAAAAACATCGAGAGATATCCTTCTCGAGGTGTCTATTGCACTTTTATGTGATTAATTTATTATAAAGTAGATGACTCGAGAAGGATATATCTCGACGTATATATATATATATATATATATATATATATATATATATATATATATATATATGCTAGTAGCATTCGGAGCGGAACATGGAAGAAAAAATTATTATTGTTAGGGTTAGGTTTAGGGTTAGGGTTAGTGTTAGGGTTAGGGAAGGTTAGGATTGGGGTCAACATTATGAATATGGTTAGGGTTAGGATTAGGAATATAAGGCTAGGGTTGGAGATTGTGTTTGGGATTAACCTTTGGGATAGGGTTTGGGTTTGAGATAAATTTGGGATTAGGGTTGGATTAGCATTGGTAGTAAGATTACGGTTAGGGTCTAGGGTTAGGGTTATGATTACAATTAGAGGTAGAATTATAATTTGAGTTAGGATTATCATCAAAATTAGGGTTAGGTTTAAGAGTGGACATAGAATTAGGATGAAGGGTATGGTTAGGGTTAGGGTTAGGGTTAGGGTTAGGGTTAGGGTTAGGGTTAAGGTTAAGGGTAGGGATAGGATATGGGTGAGGATTATTATTAGAGATAAAACTAGGGTTACTATTAGTATTATCCTTAGAATTAGAGTTGAGGTTAATGTTAAGGTTAGGTTTAAGATTAGGATTAGTGTTAGAGATAGAATTAGGGTTAGGGTTAGGACTAGATTCAAAGTTAGAGTTGTTGTTAGGGTTAGGGTTAAGATTAGGGTTTGAATTAGGGTTAAAGATATAATTAGGGTTAGGGTGAAGGTTACATACAAAGAATTATGATTAGGGTGAAGACTAGC
The DNA here is from genome assembly GCA_007258455.2 of Sequoia sempervirens. NCBI lineage: Eukaryota > Viridiplantae > Streptophyta > Pinopsida > Cupressales > Cupressaceae > Sequoia > Sequoia sempervirens. The sequence continues at coordinate 84,699,861 of VDFB02271358.1, read as the reverse complement.
GTTAGGGTTATTGGTAGATTTAGAGTTAGGGTTGGGGTTAGAAATATTGATATAGTGTTAGTGTTAGTGTTAGTGTTATAATTAAGGTTAGGGTTATTTAGAGTTAGAATTAGTGTTATTTTTAGGGTTAGGGTTAGGGTCAATTTACGGTTTGAGTTACACTTAGATTAGTGTTAGTTTAAGCATTAAGGCTAGGGTTAGAGTTGTAATTAGAATTAGTTTTAGTTTTAGCATTAGGGTTAGGCTTAGGGTTTAATTTGAACCAAAATCCTAACAATAATCCTAAACCTTATCCTACTTCTAATGCTAACCCTAACTATAACCCTTATTATAATTCTAACCCTAACCATAATTTTAACCTTATTCATAATCCTAACTATAACACTAACCCTAATTTTAATGAAAACCTTAATTCTAACTGTAACCCTAATTAAACCCTAACCCTAAACCTAATTAAACCCTAAGCATAACCTATTAAGATTCGAGTTAGGGTCAAAATTAAAGCTAGAGTTGGGGATAGGGTTAGGGTTAAGGTTAGGGTTAGGGATATAAATCTAGGGTTAGGGTTTGGGTTAGAATTAGGTTAGAGTTATGTTTAAAGAGATAAGGTTAGGGGTAGGGTTACAATTAGGGATAGACTTAAGATTAGGGTTAGGGTAAGGGTTAGAGTTAAATTTAAGCTTAATTTTAAGCTTTCAATTAGGATTATATAGTTAGGTTTAAGGTTATAATTATAGTTAGAGACAGAGTAAGGGTTAGGATTAAGGTTAGCACTAGTGTATAATGTTATAATTAGGGTCAGGGTTAAGGCTAGAATTAGAGTTAGAACTGGGGTTAGGGTTAGGGTAAGGTTAGGGTTAAGGTTAAGATGAGGGTTTGAGTTAGGGTTAGAGATATAATTAGGGTTGGGGTGAAGGTTACATCTAGAGATAAAATTAGGATTAAGGTTAGGAGTAGGGTTAGAGTTATAGGTAGATTTAGAGTTGAGGTTGGGGTTATAAATAATGTTAGTGTTAGGGATAGGGTAATAATTAGGGTTGTAGTTTAATTTTAATCCAAAATCTAACTATAATCCTAAACCTTATCCTACTTCTAACTCTAACCCTAAGTTAACCCTTATTATAATTCTAACCCTAAGTTAACCCTTATTATAATTATAACCCTAACCATAATTCTAACCTTATTCATAATCCTAATTCTAATACTAACCATAATTTAATGAAAAACTTGATTCTAATTATAACCCTAATTAAACCCTAACCCTAACCCTAATTAAACCTCAACATAACATAAATTTAACCCTAACTATAATTGAATTCTGATCCTAACCATAGTTGAACCCTATGTATGATTAAATATAAACCATAACTGTAATCCTAATTAAATCCTCACCCTAACCCTAACCATAATTGTAACCCTTTTAAATTAATCCTAATTCAATTCTAACCCCAATTTTAACCCTAACCCCAAACTTTGTCC
>VDFB02271358.1:84446377-84698282 GCA_007258455.2 Sequoia sempervirens | reverse complement strand
TTTTTTCATACAATCTTCTTGATAAACTAGTGTTTTCATCTTGGAAAAATATTCAAATACAAAATTTTCTAACATGTAGATGGTCTAGATGTGTGATCTATTTCCAATGTAGATGTGCTGTTTTCAGCTACAAATTAGAACATTGGTAAAATGATTTTTTTGTATCTATCTAATCTAAGTAAGGAACATTTCAATATAGTGTAAAGGGTCTTTAGATATCTTTAGGATATTACAAATATTTGATTTGCTATCATGGAGGACTAAAATTGAGTAGGAAAATGGATATACAAGGATCCGTGGACTCCAATCAAACACAAGATATTGATATCTAGAGTTCTACTAAGAAATATGTCTTTACCATCTTCAATGCATGATTAGTTACATGAATGACAATCAAGATGAAAAAATTAGCATTTAGTAATCAAATCCTATCAACATATAGTGATAAATCATGAAATAGAAATAATAAGAGTATGCAAACTACAACAACACCAATATAGATGGGAAAATCCTTTTGAGTAGAAAATCCCACCAATGATGACAACAAAAGCTTGTATTAATTTCAAAATTATGATTACATCAGCTTTTCCTTTCAATGTAACAACATTATAATATAGTAACATTACTTCTAACATGCATTATGTAACCTCCATAACAAATGCTCAATAAATAAACTTAAGGAGGTCAAGAAAACCACCACAAAAGTAATAGCATAGGCATAAAAAATGGTTCTAAATCACCATAGTAAAACTGACCATGACCCACAACATGAAAGTAACCTCTAAAATAGAAATTAACTCCACACACAAGAATCTTTGGCCACTATGACCATAATGGACACTTGTAACTCTCAACCACTCCCACATGCAGAACTAATTATATCTCACTCACTAAATGACAAAGATACTCCACTATCTATCAAGTTTGACCATTCTAGTGCAAGTCCCTATTCAATTCCTACTTGCAATAACATTTCAATTTCATAGGAGAATAAATAATAAATTATGTCCCCACTTTCACATGGGTGTTCAACTTTTCCACTCCATGATATTTATCAGTCATAGGTTATTTATCCATCTACATGAATAATTAAATACATTAGACCCTCAATATTTGCAAGGTCAATAGCACAATTAATCCTAAAATATTTTATATTATAGGTTTTACTTGAGATTGATGGCTTGTGTAATAGGAAAGTTGCCAGCATAACGAAGGATAAGAAAAACCTTTGGAAATAGATAAAGAAATAAAGGGTGAGACAATATAAAAAAATCAAACCATCAAATTGAAGAGAGAGGTGTAACCCATGTAATGAAGAGGCTTGTACAACATGAAATCTTCTAGATTCAAATAACTTTGTGAGCTTACTATTAGAGTTTATTATTAACTTGGATGAAGTAAGCAATAGGGAATTAATCATGACACTTAGGAACCAAAAGACAAAAATAATTCACTAATACCATGCCACCCATAACTCAAACTTTAAGTCATGTAAATCACTAAGATTATCTAGGACTTGAAGAAGGGAACTCTCTAGAATATAAAAGATAATTTAAGGATCATATAATTAGATTATTTAAATAGAACTAAAAGAATTGATCTATAAAATGATAGATTTCTCAAAGGAGTGTAGATATCTTAAAGTGACTATTTACATAACACAATACACTACCTACATTAGATGTATACCGAGCCATCCTCTTAGTTTAACCAAATCCTATGTTGGATATATGAACCAAATAGTTTTTAAATTATTTTATTGATTTATTTTTAGTCCAATAAAAGGGTCTATACCTTGAAAATGCTAAATGCGATTCTCTTCAAGTTTCATAATATTTTAAGCTTTGACAAGATAATGTTATGAAATCTCATTTTATTATAGATATTAATTATTAGTTAGTATTATATTAGGTGCATGTATTTTGTAATTCATCCATATGGTAAATTATAATTAAAATATTTATCTCATATCCATGAGATAGTAGTAGTCATCTTAAACAATAATTTTTATATTGCAATAATTCTTAAGTGAAAGGTATCTTAAATATTTGTAATTATAGTGCATTTTATATTGGGAATTGATCTCTTGAAGTGGCATTACAAATATAATATAAATGATTTTTTGACACTTTATTCTATGTATTTCTATGTACATTGATATTATTTCTCTTTCATATTCCTCACAACATGAATATGGTCATTTGAACAAAATAATTACAACTATGTCTTTCATCAATGACAATCATATCATATTTCTAATATGCATATAAAACTAGAACCTTCTAGAATCAATGAAGGATAATACCAATTAATAAAATCAATCCATCTCACAAACTTAAAAATGGGGAGACGGTCCAAACCAAAATTTTACTTGAGACACCATGGGTTGTGTGAATGCGATGGAAGGAAAGCTCTACCGATGGTCTTTCAGCAGGCTGAAGAGGGAGAAATATTATTCATACGGTAGGCATAATGGCACCACGACAAGGCTTGGTAGGCTCAGGTTAATCCATGAGTAGAAATGATAGGGGACCTAGTGCGACTTTTTATGCAATACGAGGAGGTGGCAAATGAAGAGGTTTCATTCAAGCATTCAAAAGGGGCATGTGGTTTCAAGTGATTGGAAAAGTTCTAGTGGCCAAGGAACTAGGCTTGAGAAGAGCTGACCAAGTCGGATGGAAAGGTTGTCTTTCGGGTGTTGTGGGGGCCTCAGGTGGTCTTGGTATATTGTGGGATGAAGCCCTTGTAAATGTTAGAGTTGTGAGGCAAGAAAGGTATTGGCAATGGGTTTGTGTAGAATCAAAGCAGTTGCGAGGCAGTTTTTACATTCTTAATATCTATGGCCCCTCTGGAGTTGCTCAGAAGAACCAGCTATGGCAGGAGCTCTCCAATGTTCTAAGTTTAGAAGGTGGCAGTATGATCCTTTTAAGTGGTGATTTCAACGCCATCTTGAAACTGTTAGACAAGCTTGGTGGTGTGTGTTGGGCTAGTCAAAGTCAGAGGGATTTTAGTGCTTTTGTTTTGGTGAATGGTCTATTTGAGCTTCCATTCAGAAATGGTGAATTCACATGGACGAATAGAAGAAGTGGTTTTCTAAACATAGCGGAGAAGCTAGATCATTTCTTCCTGGCTGGGGATTGGGCGGCACAACAGTGGTTGTGTGAAGCGAAGATAATTCCCATAACTGGATCGGATCATTATCCGATAGGGTTGAGAATCCAAGAGGAGTTAACACCAGTAAGGTTCCCTTTCAAGTTTGAGGCAATGTGGTTGCGGGCAGAAGGCTTCCAGGAGCTAGTGGCTCATTGGTGGAGAAATCCCCCAGAAAGGTATGGAAGTAAAGCCTACATCTTTTTTAAGAAGCTAAAATTTCTTAAAGAGCAACTAAAGAGGTGGAATAGGGAATCCTTTAAAAACATTTTCGTTGAGAAGCTAAGATTGGAAGAGGAGTTAAAGCTCCTTCATTCAAAAATTATTGAGAAAGAGATGTTTGAAGAAGATTTTGAGCAGGAAATTTTTTTGAACAAAGCTTATTATGAAATTTTAGCCCGTGAGGAAGTTTATTGGAAGCAGAAATCAAGGGAATGCTGGCTAAAAGTGGGAGATAGAAACACAAATTTTTTTCACAATTCTGTGAAAGTTCGTAGAGCTAGTAACAAGGTCTTCTCAATTAAGGATAGTGTGGGGAATGTGTTATCAAATAGTGAACTTATAACCAAAGAAGCTGTAAATTTCTTCTCTGGTTTATGCAAGGGGAATAGTGGAGGAGAAAGTCAAGAGTGGAAGATATTGGAGAACATTCCTAGTGTGGTCTCTGAAGCTCAAAATGCTATGTTAATGGAAAAAGTCTCTTTAAAAGAAGTGAAGAAGGTTTTCTTTGGGCTGGGGGGAGATAAGGCTCCTGGGCCGGATGGCTTTCCAGCCTTTTTCTTCTAGAAATTATGGGGTATCTTTGCTCAGGATATTTGGGAAGTGGTTGAAGAATCAAGGGGAAGTGGATTTGTTTTGAAGGATTTGAACAATACTTTCATTGCTCTGGTCCCAAAAATATTAGAGATAGTTTCGTTTGAAGACTACCGTCCAATTTCTTTATGTAACACAATTTAGAAGGTTATCTCTAAGGTGGCTGCCAACAGGTTGAAAAAATTCCTTCCTTCGGTGATCTCGGTAGAGCAGAGTGGTTTCTCTCCAAACAGGTCTATTTTTGAAGGGGTAATAGTTGTTCATGAAGCTATACATTCGGTAAGATTGGAAAAAGTGGAGAAGTTGATGGTGAAATTAGATATTAAACGGGCCTATGATGAAGTAAATAGGGGTTTTCTCCTTAAGGTCCTTGAGAAGTTTGGTTTCTGCAGAGAGTGGGTCGCCTGGATTAGGAGTTGTATTAGCACCCCTTGATTTTTAGTGTTGTTAAATGGCAGCCCTCAAGGTTTTTTTGAATCTAGTAAGGGGATCAAGCAAGGGGACCCCATCTCTCCTTTCCTTTTTATTATCTTGGCTGAATTGTTAGGGAGGTTGATTGTTAAGAAAAGGAGTAGTGGGTTGTGGAAAGGCATTGCTATTGCTGAAGGGATTGATCCAATTTTGCATTTGCAATTTGCTGATGACACTTTTCTTCTAGGGGATGCAAACATTAGAGAAGCTCGGGTGATGAAAGAATCTCTAGATGAGTATGGGCGGACTACTTGTATCAATTTGTAATGACCCTGCTCAAATTTGATTGAAAATTCTGATTGAAGGCTGGAAATTTCATCAAACACTTTGCATACAAGGGTCATATGACTGATATAACATTTCAGTTTGATTTAATGGATCTTTTCTTCAATTAGCATCAATGAGAATGCTTACAAATGACTCTAAATTGTCTAAACAATGACCTAACATGAATGTGCAACTTATTTTGACAATATTCAATGCATATATATAACCTAAGCATGAGAAATGAACACCTACAGCCAACTGGTATTTTAACAAACAGTTGGTATGCAACCTATATGCTGATAAGAACATCTACAGCCATTGACATTATGTCAAATAGTTGGCATACATCTTTATATCATATTCAAATGAACATTACAACCATGTAAGACTTCCCAAAGATGATGTCTTATTGAAATGCAATCATCTACACTAGATATCATAAGAATGCCAAGACTCTTGGCTTACATTTATGGATGCAATTGCAATGCCAAATCTGATATACACAATAATCATCTACAGCTGCAACACTATCAATTCTATGTGCAATACAAAATCTGACTTCAATGTTCACCTACAGCAGCTCAATAAAATGCACCTATGTAATCATGAAAATGCATGTAAATCACAAAGGAACCTGATATATCAAATCGCCATATGCCATTGATGAAGAGGCAAGCAATATATATACACAATAATCATCTACAGCTGCAACACTATCAATTCTATGTGCAATACAAAATCTGACTTCAATGTTCACCTACAGCAGCTCAATAAAATGCACCTATGTAATCATGAAAATGCATGTAAATCACAAAGGAACCTGATATATCAAATCGCCACATGCCATTGATGAAGAGGCAAGCAATATCACATGAAATGATGACCTCATAAGCCCAAATCGAATTTCTGAAGCAGCCGCCCCTGTTCTTGCCTGGCAATGTTTTAGAAAAATAAATACAGCCTCTAATCTCCTCGAATTTGTCCTTGAAATGATTGTCACGGCGATAGCAATTGAATGCAACAATACCCAGAACCAAAGGACACCTCTAAGTGAAGATATGAACAAAAATATGTTTCCAATGATGCCCCAGCAGCAGTATATCAGACTTCTAAATAAATTGTAGATGCTGCAAATCACCTTCAAAATACATGAAACATCATCTCCATTCACTATAGAATCTAGTGCTGCAACCTTCTTAGAGAATCAATGCCAAATGAAGAAGATATAAGCAAAATCATGGCACTAATATGCAGACTAAGATGACTGTAATAATATATCAGAATTCTGGAAATAACTGAATGAATACAAATCAACCTCCTCAATGCAAATTCGTTGAAGACTATGAACTCCAAAAAGTCTCCAAAGCAAACACCAATCAATATCATACAAAACTTGGCCAAAGGCCACAAAGTTTTAACCAATGAAGCACAAATGAAAGTCTGGAGTAACTTTCTCCCCAGCTGCAATAATTCAAGTGATATTTCACACCCTTAAAATTGCCTACCAATTGAGAGTTTTCGTTCTCAATGGCCAATTGTGACTACTGCAAAAACCCTAGGCTCCACAATGCACATCAACAACAAACATCAACATCAACAACAACAAATCTGGATGATGAGAATGAAGCCCATGATGTCTATTTATACTTTTTCCTCAAGAGGTCGGCCTATAAGCTTTCTAGAAGGAATTATTTTATTATTTTATTATTTAATTATTTTGCACTTTATAATAAAATAATTATTCATAACATAAAGTGCAAACATAACATTACTTTATAACATGAGGTTTCTAAAAATAGAAACATATCAGAAATCATTAGAACACCTCCATATGTAGACTGAATCATGAAAGCCAACCAATCAACTGGGTATCTGCCAAACGACCCTCTTATTATGGCCATTAGCCTACAAGGATCAAGAATAGGCTAATTCCTCCAAACACCATTGCTCATGTGAAAAGGGGACATTACACAATTGGCGGAAGTTAGAAATTTTCTTCTTTCAAGTTCCCATAGCCAAACAACTTGAAATCTGTAGGATTTTGGGGATGCGTGTTGGTACACTCCCGAGTAAGTTTTTAGGTATTCCTCTTTTTGGGGGAGAAAATAAAGATTGTATATGGAAATATTTAGTGGACAGTTGCTTAAGCAGGATGGACGGTTGGAAAAGTAAATGGCTAACGGCTGCTAGTCGTATACTCATGTTAAAAAGTGTGATCTCGACTATTCCAATTTTCTCTATGATGTGTTTGAAAATTTCGAAGAAGGTGGTGAAATCAATAGGGCAACGAATGAGGAAATTTTTCTGGAATGGTGCAAACGATCAAGATAAAATCCCTTTGCTAGCATGGGAGAAAATTTGTAGATCCAAAGCAAAAGGAGGGGCTGGTTTGAGAAATTGGCATTTGATGAATGAATCTCTGGGTGCAAAGCTGGTGTGGAGTATCTATACAAACCCTAACCTCTTATGGGTTAAGATCCTAAAAGAAAAATATTTGGATTCGATGGCGGATAATCAGATTTTCACTGTTAGGAATCCAATGAAGGGATCAACTATCTAGAACTTTATAGTTTCTTGTAGGCTGGTAATAACTAATCATATTACCTGGCATATTGGGGATGGGTTAAATGCACAGTTTTGGGATGATTCGTGGAATGGATATCCAATTTTAAGGGAGGAGGAAGGAATTTAGGAAATAAGGCAATTTTTTATCCAACGATGGGGGACAAAGTTAGAAATTACTTAGAACTAAAAAGTAGCCCCTTAGGATAGGAGTGGGGGTGGAAAGAAGTGGTTTTCGAGGAGCTTTCAGGTTTCCAAATTCAAAAAATGAAGGAGATTTTTAGGGGGCGTCAAATTCTTCCAACTAACACTGCTGACAAAGTGGTTTGGTGTGGATCAGTTAATGGAAACTACTCAGTCAAGGTGGGGTATCAGCTTCTGGACTCTGTTGAGGGTGAGGTCTTTTGGGCAAAAAGATTATGTTGGAGTAAGGAGTGTCTACCCAAGGCTGGTGCCTTTGCGTGGTTGGCAGTGAAGGGGCGGATTCTTTCAGGAGAAAGGAGGAAGAGGTTGGGCTTTGTTGGTCCGAAAAAGTGTGTTTTATGCGAGGTGGCAGAAGAATCAACAGATCACTTGCTTCTACACTACAAAGTTGTTGCTGCTTGTTGGGATTCCCTTAGGCTAAAACTTGGTTGGCAGGGTCCTTGGCAAAACTCGGTGAAGGGTGTTTTTGAGGGATGGCCACACCTCTCTTGTTCTTCTCTCTTCTCAAGTGTCTGCGTGGCAAGCCTGTCTCTTGTGATATGGGAATGATGGAAGGAGTGGAACAGAAGGATTTTTGAGGATAAAAAAGAAACGGTTCCTAGGATCAAAAATAGAATTGATCAAGCAATCACAGAAGTAGTGAATGCTGCGGCAACACAAATTCAACTTCAAAATTGTCCTTTTTCAGTGGAGGATAGCAGGCTTCAAATGGTGTGTCCTGGGCTAAAGGTAAGGCCTAGGCATCCGGAGGTGGGGTTAAATGGGGTGCAGGGTTCTTTGAAGGAGGTTGTTTAGGAAAATCCAAGGGAAGGGTGGCTCAAAGAAAATTTTGATGGGGCTGCCAAGGGAAACCCGGGGCCATCAAGAGCAGGGGCTATTATACGTGACAATCAAGGCAATTTGGTAGCTTTTGGAGCTAGAAAGCTGGAGGATGGCACCAATAATGTTGCGGAAGCTAAGGCAGCCTCATTGGCTGTAGGTCTGGCAAGATCTTTGGGGATTATAAATTTGTTCTTGGAAGGTGATTCTTTGGTTATAATTCAAGCAATTATAAATGGTGGAGCTTTGGCGTGGCATCTACAGGCTTTAATCTGTGCAATTTTAAATGAGTTAAGCTCGTTTGAAAATTTTAAAGTTTGTCATATTCGTCGAGCTGGCAATGGAGAAGCGGATTGCCTTTCCAAATGGGCTACCTCCTTTGAGGTGATTGGTGAAATGCGGGTGGAGGATTTTCGCCAGGTGGATGTGCCAGCGGAATGGTCATAATACTTTAGCATGAGGAATTAGTACCAGGGGGTGACGTTCAAGAATGGAAGAGGACGGGTCATCTTTCAAGCGTAAGTAGGAAGGTACCTTTGAAGTACAAATGGTTATTGAAGAGGCAGGTGGATTATTTAATTTGTTGGACATTGAAGTGAGCTAGAACTGATCATCGGGCTTTCATCGCTTTTTTTTGAGGTATCCGGACAAAACAATATGAGGGTGATCCTCTTGTAGTACTTATTTTTTTGTGCCTTTGGGTCCACACGGGAGGTGGAGGTGTCATGTGATGAATGTTTTGTCAGGGGAAGGATGAGGCAGACGGAGAGCCAGGTTGTCTAGGTGGTGGGGTTCTTTAATTTACACAAATGAAGCAACATTGTTTGTATCAATTTCTGGCGAAGGGGTTGGGTGAAGAGTGAAGGTTGTTTAGTTTGAAAACACGAAAGCAGGGGAAATGGAAGCAATGTATGGCTTCTCAACAAAACTTCAACAAAAAGGTTTTTTCGGGCCAGTGTCAGTATTCGGGTTGAAGTATTTGTTGAAAAATCCCCACGATGAGGTGATAGAGGTGGTGCTGGAGGCTTTGGGAACACATTTCATGGAGGTCACCCATAGAGGAAGAATGAATGTAGACATTGTCTCTATGTTATTTGCATGGGGTCTTGAATTAAATGAAGAAATTGAGGTGGTTAAATGGGTGATGAGGTCACTGTTTGTGGAGGAATTACTTTGGAAAATGAAGTCCCTGTTAGAGTGGGCAGTACCGGGTCAAGGATATGATATCTCGGAAGGCATTGAGGATATGGACAATGCCACAGAAGAAGGGTTAATCCCTTTTGTGAGATGGCGGAGGAGACTGGACCGGGAAGTCTACAAGTTGGGAATTTTAGTAGGATGGGAGAATTTAAAGCTAGTGATGCGCCAACAAGAAGCTGTAGAACGGCAGGAGGACATAACTCAGCTTCATCTGGTCCCAAGGCGGATGCGATCGGCTTGTAGGGGAAGAGGTCGGGGAGGGAGGTCTGGTAGAAATGTTGTTTAATCGAATAGGGTGGCTTTTTTTGAAGGTAGCACAAGAAATTTTTGGGTGAAGATGGCTTGTGGTGGGATGAAAGCGCGGGGGAGCGGAGGGAAAGGAAGTAGAAAAAGTGGGGAATGAAAGGCAATTAGGAAAGCGAACAGTGCAGGCGGGCAGTGTTGGTTTTGGTTGGCAGAAGGCGGATGTTTCTTGTTTAAAAATGTTTGTGCAAAGCCTTTAGGCATGAACGCTATTTTTTGTATCAGGTAATTCCGAAGGCTGAATGATCATATGAATCAATGGTGGAATGGATGTATTTTTTGGTTGGGTTCAGGGTAGCTCTCTCCGGTTTACCGGGTTGAGAAATAGAAGAATCTCACTGGGTAGCTCTGTCTTTCGAGCTTGCTTTTGTTATGTAACACTTTATTCATATTAATAAAATATCAACTAAATTAAAAAAAAAATGCATATAAAACCAAGCTATCAATTGAATAAAAAATATTGAACTAATTCTTCTTAATAGTTCAAAGAATACTAAATTAAATTTTAAAATATTTCAAATATTAGAAATAACATTTTTAAACTATTAAAATTAATTAATCAATTTATTTAAATTAAAATTGAAACTATTATTCATGCCCACAAATATCCAGGGATAAAGATAAATTATAGAACAATAAGTTAGGAAAGGATGCTTATTCCACTTCTAATGAGCTCTAAATAATACAAAAATAAATATATACTTTATAAATGGTTAAGCCACCAAATCTAATACTAAAATAAAAAATCAAATTAGATCCAAAATAAATCTATAATATAAGTTATTTAATTAGGATGCATATATTTCACATTGATTGTCAAAATGACACAATCAACTTAGGAGCAATGAAATTTCTATAAATACTCTTCATCCCTTGAAAAGAGATCCATCCCATATAAATCTTCGTAAAATTATTTCCAAGGTCTTTATAGACAACTCTTATTTCACATTGAATCAATATACAGGTCTATTTTTTTCTTACAATATTAAGAATTTTTTTTGGATAGAATCTTATATTAATTTCTTACTAAGTTTTTCAATGCTATTCCTCTAAGTTCTATTTAAAATTTCCAATTATTTTTCTCTTGACTATATAACATGGAACAATAAGATCAAATGAACTTCAAATATAAACACCTTTTTAAAATTATTTAATGTAAAGTTTAAATATGCTAATCCACTAAGATTTTCTTGTATATTAAATGATCATACTTAATAAATTCTTAAAAATAAAATGTAAAAGTGATAATTTTTTAGAGAAAAAAATCTTCACTTCTCTAGAGTAAAGATTCCAAATTCAGAAATTTTATATAGGCTAACCATGTAACCTCAAGCAATATTACACATCATCATGATGTTAAAGAAAAGGTGAACCTTTTTAAAATGTGATTACTAAAGATATGTTCTATTTATGTTAAATGTTCTTATGTGCATAAAATATATAAATTAATGTTACCTAAGACTATCTCCAACTAATGTAATATTAATTGATGATCACCTAAACTACAATCAATAATATAATAAAAATGTAAAAAAATGTGACTAATTGGAAATGTAATCTCACAAACTAGACTAGGAAAGAGAAATAAAAAATGAATTACAACATGTGCACTCACAATTATGTTTTATCATTAGATTTAAAATCAACATATCTAAGAGATAAATGAAACCAAATTTTATCAAATTTTGAGTTCAATACCTTTTGTGTAAGAGTTGTAGCCAAGCTAATAACCTTGTCCTATAACTTATAAAACTTCATAGAATTTAAGGATGTTGGGAAATATTTTCCTAAGACAATTTTTTCTAGGGAAACCTATCAAGAATAAGACTAAAAAGTGGAGTAAAATAGAAAAATAGATGGAAAACAAGCCAAAATATATTACAAATGGGATGAAAGATAGAGATTTATATACCTAATACATAAAGAAGTGCACACTAGACACTAAAATTATAGACTATCAAATATCTACAAAGTATAATTTATTAAAAAATGATCCATAGAGAAATCCATTGAGTAATGGTTTGGTGATCAATGAAGTCTTCTCAAGTGGCCAACTATATGGATTGGTCCATGTTATCTAAAAAAATTCAAATAAATAAAAAGCTTCTATTCAACATTTCTAGTAGTCTTACCTCTTGGAACTCTAAATTAAAATTTATGTCTTCCTATATTTTACTTGTAAATTATAAATTTTTGAAGGAAACCTTATGAAATAGAAGGGTTAAAGAAAGTATTCCTTACTCAAGTTTTTGTAGGAATTGAGGAAAAATCGATATGGCATGAAACACTAATAAAATTATCAATATAATTATTATAATCAAACACCATAGTAATTTAAAATTTTAATACAATATTTTATAGAAAAAGGGTAAATGATAGAATGGACAAGGTTGGGAAAAGGACGGGGAGGTCAAAATAGAAACATGGTTATAAGGGTGTTAAAGGAACTCTAAAGAGAGCTAATTCAAGGAGTGAGAAACATAACTTTAAGGGAAAACACTAAGGGTTTACAAGGAAATTGGGAGGAAAAGGAAAAATAGTTATTTACAAGTTTCTAAAGAAGACAAATAGACAATGGGAGTGAAAAAGATAATATAATGGAAAAAAAAGATAACACATCTAAATTGTAAATGCATAAAACTAATGTAATAGTGGAATGATAGAGATTTGACAAATGAGTTAGGAATTCCAAAGGGAAATGGTAACTTGAAAATTAAGGTGAAATTGCTTATGGCTCACAAGGAAATGATAAGAGTTAGGTAAAGAGAAAGGAAAATTAAAAAAAACCACTATGAAATGGGTAAGGAGAATAATGTAACAATAGAATGATAGGGTTTTGACAAATGGGTAAGGAAATGTAAAGGAAAATTTGTGACAAATCCTAAGGGTTTATTTACGAATGAAAGGGAGACAAGAGGGGATGGGGAGCTACTCAAAGTTTAGAACTATGACCCACTTTTATAAAAAATGACTACCATAAACAAAAAATAATAATCTAGAATGCCTAAAAGTGACATATATATTATAAAATTTAAAATATTCTAATTCAATGATGCGTGAAACTCTTAACATAGTATATGTTTATAATTTTTTTAATTAAAATAATTAGTTGGATATAGATTTTTATAAATTTAAGAGAATATTTTAATTTCTATTTTTTAAAAAGTGAGGTTGGTGGGACTTAAAAAAAGATATAGTAATTATTTATTTTTACTTAGCTAAATTGAATATCTGAGTGCATGGAGAAATATAATACTTTTTTATGAGCATTTATTTTTTAATAATTTTCAAAAGTTTAATATACTAAAGATCTTGCAGTTTTGATGTGATGCAAAATTTTGTCTTAAAAAAGATATTATTAAAAAATAAATTATACACTTTTGGAGATGATTCTCTTCTCTAACACACCCATTTATTTAAGAAAAATAAAATATATTTTTAATATATTTTATAAATTTCTAATTAATCTAATGTTTGATTATAGTGACTTAATCATATTAAGTGTTTTATCCAAAACTATTTATGTCATGTAAGTGTTTTTCTGAAACTATTTTTCTAGTCAAATGTGTGACACAACTCTAGACTTCCACCATAATGAAAAGAACAAATTAGAAAAGGAAATGATAGGAAATGGATGGGGACTAATAAGAAAATATGTATTAAGGGTGTAGATATATTAAAGGGAATATATATTGGATTTTATAGTAAAAAAAATTGAAACTATAATATTTTAGTGTAAAAATCATGAAAAAAAAATATCAAAATGAAAAGGTATCTTATTGTAAAGCTATAATAAATTATAATAGACCTAGGTAGAAAGGCTAACTCATTGTAAAATATAAGAAACTCTAACATAGACCCATTCTGTTAGAAGATCTTGCTCAACCAGTCAGTGTTCCTACATGAAAAACTTAATATCTATTACGTAAAAATGAGCTAAAGGAAGCCCATTTGAAAAAAATCTAAAGCAAATTTGGAGAGAGAAACAATATCACCTTAATAAATTTCACTAAATGTGCATCTTATCTAAAATTAAGCTTTATAGAAATGAAGACTAGGCTAACTCATAATCACCTAGCACAACAGAACTCTAATCTTAAATGTAAGTTCAATTTTCTATGCAAAATCAAGAGTAAAGAGAATTGTCTAGAGAAGTAATGTCTTTAAAGATCAACTTTAAGATACATGTTATAAATCCAAAAAAATATTTTTTATATTATCATTAATTTTTTTTAAATTAATGTTTTTCAATAAATCTATTAACAAAAGAAAAAATAAATATCTAATAAACAAGAGAACAACATTTTTAATATTTTAATATATAAAATTAATAAAATTAATACAAACATAAACTAGCAATCGCACCTTGGTGTGCAATGAGTATGTCGAAGATTTGTGGAAGGTCAATTAGGCAAAATTTTGACCTAGTTTTTGCAATTTTTGGTGTAATGGTTCATTTTCTCTTTAAAGAATTATAAAATAAGTAGTTCAAATATTACAAAATAGATGGTTAAATACATTTTTGAAAACTATTATAATTATTTTTGGGTTGAATGATTAAAATTATTTTTTTCTATTTTAATATTATCAAAACATTTAAATATTTCAGCATTGTAGCATTTTTAAGCTAGGGCATTATTAAGATGTAGCGCTAACTAAAATCAAAGGAAACAAGAGAAAGCCTTTATGGTAGTATTTAAATTTACAAATCTTACATAAAGTCTATACTTGTAAAATACATAACCAACAACAACAATACTTGCTAAACGAGTTAGAACAAGAAGTGTCAAGAACCACAAAAATCTGGAAGCATTTATGTTTGCATATTATACCAACCACAAAAATACAAAATGCACTCAAAAAATTGAAATTATTTGATACCTTAAAATGAAAGAAAAGAGGAATTGCAAGGTGTCACTCACCTGATGCAGGTTGCTTTTTGTTTTGTGTGGATTTGTTACATGACTAGATGTGTGTGGTAGAATAATAATTAATATTATGGTGTTTTGGTGTGATGATATATGAAAAGTGTTTACTTAAATTATGAAAAGTTGTATAGTATCAAATGTTTTTTAATTTGAAGATGAAGCAAAATAGAGTAGAAATATTTGAATTCATATATTATATTGCTTGATTTATATCATTATGTGATACTAATTCAGTTATTGTTGTGTGCTTGAGTGCACTTGAGTTGCAGGAGGTCGAGGACCAAGGATGTGATTAAGGAGAGGAGGTTAGCTTCTTGACAGAACAAAGCAGGATGTCCTCTCGATCACACACATGAGCACATAGATTCATGTAGATTGCATTTAAGAATGTCAATTTTAGTGTGTTTGTTTTGAATTATTTGCAAATTAAATAACAATTAGTAAATTAAATGAAATGAAAGCATGATAAAGTAAAGGAATTAATTTTAATTATAATTTAACTTGGGTTTTAAATGATTATCATGATATAAATTTAAGTGAGAATCCTACTTTCTTTAACTTGTGTTTTTGTGATAATAAAATTAAATAATAATTAATTGACATTTATTTAAATGTTAGATAAATAATTATTTTAAACTTAGTCTTGGGTGAGTATTTTTGTAAGGTTTTCCTTTGTGCAATGGTAATTGTGGATTATTTTTACATATCTCTTATTTATGAATATGGAATGTAAAAAAAATAAAAGTTATATTTATATTTTAGTTTATTTTTAAAATCCATTTTCATGTTTAGGGTAGGAAATGGAAAGGCAAAAATTTATTAAAAATGGAAAAAGAGTTCCCGAGAGGACAACCATTCTTGAAAACATTCTTGAAATTAAGCTCTACAAATTTTGCTTTAATGGTTGCCAAGAAAATGTTGAATCCTTCAGAATAGTGAGTTTGAGAATTATTCTTTGGGAGATAGTAGGAAAGTAAAGAGTTGGTAAAGAATTTGGAAAGGAGGAAAGAGAAGAAGCTTTCTCAGAAAAACCAGATTGAAAAGGGGCAAAGAGAAGAAGTTTTCTGAAGAGCATCTCCAACTAGGAGCGAAATATCTATGTTTTCCATTCTTTTTCCACAAATCTTGTTTGAAATATGAAAACACTATTGAAGAATTTGAATTCCAAGTGTTTGAACTGTATGTAAGACTGTGAAAATTTGAGAAAATATTCTATTCTTTTGTGTGCATTGCAAGAAATTGCATAATTTGACCCCTTTCAGATTGGGGCTTTTCTCCTTTGCAAACTGTGGTTTATAATTTTGTCCCAGATTGCTCATTCATTTTCATTAAAATTCAGAAAAAATATATAAATATATACATATATATATTTATATACACACATAATATCTCCATGCATATAAATATAAATATATATATATTATAAACATATACACATTTTTCCTTTTTAAAGTTTCTGGAATAGGTGATAGTAGGAAATCATTGAAGTTATTTTTTATTTGAAAATAGATTATAATGAAATGGGGATTAACCTATTGGTGTAATTAATATTTAATTACACATTTACATAAGTTTACTTAGGCATATTTAATTCCTAATTTATAGGTTTCATCTTTATCTTATCAAGCTATCTTATAAACTCAAGATAAAGATTGAGTTTATCATCTTCTTTTATAAAAGAAAATTATCTTGTAATATTTTGTACTTCAAATATATCAATTTGAACATCTTTTGCAAATCTCTGCTTTTTCATTTTTCTCTTCTGTGTAAGGTGATTTTTCTAGTTTGCAATCAGATCTTGGTTTCTAACAAACCTGCCCCCCTCCCATAAAAAGGAAGGGGCTATCTTTGTGGAGGTTGGTAGGATCCCCATTCTGCCTTAGTTTTCTCGTATAGGTTTCGAAGGAAAAAGTACCTTTCCATTTCAATAATCCATGCTTGTTCCCCATCTCCAAATGATTTACCATCAAACTTGGGTGGCACAACCTTCTTGAGGTCCTTTCCCAATTCTTCAGCTACCTTCGTTAGCTTACTTTGATTCTTTTCGATTTTAGGGTTTTCTCCATTTGGTTCATTTTTTGATGTTCGTTTATCCACATAAGTTGTCATAACCTTCATTCCAAGTATAATAAAAGTAAAGGATGCATAGATCAAGATCTTTCCATTTATGCTCAAAAGGAAAATTCAGTAATAAATTTCATTCCATGTATGCAAAAGAAGTAAATTGCATTAACAACAAAGATCTTTGCAATGATACATATGTAAATACCATTTTCATATCAATGAGTTTCCATAAATTCATTCATGTTCCAATTACATCATTAACTTTCAATCAATACATCTATTTCAATGTTACATCAAAACTTTCATTCCAATACATCTATTTCAATGTTACAATACTAAATTTCAAAGTAAATAGACTTAATAGATTCAAAAAAAGAAATCTACTCTTTTCAGAAAATTCACTAGTTTTAAATGTGTTTTCAATAGTCTACATTTTCTATATAATTTCATCTTCAGCTTTTAACATAGCCTTATGAGTATTTCACTAAGTTCAGAAATGATATATGGTGACTCATACAATGCATTGATATTCAGAAATATAACAATTTTAGAAAATAAAAACAATGTAAATAACCAGATTTGCATATAAATTCTAGTTTGCTACTATACATAGAGTTATTTATGTGAATCTATTAAGTCTATTTACTTTGATCAAGCTATTTTAGAAAACAGAACTTGGATTGTTTTTAAATTAGTAACTTTAAATAGAAATACATATAGAAAAATTTCTCATACTGAGTGTATGCATGAAAAGCTATTTTGATAATCTTTGTGTGAACATTGGAAAATGATGAAATTTCTTTGGAATTAGAAATGTGTAAAATTGAATGTGAACTTAGATGGAAAATGCATTATTTACTGTATTTTGAGAAACTTCCGGGACAAGATGCCAAAGGTGGACCCACAGAGACAGTAGTTTTACCTTTTCTAAAACTACCATTTGTTTTATTTATGCTTGGCCAAGCACATGCACCATTGAAATAGATGGAATTAAAAGCCTAGAACTAAATGAATATAGGTCTCTGCCACCTCCTATTTGCAAGAAATATGTGATTCTCATGTTAGGAATGCATATAGGCATCAGGCTTGCATCGAGAATTACCTCCTGCATTGTTGTTTTAGGTTGCTAGGCTCCTCATGCAGGGCCGGGGATTTCTTCGAGTTAGGGAGAAACTCGGGGAAGTCTTGTACTTCGTGGTTGGGTGGAAAAGGCGCCTTAATCACACTCTTGGCCCCAACTTGCAAGAAGACCAGTGGTGTCATGGCGGTTGAGGTTCAGAGATTTATGTGCTATAAATGTATTCATGTATTAATGTGGATGGCTTGTAAAGCCCACTTGTAAATGTAACTCTATTTGAAATTCAGTATTGTTATTGAAATAGATGTATTGGAATGAAGTAATTTAATGTAACATTGAAATAGATGTATTATTGAAAGTTAATGAATGAATGTATGGAAACTCATTGATATGCAAACATTTACATATGTATCATTGCAAAGATCTTTGTTGTTTTAATGCAATTTACTTCTTTTGCATACATGGAATGAAATTTATTACTGAATTTTCCTTTTGAGCATTATGGAAGGATCTTGATCTATGCATCCTTTACTTTTATTTTACATGGAATGTAATGAGTTATGACAACTTATGTGGTTAAATGAACATCATTTCTGAGGCATTACACAAGGAAATAAAAAATATTAAACAATTGTCCTTAAATTGAAGCATGTATAAAGTAAATGATTTATAAAGGAATCCTAAAAGCTAGAACATGATAAATATATTATAAAGAAATCTTTGGATTTACTGTAGGTAAAAGAATGTCTCCCTTAAATTAAATCGAGTAGGCTAATTCCTTGTTTGTGGTATTCATTTTTTTTCTGAGAGAAGCCTAAATCATGAATATATCACCAATGAAACTAAACCAATCTAAACTAAACTAAGATCTTCAGTATCACTAATTAGAACCCAACTAAATGAGGATGAAAAATCATACAATGATATTTTCATATATGTAAAATAGGGAGTGAATGAATACTTTCAAACTTGTGCCCATCACCACGGAAGCCAGTAGGGCATTGATAACTACTGAGTTGGGATTCATGTATATTTTAGCATAGGCATGGTACTGAGCAAATAAAACCAATGAGAATATGGATCATTTTAAAAGAAACATTACCAAGCATGTAGACAATGTTACACCATTTTCAATTTCTGACCAACAACCTCCATTTTCAATCCTACTACAACTTGGTCCAATGCTTGTCATTGAAAAAATGAATTAAGAGACACAACCAACAAAGTTACCATATATCTCTCTTCTCTTTCCCATATATGCCTATCCCCATATCTGTATTACATACGACAAGATACCATATGTGAAGTTATTTACAAAGGAACCCATATCTGGGCCATATCCAAACGCCTGAATACAATACCATTTTCCATAGGGACTGTATCTAGTGTAGTGTTATTAGTGAAAAGTGGTGCGTACTAAAAACCACGTAACAATAATTTATTATTTACTAGTTGAAATCAATAATTAAAATTTTGAAATTTGACCACATTAACAACTCGTTTTTGGCTGAGGACCTTATTGGAAGGGTAAATTTCCTTTGTTGCAGTAGGTAGTTGGTCTATTTTGAGTCTACTCAATTCTGCTAGTATTATTTGGGTGGATAACAATTGAGACTTTATTAGTGCAGCATGATTTGTGGGCTTGAGGCAGACACACTCATTGTAAATTACTCCATGACAGATGCATGCATTTATTTTCACCACATGAAAATAATGCTCATGCCCATGTTCATGGCCATTACTATTGTTACCACCATATTTTTTCCATGCTTCCTTTAAGTCATTCACCAATCCATAAATGACTCATAGTCTTATCTGGGTGGCATTTTAGGTCATAGTTTGAATCTAGGCGGTTTTTTATAAAGTTCATCAAACCCCTCATTTTTCCACTTGTGCTTATTCTTCATCACTTTTCCACATTTTAAGTTGGGCGGTGTTTTATGTGTTTTGTCAAACTTTCTTTTGCTTCTTGTGTGATGATTGTTTTGTTGGCATATGGCTTGGAAAGACTTCTTGGCTTCTTGTGTTGTCATTGATGGCAACTGGAGTCAGGAGTATGGTCCACAGTGTAGTAGTTGCTCCTACCGGAAGAAAGTATGAAGAACAGGACATCCAGTTGACAAGTTGATCTGAATGTACTTCACCAGATCACTATTTTGTGGCGTGGATCCCCAGGGAAGCCTGTTTAGAATATATTCTATCCTATTGGAAAGTTTTGTGGTGTTGCATTAGTTGGAGTACGAGTTAAGAGATTCAAAAGAATGATTTACTGCTTATTTTCTTATTCTGGCTGACCTAATGTATATGTCGTGTCGTGGATGTATGTGGAGTATGTGTTTAGTTAATTCTTATGTTTGGAATTTTGGTTTGGGTCCCTACTATAGTCTAGCTGACTTGTGTGGGTACGCACCAATTCTTATTAATGATTTGAGCAACGACATAAGCAAGAATATTATATTTTGTTTTGAAGCCAACATACAATAAATTCCTGATTAGCGGGTATATTTAAAGGAGATACAAAAATCATTTTTGTGGTGGTGAATGTAGAGAAGAGTGCGTTTGTGCAAAAAAGTGCAAAACAAATATATGGGCTAACTTCAGAAGATCTGTTGAGTGAATTTTATAGAAGGGTTTTTGTAGTAGAGCAGAGTAGAGCAAAGAAGAACAAAAGTGTGAACTGGATAAAAGATCATGGATCTGATTGTGTGCTTAATTGGAGCTAATTCCAGGCATTTGTAGATGTTATATTCTTAGTTCAAATTTTTGTTGAAATTTAAATTATACCTTGTAAGGCAGTGAGCCTTTCTCTTTTGAGCAGTGAGCTCTAAGTAGTGTGCCTGAATGCAAGTGCATTTCCCTTTTTATTATACTTTAATAGAGTATATTTTGTGGATTAATCTCCACCGTGGTTTTTCCCCTAACAGGGTTTCCACGTAAAAATCCAGGTGTTATGGTGTTGTTTAATGTGAAAGCATGTTTCCTTTTGTTTATATGTTATGGATGTTATTGAGGGTTTAATTATTGTTGTTGATAATTTAAGATCTAATTTGAAAATCAAATATTGTCAAACATTGATTCACCTCCCCCTCTCAGTGTTCCTAGTGTCCAAAAATTGGTATTAGAGAAAGTTCCTCTTCTGAAGTCTAACAACTTGAGGTGGATCTTGAATTACAATGGACACTGGTGGTCTTCAACAACAGCTTATGGTGGCACTTGATGATCTTGATCAATCCAAAGTAGAGGTCATGGAACTAAAAAAAATCTTGTGGTTGCCAAAAAATTCATTCAATCGCTGAAGGATAAGATAAATGAGTCAAGGGAAAAGAGGAAGGAACTATGGGATCAATTAAAGCAAAAAGAAAGCAAAGGTCCAGATGATTTCCATCTGAATCAAACCCTAAGGAAAATAACAGAAGAATGTGAAAAACTTGCTAAGGACAATACAACTCTAAAGCTTGAAATGGAATCTGTGGTGATGAAGTTTACCAAAGAGAATGAAGAAAGAAAGAAGAATGAGGAGAATTTGGCCCAGTCCCTGAAAGAAAAATCTAAAGAATGCAGCATAATTAATAATGGATTCATTCAGTTGGAAATTAAACTGCAACAATCTAGAGACAATGAACAAGAGCTTGAGAGACAGGTAGTTATCCTTATAAATGATCTTGCTACTGCAAATGAATTCAAGGAGAAATTCAAGATAAGCTCCACTAGGCTTGATGAGATAACCAAAGGACAAAAGGATACAAATGACAAGTGAGGGCTTGGCTATGAGAAGGGCGAGAGCTTTGGATCTGAATAGAAGAATCCTAAAAAAGGGAACAAAGGCAGAAGACATTCGGTAAGGAAATCCAATGCTCAAAAATTTAATGGATATTGTTTTGCTTACAATAAATTTAGACATATTGCTTCTAAGTGTAGAAGAAAGATAAACCCTAGTATTCCATCATTTTCTAGTCAGTGTTTTAAATGCAAAAATTTTGGTCATAAGGCATTAGAATGCAGAAGTATGTCAGTCAGTGCAAGTAACATTAATTGCTATACGTGTGGAAGATTTGGACATGTTGCTAATCAATGTAGATTGGGAGGAAATCAGTGGAATGGATGGTATAGACAGAAAAATCTAGTATGCTACAACTACCACAAACTTGGGCACATTACTAGATTCTGCAGGAACAGAAACATGGACAAAAGAGGTCTGATTTATCAAGGAAGAAATTCATAGAAAAACAACAAAGGAAAAGAAAAAGCATTTGTGGAAGAGATAAGAGATCATCTAGATGAAGAAAACTGGGTAAAGAAAAGTGAATTTGATGAAGGAAACAAGGCTATACTGGAAGCTCCCTTTGGTAATTCTTCTGGAAATTGACTTCAGGCCTGAGGCCTAGGGGGAGCTTCTCATGAAAAATATTTTGTTCCCCTAAGTATGATTGGCTTTGAATCGCTAGATGTCATCAACAGTTGTATTATTCTTTGAGAAATGTATATGTGATCATTTTTTGTGTTGGATGAAATGTTGGAAGTCCGAAGTCAGATTCTTCATTTGTTGTCTATGTTTTCAGTGTAACCGGGACTTCTAGGGAAACACATTTAATGCAGTAGGAAGTTAAGTAAGTGAAGTTATAAAAGGGCATTTGGAACCCTAATTTGACACCATGCGCCAAAGGAGAACAATTGAAGAACCTCTTTTGTGAAAATTTGGAGTAAAAACCAATCTAGCGGCGAATTCTTCAAGTATATTTGTTGCTCGTCAATTTCATAGTGTTTTGGTGATCGATAGAACTGTGCTTAGTACAAAAAATGAAGCAAATTCAAGGATCAATAATTTTGGATGAATATAGTAGTCAAAAGATCAAGGATATAAGAAATACGTTGTCTGTCATCGAATTGAAAAGGCTTGGAGGAGCGAAACACAAGAATTTGGATATTTGGGATGAATTCCCTCATTTTGTCAATGTGGAAGTGATTTGGTTTATCTTGAACATATTGGATGGAGATATCCTTACTCTAGATAAACCCTACCAGATTTCTAAGGATGTAATAAAAAATTTAACAGGTTTGTACGAAGTTGGTGATGTTTTGAAGAAGAAATCGATTCGAAATATTGAGGTCGAAGCCCTAACTGGAATAACGGGAGATCAGAGGGCTCTAGTAATTGCTACAATCAAAGACCCTTTAATGAGGTATATTACTCATGGAATTTCATATAAAATCTTCTTTAGAAATTGAGAAGGATCAACCTCGGCAGGTGCAGTGTATATTGCTCGCAAAATGATAATAGAAGGAGAAGAATTTAACCTATGTGGTTTGATAAAAGATTAATTAATGGAGAATATACAATTGTCAAAGGCTACTCTTTCAGGTTTGGCACCCTAGCTATATGCATTATGATGTGTTTCCTAAATTGCTTGCCTCTGAATGACAATGTGGTGTGGAAAGAAAATATAACAGTTTGTAAACAAATTTTTGAACATTTCAACTCGTTTGAAAATGGTGAAAGAGTTTATGAGAACTTCTTTAAGAAGTTGTTAGAAATGTTTTGTGCAAGTGTTATTCCTCTTCCGGTAAAGATAGTTGAAGTTGGATCATCTTCCGGCAAGGCAGAAGAGAGAGAGAGAGAGAGAGAGAACTAGTTGGTGTCACTCCTTCGACACCCAAGTCAACAAAAGTTGAGGAAAAAGGAAAAGAACAGATGGTTGTGGATGTAGTTGATGAAGAATTTAAGAGATATACTCCAAGAGAAGAACCAAAACGAGTTGAACCGATTGTGGAAATTGCAGAAGATAGTGATGATGAAGGTGCTCTGTTTAAAGCAAAAATATTACAGATTATTCAGGATGAAGATGGTATGCAAGAGATAATTGATATATGGTTGAATGGACCATCTTATGAGTAGGATGTCATTGAAAACACTCTAGGAAGATACTTCGTTGATAACAACATTGAATTGGAGATTTTGCAGAATGATCTTCCAGATGAGCTGATTCAATGTATCAAGGAGGCTATGGCCTCTGTGCCTCTAGAGAGAAAAGAGGAAGAAATTATCTCTCATCTGAAGATACAGTTTAGACTATCTCTTTCTAAACTGAAGAAGAAAATGAATGAGCTAAGACAATGCATTGACTCAGCTAATAAGATCTTCAATTACTGTCTTAGGTGGCCCCATGTGGTTGGCAAGTATAAGGACAAATTGGAGGAAATTGAAAATGAGCCTGTCAGAACAGGTCAAGATTATAGTGTGTTTTTGGACAAGGATAGAGAAGTTAAGAAGAAGATTCATGGTCTATAGGTTGAGCATTCAAAAGTTCACTCTGCCAGAAGTACTCTTATGGACGCCTTCTGGAAAGTGAAAGATCATACCGAATGCAGATTAGAGCAAATGACTGAAATTCTAAAGGAAGGAGAAAAGTTGAATGATGCCTTCACCATTCTTGAATCCCTTGTTCAGATTATCAATAGGACATCAGAGAATAACAACTTGATTATAACTATTGGGATTGTAGTGGACTCTTGGAAGAAATGAAAGCTAAGTATAAAATAATCTTTTGATTTGTGCAGCAGTTTTCCAAATTTTGCTCAAAACTCTCAATTTTGCTCAAAACTCTCAATTTTGCTAAAGGGGAGAGATTAGTATAATTTTGAAGGAAAGAAGTGAAACAAGTGTAGTAGAATCTTTTTCATTGATGTCAAAGGGGGAGAGAACGCAATGAAAAATTCCTTGACATCCCGAGGGGAAGCAGTAATTTTGGTTTTGATAAGTTTCTCAGTTTTGACACTTAGTCATTTTTCATTAAGTGTTGTCATCAATGCCAAAGGGGGAGATTGTTTAGCATATGGCTTGGAAATACTTCTTGGCATCTTGTGTTTTCATTGATGGTAATTGGAGTCAGCAGTATGGTCCACAGTGTAGTAGTTGCTCCTACCGGCAAGAGAAGTAAGTGATTGTAATCTACCGACAAAAAGTATGAAGAACAAGACATCTGGTTGACAAGTTGATCTGAATACTTCACCAGATCACTATTTTGTGGTGTGGATCCCCAAGGAAACCTGTTTAGCATATATTATATCCTATTGGAAATTTTTGTGGTGTTGCATTAGTCGTAGTACTAGTTAAGAGATTCGGAAGAATGATTTACTGCTTATTTTCTTATTCTAGCCGACCTAATGTATATGTCGTGTCATGGATGTATTTGGAGTATGCGTTTAGCTATTTGTTATGTTTGGAATTTTGGTTTGGGTCCCTACTATAGTCTAGCCGACTTGTGTGGGTATGCACCAACTCCTATTAATGATTTGAGCCGACATAAGCGAGAATATTATATTTTGTTTTGAAGCCGACATACAATGAATTCCTGATTAGCGGGTATATTTAAAGGGGATGCGAAAATCATTTTTGTGGTGGTGAATGTAGAGAAGAGTGTGTTTGTGTGAAAAAGTGTAGAACAACTATATGGGCTAACTTCAGAAGATCTATTGAGCGAATTTTACAGAAGGGTTTTTGTAGCAGAGCATAGCAAAGCAGAGAAGAGCAGAAGTGCAAACTAGATAAAAGATCAAGAATTTGATTGTGTGCTTAATTGGAACTGATTCCAGGCATTTGTAGATGTTGTCTTCTTATTTCAAAGTTTTGTTGTAATTTCAATTATACCTTGTAAGGCAGTGAGCCTTTCTCTTTTGAGCAGTGAGCTCTACGTAGTGTGCCTGAATGCAAGTGCATTCCCCTTTTTATTATACTTTTAACAAAGTATACTTTGTGGATTAATCTCCACTGTGGTTTTTCCCCTAATAGGGTTTCCACATAAAAATCTAGGTGTTATGGTGTTGTTTAATGTGAAAGCATGTTTCCTTTTGTTTATATGTTGTGGATGTTATTGAGGGTTTAATTATTGTTGTTGATAGTTTAAGATCTGATTTGAAAATCAAATATTGTCGAACACTTATTCACCCCCCCTCTCAGTGTTCCTAGTGTCCAACATGTTTGTCTAAGTGGCGTTTCACCATGATGTTTGAACTCAAGTGCATATTTGTGAAGTCCACTGAACTCTCCATTTCGCTGCTTATAGACGTTTGTTTTAAAAAAAATTGAAAGACAGTTATGTTGTAAGTGGTGACGCGATAGCTAACACATGTTATGAGGTGAGTTAAGGCATTAAATGTTCATCAAGCTTTAAGAAGTTAAAGTGTTGGAAAAACATTCTCATTGTAACAAAATTCTTTGAAGAAAAGCTAGAGGAGACTCGAAGTTCAAGTTGCAAGGTCTACCATTAAGGTATTTTCAAA
This sequence comes from Sequoia sempervirens, assembly GCA_007258455.2. Taxonomy (NCBI): domain Eukaryota; kingdom Viridiplantae; phylum Streptophyta; class Pinopsida; order Cupressales; family Cupressaceae; genus Sequoia; species Sequoia sempervirens. The sequence goes on along the minus strand of VDFB02271358.1, from coordinate 84,672,146 downwards.
TTTCACTCATTTTGGTCTATTTTCTATATTATTTCTACCTGCAGTGTAGAAAACATCTATTTTCAGAAATTTTTATTTCTTATCCATGAAAAGGGTTAAATATGTGGGTTGTGGATATGTATCTAGGTTAACATATGAGGGTCCAGAAATTGGTGATACTCATCTAAGGCCTATTAGTTATCCTTCGCCCATCATTGAACGAGTGATAGATAGTGGATTGGTTGAAGCTGCTACATTTCCCATAGCCTTGCAATGCCCTGAACTCATTCAAGAATGCATAAGGCATTATAATTCATAAACATGGGAGGTTAGAAAAAAAGACAATAGACTTGTTTTGAAGGTTCAAAGGTCCACCTTTGTGTCTTGCTAAGGCTTCCAGAGAGATAGGAGTATTCACCAATGAACATAACACAGTCCCAAATTGAATTTACTGCGAAGAAAGGGGTTTACAGGAATGTGATAGCAAAGAATTGGTTGGCCAAACTAAAAAAGGGTAAGTCCCAATTGCCTCGTAACCTACACAAAAATCATTTTGTAGAAGAAGTGGCCAACATTGTAGTGTTGTTGTATAGGGTAAGGGGAAATGAAAATGTTCATGGATTTGAAGAGTGGATGTATTTCTTCATCTAGATTATTTTGAGTGGAGAACAATTCTTGGATTGGGCAGAGATTATTAGTGACTGTCTGCATGAGTTAATGGCGTTCTTCACCCTTAACAAATTTCTCTATATGTCCTCGTATTTGATATATTCCCTTGCCAACACAAGACCTTGGCTTGGATTAAGACCAAGTGATTTGCCTTTGGGAAAAGTGCCAATTTATGATTATCATGATAAAATTCAGCTCCAAAAGAGCTTTCTGCATTTTATAAGAGTGGCTGACACTTTCTCCATGAGAATAGTTAGATAAATATAGGGACGTCCTACAATGTGGCTATTACCTGAAGCCATGCAGTTTGTTGACTTCTATGGCAGCCATTTTATTCAATTCCAGAGATTCTCATACATTAGGGTTGGTGGATATGTTGGATTTCCTATAAAATTGCCCAAGTATCCTGAAGACAAGTGGATGATTATTGAGGTAAGCAGGTAATTGGTTGATGTTAACAGATTATGCCAAGACAAGAAAAGATTGGCAGTTTGTTTCCCTTTTGGTTTTGGTGCATATAGTTGTCAATCAATGTCATATGCCCTGAATATTGAGAAGGAACTGTCTAGGTACAAAATGCCTTCATATGATGAGCGAGTCCACTTTGATTTAAAGTATTATATTAAGAATAACTTGAAATTGAGCCCTAATTTTTACCATCAATCAAGCCTTGAAGATTATTGGGATGATTGTTTCAATGAATATGATGTCAAAAGAAGGAGCTAGATGAGATTAACAATCGAACAGATAATCATTTATGATTTGAAGTGGGATTTGTTGGGCATTGTGGAAGATGGGTTTGATATGGTAGACCTAGTGTATACTAAATTAATAGAGAACTGGCCTATTCCTTCTATGGATTGGAACTGTAAAGAAAAGGAGACCATTGAAGCAAAAACTGCTAATGTTTTGACCAAAACACGAGAATGGGTAACTAAGAAGAAAACTAAGCAGACCCGTCCTCACACTAGGTCTAAATCTATGCATTACCCGCTAAAGGCATTTCTCAAGCCTCTACTAGCGGGCAATCAACTAGCAATGTTTCTCATTCCTTACCATCTGGATCCCAAGGAGGTGGCGATGAGGATCATCCAGATAAAAATTTGTATTCACAAACTTGTGGAGAAGATATCTTTAGCCTACCTACTTTGGAAAAGGAAAATGAAGGAGAAGAAGAAGGGGAAGGTTTAGAAACCCTAAATATCAATTCCTCTCCCTCCCAAGATGAATCACCTATTAGAGAGGTAGGCACATCTCAAAGGTCATAAATAATTACACCTACAGAGGACACTCCTCTAGTCACTAGGACATTGTTTGAGTCTCCAGGTTTCAAGACAACCAAGGTTTCAGTAACTCCAACTTGGTTGGAGGATTGATTGGCATGGAAAAGGAAAGCTATGCAGCCTAGCTTGACTAAACAAGATATAGTGGGCTAGCTATTGTAGAGAACTTCAACCCCAAAACCTAAGAAGTTAAAGACTACTGCTAGGCTGATAGATGATACATAATCAGGGAGGCTCCAAATAGAAATTGTGCACCCTTCAGCGCAGAGGGATGTTTCTCAAGCAGTTGCAAGTGACTTTGAAATGAACAGAGTAGACCTCGGTCCTCCTACTAGGGACAAAGATGTTCAATTTTTTTAGGTATCTGCAGCCAGAATGGTGAGAGATCAAAGAAGGATAAATAAAGTAAAAATGATTTGAAAGCCCAGGTTTGAAACTTGACCAAATGTCTTAAGTCTATTTTTGAGATTGTTCCTCAGCCTCTCTCTTAGGTTGATTCTTCTATAGAATCACTCATTATGGTTGGAAGGGAGGCCTTGACTAAAATTAAAAGTTGTTAAAGCCTAAGCAAGGTTGTAGATGATTGGATTGAATCTCTGATCAAGAAGGGAAGCCTTGTCATTACTAAATCCATAAAATGCTTCCAAGAGATGAATGCTTTGAAAACCACCTTAGGGGAAGAGATCACTACAACTAAAAAGGAGGAGAGGCTATGGAATAATTACCAATCTGAATTAAAGTTAATGTTAAACTCGGACATGGAAAATTTGGTTGTAGACTAGGTTATACCTAGTGCTTTAGACACTCATTACCAGTCATGGATTAAAGGGGTGGAGTGGAAATTACAAATTGCTAAACAAATTTTGCAAAAGCTTAAGGAAATCATTGATGAATGCACTGACATTTCAGATGAAGCATTGAGTACCTTGGTGGCTCTTGGTTTACTCCAAGACAAAGGCAAAATGAGAAATGATGTGGATGTTAGAAACCTAATAGATAGTTTCTAGAAAATGATGAAAGGAGTCACTTGATTCACCCTCGCTTAATGTTAAGCACTTACAGAAACTTAGTGAATTACACTTGGTCTCATCTCAGGCAATTGACCTCATGAATATTTGTGAATGTCACATGGAAATGGCTAAGGACAACCATCTGACATGGAAAGTGAGGATGAAAAATGTAATTATTCCCCAGCATAAAGACCTAATGAACATCCTCAAAGCTTTCCAGGCATGGTGAAAGAAACCTTTGGTGATCCTAGAAGCTAGAAATGAAGCGACGCCATCATGATGGCCTAGCTTCTCTTTCTTTCTTTTATGTGTCTTTTCATTTGATCAGCTAGGGACATGAAGAGGTAGTTGTTCATCTACTTATTTAATGTAGTTATTTTCATATGTTCTCTCTCTAGACATTTTTCAGAAGACTGCTCAATAATGGTTATTAATGAAATTACTGTTTTGTCTGTATGTAATTCGGTTGTGAAGTAATCCGAGTTCTTAAATCTTTGTGCTTGGGAATATCTTAATGCATATCTTATCTTTGTGTAAGTAATGCAGTTCTTCATAATTGATTTCATTTCTCAATAGTATTGGGCATACATTTTATTTTTGGTACCTAATTAATTAGTCTTTGTGCTGATACATCTTATTCATTAGATCCCGCACCTAATATTTGGGAATTTTTCTAATATTGGGTATACCTTTCCTGCTTTCAACTTAAAAGCATACATGGTACTTAGTTTTAATAGTTTAATTCATTGAAAATCATGTGAGGGAATTGTACCTCGATAAAATTCAGAGAATATTCATCTTATTTAGGGGTTGATATTCAGAGCTGTTTGGTTAATTTTGGCACCTTTCAGGCATTAGTTTGTGATTTCTCAAGGTGCACAATATTTTAACCAACAACTATGATTATGGTTATGGTCATGGAAATTATGTTCATGATCATTATCATGGTTGTGGTTATGGTTATAATTGTGATTATGCTAATGGCCATGGTTCTCTTTGCAAATACGATGATCATTCAATCATGATTGTGAAGACGATTTGCATGCCCATTCACATCTGAGTCATTGCAACACCCATCATGATGATGATGATGAGCATGACTATGTTCTCTCCTTTCAAGAGAAACATGCTATGGAATGTTGCAATCAAGCAAGTGCTTGTGTGTGCTAGCACAACCATCCACAAGTAGATATAACCCATGAAAATAAGCACCACTAAGGTAACCTTAGTCAGTAGGGAGAATGCAACATTTATGTATATTATCCCCACTAATATTCTTCCTACTCTCACTGCACCAACAATCTTCCAAGTATGTTATTAGATCGAAGAGATATGTCTACAAATTCCATGGCTACCGTAGAGCCTTCCACACCCATAGCTAGCCCCATATCTACTGCTATTGATGTTGATGCATCAAAAAATTAATCCATGAAAACAAAACAAAAATAATGACAAACAAATCATCAAACCAAAAAATGAAAAAAAAAACTTCAAAAACTCAATTACAACTATCAACAGAGATAACCTGACCAGTAATATATGAAGTAGATGGTAGGAGAAGAAAATATATATGAGAGGAAATGTTTTTAGGTTTGGCTATATGATTCAAGGGAGTGTATTTGAGGATGTTTCCCATAAATTCTTCATCTTCTAATAGGTGCACCAAAAAATAAAATTTTCAAGAAGTGGAAGAAAAAATTGCCATAGAAAATCTATTAGGATTGAACAATAATATGGCCATTTTCAAGATATAATAGAATATCTTGCGACGAAATCGAACTTCATTGGAAATACAAGGAATGTGATTTAGCATCTAATGAATATTCAAATTCATAACTATAATTTCCATTTTCACTAGAAGTTAAAACTATCTACAAGGATGATGTTGGATTTGCATTAAAAAATGTAGCTTTAAAATGTAGTATCTTATCTTCCATTTAAGATAAGCTAAACATTCACTCTCTAGATCTTATTTGAAAACAAGCTAAGCTCAAAAGAATAAATTCCACAACCACAAATATTTTCACTGATAACCTGAAATATAATGTTTGAAATATTTTAGCTTGTATCTAAGTATTCTACTGCAACAAACTTGAGATAAAATTAATCAAAGATGGGTTACAAACTAAGATATCATCACCATTCAAAATAAATGGAGGATGTACCAAGAATATAACAAATTGTTACACCCAAGAAAATACCAACTAATCAAACAAAAACTTTAGTTAAACTAATACCAATTATGTTTCTGTATCAATGGGGTGCTGTCATAATAGTGGTTTACAATTCCCGAGAGGAACGAATTTTAGCTGAAATCGCCTATTTTTAGAAAATATAATGATTTAAACCTTAAAATGTTCCATTTTAAGGATTCCAATTGAAGAGGGTTTGATAAAATCACCTTAGATCAAACCCCCTTGGATAGAACCTCGCTAGTTTTAAACCATACCTATAAATGCGTCTCCTTTACACCTATCAAAATGCCGATAAAAAATCACTTTTGATTTAGATTTTGGGGGATCAAATGAATTCATTTAAAATTTATTTCAAATGATTATGGTATTCCTCAGAACAAGCTATCCAATGAATATAATTTTAATATGTTTTGGTTTTGTTATGTATTTGTTTTTTAAGTTTTATTAAACATAGGTTTTTCATCAAAATGAATTTCTTTGTTCTTCTCAATACGGGAAAAAACAGAAGATTATCAAAAAAAAATTGAAAATATGAGTGCACCGTGATATCGGGTCCTTGATCCAACAAAAATAAAATTAAAATTTGACATATACAAAAAGTTACATTATAATGGTCAGCAATTGGTGGTTCCGAATTGTAATTCGCTTTGACTTGAAACTTGATTAAGGAAAAAATATTCAATAAAAGCTATTTAACCAAGTGGAAACACTAGATATCAGTGTTACAAATCTAAATTCAAAAGAATTAGAATTTTATCCTTCATGGAAAAAAGTTATGCGTTATACAATGAGTGTCACTTTTAAAAATGTTGTTTTTTGAAAACTCAATTTTCGTGGGAGATGGAAAAGAAGTGAAATTTGATTCCAAAAATTTGAAAAAAATATTTTAGAATCTACACAAAAATTTAATGAGACTCTAGTTTGCACCATCTTCAAATTCCTCACAGTTTAGCCGCTATAGGTGCCCAAATGTGAAGATTTAGTTAAAAATAATAATTTCAGTGTCCAATTTGGCCAAAAATTGTAAACCACTATTATAGGATCACTCCATTGTTTAGTGCAACATACCTTATGCATCATGCAAAATATAACTTCACAAACACTTAAAAAGATATTTTATTACAGATAGATAAGATCTCCATGGTTAAAATATTTCATCAATGCAATCAAGAATGTGTGTAATTTTGTGTCACATGAGGGAGATAAAGAGGGGTGTGGAGATACTTTTACAAGTGGAGTCTTGGTATACAATGGTGACACATAATTAACATGTATATTGTCACTTTTCCATTCACATGCAAGATTTTTTGTAATTTGATTAATCGCTTATATAGTTCAATCAACACCAGAGTGGATGAAACTATCATCCCATATCAACATTTAGTGAAAAGAGAAAACACAATTTTATCCATTCTTGTCAATTCATCAGATATAGCTTTCAATTGACATATGAAAATTAGAACTTGTGAATTTGCGAGAAAGCAAATTACCCTTGGAGGCTTCCATGATCAAGGTGTTCCAAAGTACTTACATTATTTCAAAAAGCTTGAAAGAATCCTTGCAAAAGCCATTTTGGGCATATTGTGCGATGATATAATTCCATGAGAATAGATCTTCGAGGCATTTTGTCAACCAGTTGATGTGCTATGTATGCTTCCACATTTCACATGCATGTCTACAAGAGTACTTGTGACTACAACATCAGACAACAATTTGCTTTCAATTATGTTTTGCTGGATGTCCATACTCTGCTGCAAAGCTTCTCGATTTTGTACAGGTTGGGAGGATGCTGGAAAAGGTTGTAGAGTTAGAATTTACACCTACCAATTGCATTTGTTTAAAGTGTTGAAGGCCTTCTCAATAAACCCATTTTGTGAATATCCATCCATCATTCCTATCTATGAGACAACATATTTTTGAGGTATTTAGTCAAACAACATAATTGCCTTGTCTATATTTTCTAGAATTTTCATGTGTCTAGCAAGGAACTTGTAAATACATCAAACAAAAATCCATTTTTCATTATGCTTTGATGTATGTCCATGTTGGGATGTGAATACCAATAAATACATGACTCTCATTCATATTCTCCCAACTTTGTATAAATATGTGGCAGATCATGTATTGGTTATTGGTGATTGATGATAAAGTGATTCCCTATTTGAGAGTGAGCGTGGGCAATTGTCGAACCACTATAAATTATGTCTCGTGTCTTGTTCTTTATTTTCTATTTTATTTTGTTTCTCTGCTTGTTTAATATTTAAAATTGGTATTAAAGCTTGCGGAGGCTGGAGAGATGGAAGAAGATGATGAGGCTTAGTTTTCATTGAAGAATTTCTTAGCAATTTAGTTTCAACAGAGAGTGATGTTGTGTATGTGAAAGTTGTGAAGAAACACCATGTACACTAGTGGGATGGCTGGAAAAAAAAGGAGGATTCAACTGAAGAAGATGAGGATGATGGGTTAATTTATTTTCCCACTCTTGATGCAGCTGTGGCATATATTGGCCAAAATTTTGCCAATGATGAGGAAACCCATGACAAAAAGAGATGGCCTCACAGGACGGGTCTCAAGCTTATTACCCCTGTGCAGATAGTTGGTTTGGACAAGATGTTGGTTGGAAGTATCCCGAAAAGTGGTCTGCCAAACCAACAAGATATGTCTCTAGGTATGTTTATGTCCTCTTCGTATAGGTGTCTACCCTCTGTTGTAAACCGAAGGTGAGGAGGATTAGATTCTTTCTAGACTATGGGAGTTGGCAGTTTTGTGGAAGCTGAAAGGCAGTCTCTTCTTCAGGAGAGAGATTTCAAGCACCACAAAGTGGCAGTGACAGAGGTTGATGCAGAATTGCAGAATCGAGAAGTTGGGGATGAGAATTTCCGTGAGAAGAGTGATATGATGGTTGACCCTGTTGCGGAAGTTCAAGAGTTACCTTGCTAAGAAGTGGACCCCATGGGCGTTCCCCTGTTTATGCTTCTAGGGAAAATACAATCGAAGCCCCCTTGTTTCGAGTCCTTTGGAGGATAGGATGGATCCAGAGGAGGTGGATTTGTTTGTAATGTTGTTGATGATGGTGGTAGAAGGAAGAATAGACTTGCGGATAAAGATCAGAGCTTTGGCTGGAGATTTTAACCTGGTGTTACGTAGATTCTTTGCAAAATGGTTTGTGAAGAGGTTGCAATAGATAATGTCGAAAGAGATCTCTTAAGTTACAACAGATGTTGTGACTGAAGAAGATGTTGGGATTGCCATTCTGTGACTGCTATTGGAACAGGAAGTGGAGGAGCAAGTCAAACAGGTGGCCACAATAAATTTCAAGAACTATGTGAGATACAAGGGCGGTTCGGGAAGCTGATTCTTTTGATTATGTCGTGATACAAGAGGCCTCAAATTGTGACACTGAAAAATAGGTGGAATGGAGTGCCACTCCCACCAAAACTTTCCAGCCGCCTCTCTCACGAGAGCTTCAACTGCAGCTGGACGCTGCCATAGCCTTTAAACTCCTTTTCTTTACTAGTCGCAAGGACGAGTCTGACCACCTCTCCAGTGAAGAGGAGGGTGGAGGAGGAGGAGGCACTGTCGCCCTTAATGATAGGGAAAACGAGGTTTGGAGCTTTTTTTAGAGCGCCCTGAATGAGAAGAAAGAGCTCAAAAGATTGTATGTTGAGAATTGTAAGTGGGGTCTTTTCCAGTGTGCAGTTTGCGCTGCAACAAATGGAAAGGTTTGGAGTATTTATCCAAACTGTGTGGGGCTCATTTAGCATTCGATGACTGTTCTACACACAAGACAAGGCTCACCGAGGTTATGGCCAGGCAATCTGTGCTCTTTTGGGTTGGAATTTGATAAGTTTTTAGGCCTTGTTGCAATAAAAAGGTAAAATATTTGAACTTGAGTTCCAAGGGAGAGGAGTACAACAAGGAAATTGATTCTAGTAGTGAAATGACAACTTTGATGAGAATATTTCATAGCATTTACAAAACCAAAGGCTACCTGTTGGAGATAATACACAGGATTTAGAAGACCACATGCAATTTGGTCAAAGCTTCAGGCAGTTTGAAATGGGACACATAATTTCAATGCAGTCTATATTTGAATCATCCCTGCTAGTTATATTGGACAAGATCAAGAATTTCCTTGAGAAGCACGCATTGTTCTTTGTTGTTTTTGATATGTTTGAGGATTCTTCTGTGGATGAAAAGGAGTGTTTTATGAACCGACAGAAAGTAATGTTTTGATGGGAAAGTTTGTGCCTGAGAAATTAGTAAGAGGAGATGTTAACTTTGATTTGACATGGAGAAGGTTAATCCAGAGTGTCCGTGAACAAATTCTGGAAAACAAAAATCTTCGATGGGCCTGGTTGTGATGTGAGTTTGAAGTGAAATGCAGGGGATGACAGTGCATGGTTGTGCCTGTTGGATTTCACGGGGAGATTGTTGGGATGTGAAGCCCAACGGTCACATGACCGTTCATATTCTCCCAGCTTTGTATAAATATGTGGCAGATCATGTATTGTATTATTGGTGATTGATAATAAAGTGATTCCCTGCTTGAGAGTGGACGTAGGCAAATGTTGAACCACTATAAATTGTGTCTCGTGTTTGTTCTTTATTTTTCTGTTTTATTCCATTTCTTTGCTTGTTTAATATTTACAATCCATGCCCTGTTCTAAAGTTCTGATTTTAGCACAGTTTATGAGGATGCTACCAAAGCTTGTGGAGTCTGGCTTACTCCTGCCAAATTCACTTGCTTATATGCTTGCACAGTCTTTTGTACATTTCGAAACGAAATCTCTTTAAGGCATTTTGTCAAACAGTTCGCGTGCCTTGTTTATGCTCTCACATTTTGCATACAAGTCTATCAGGGCATCCACAACTACGTCCGACAAATATTTATCCTCAATTATGCTTTGGTGGATGTTCCTGCCCCGTTCTAAATATCCCATTTTGGCACAGGCTGAGAGGATGCTGGGAAAGGTTGTTTACTTTGGCTTTACACCTGTCATTTTCATTTGCTTAAAAGTTTCAAAGGACATTTCAACATAACCCATTTTGTGCATATCCTGATATCATTTTAGTCCATACGACCACATTCTTATTAGGTGTTTCTTTAAAAGCCTTATAATCTCACCAAGGACGTCATTTTGTGCATATCATGCAGTCAATGCAGTACAGGAAACCAAATTCTTTCAAGGCATCACGTCAAAGAACCCCCATGCCTTGTGTATACTTCCAAATTTTGCACAAATATCTACCATGGCGTTGGCATCTACAACATCTAAAAAATACCCCATTTTCATTATGATTTTATTGATGTCCATATCACGTTCAAAAGCTCCCATTTTGACACAGTCTGGGACTATGCAGCTAGCATAGGTTGTGGAATTTAGCTTTACACCTGCCGCTTGCTTTTGCTCAAAAGTTTCCAATAAGCAGTTCATTCGAAACAGGAGTAAAAACAAGTTTCTTCGGCTCTAACCTTCCACCCGCGTGATGTTGAATGCCTCAAAATGGAACAAGTTGTAATGAGGTGTTTGGGTGCCATTGCCTTTGGAGATTCAGCCACTCATGCATTTATCCTCGGGTCTATGATTTCAGTGTGAGAAAGAGAAAACCAGAAACTACTTCGTCATATTTTTCAGCTCAACAATCAACGGACGAAACAGTTTCAATCATCTCCCACGGTACAGCAGACGCTCCAGCCGTTGATCGCCAAACTTAGCTCGATCCTCTTCAAATAGGATACGCCTTTGGTGTAAAATATATTTTTATTAATTTTGATCAATTAAATATTTTTCTTTACTGTTAATGTTTTTATTTAAAACGTTACTTGAAGGACAACTAAATGATCGGGCCCCAGACTAAATGGCAACTCTTGTGGAAAAAGCTGGCCAAAGTGGACGAGACGACCGCTACGGAGATCGGCTCGATGGACGGAATAACGAACGGCTTTAACGTTGGTTGAACAGAATAACTCGATTGCTTAGCGCTTCAGAGAGAGCGGTGATCGAAGCATCCATGACCATTCTGGAGGGTCTTTCAACTGTTCGCATAATGGTGCATTCACTGGCAGTGCCTACGATCGTTATTAGTCTGCTACCGCTCATGGCGTTGGGATTTTGTTGAACATCTGTAAGAAGTGCAACAAAGAAGATGAGATCAGAGATGTTGTTAAGACAGAAGTTGGTGGCATTACTTCACATGGATTGCCAGCCAAGAACCAAACGACGCGCTAACTATCTTATCAAAATTATGTCCCCCCTGCAAGATTATGATTCTCGTGCTCAGTTTGTGATTCACTTGTAATTACTCAAATCCACTTTTGTGTTACAGGCTTTTAGTTTTATTGAGCTCAATGGAGCATGAACGTATTCAATAATAATCGATAATTGCATTTTCCTACTCTACTGTATTGTGAAGGTAGTATAAAGTTTGGTCCCCTGTTTGCGTAAACATTTAAGCATAGCTTTGCACTCTATTCATTGATTAAGGTGATAACACAACCAGGATAGAAATCAAAATCAATGGATTTCTACCCTAGGGACCGCCATGGGAACAGTACATAACAACTTTAGAAAATCCCAAAATAGACAATGTGGAAGAAAATGCAGAAAAGGTTGATTTCGTGGGGAGGCAAGCAATCTATCTAAATATTACATTTTTTAATAGTCAAATAATCAATAGTAATTTTACACGTCACTCTTACTAAAAAGTGATAAATAATCATTTTAGTTTAAATTACTTACTAAAAAATGATAAATAGTTATCTTATTTTTATTGGTCCAAATTACTTTTGACTATTGAATTATGTGTGTTTTAAGAGTAGTCATATAAAAAGAGTCAGTCAAATATTGAGTAAATACAAGATAGTTGCCTATTCATAAAAAAAAATAAAAAATTAGTAAATACAAGATACAAATTATTGTTAGAGAAAAACCTTATTGAATTCATCTTGATTCAAGTTTTGATTCATCTTTACATTTGTAATTGTACAAATTTTAAGTTTACCTACATTTTGTATAAAAGAGACTTGGCTTATGTAAATTTTAGTAGAAGCTTCTCCAAAGTCTTTATGACCGAGTCTTGATTCACTTACAGTCAAGATAAAGGTCTAGATGTTTGTTTCAATATTAAGGACTTTTTTAGATGGAATCCTAAATTAAAATCTTACTAAGTTTTTTTTGTTGTTATTTCTCTTTACATGTAGCACATCTAATTCCTCTCCCTTAAAAGAAACTTGGTATCAGTAAATTTTAGTCAAGTCTCTCTAAAGTCATTATAACTAAGTCTTGGTTCACTTATAATCAATATAGAGGTCTATATGTTTGTTCTAATTTGTTAATGACTTTTTTGGATGGAATACTAGATTAAAATCTTGCTAAATTTGTTCATGATATTTTCTTTTTTATGTAACACGCCTAATTCTTCTCCCTTAAAAAGAGAATTGGCTTTGGTGAATTTTAGTAGCAATCTCTCTAAAGTCTTTATGGCTAGGTCATGGTTCACTTATAATCAACACAAATTCTATATGTTTGTTTCAATTTTTTTTTTTTTTAATGGATGGAATCCTAGATTATAATCTTACTAAGTTATTTTGATTTTATTTTCCTTTTTATGTAACACATCTAATTCTTTTTTTTTATTTGACTATATAAATTAAGCCTGCTCATGGATTGCCTACTCTCCTATCCAAGTGCTTTTTTGAATGTTGATTCCAAATGGTTCTCTTGCAGCTCCCCCGCCTCTCGTTCTCTTGTGTTGTAGTATGTCTCGCCAGAGTGTGGACTAGTTGTAGATTTGTCTTATCCCGCGGTTGTGGATTCAAATGTTCCTCCTTCTATGAGTTTTATTATGGGATCTCCTATGGTTCCCTCTAGGGGTGCTAAGCTTTTATTTAATGTTGTGAGGTCAAATATTGTGGGGGTGAGTTCTGTGCGATAGTTGAAGTGTGCCTCTATTGCTCCTGTTGTCTCCTTTGGGCAGGAGGTTTTTGAGAGCATTGATCATTTCTCTAAAATGTGATTAATTTTTAGATTCTACCATTTATGGCCTTCTCTCTCGGACCTGAATAGATAGATAATGAAGCACTAGAAACCCTTGGTGGGAGGTAGGATTGAGATCTATCCTTTATCAGAGGTTTTTTTGTTGTTGGATTTTCTTCTTTTGAGGGTAGGAAAGCTATTTTAGATCAAGGTTTTTGGTTTTTGGATTCTCATCCCCTATTTTTGAGGCCATGGGTTCCCTCCTTCAACACCTTGAAGGAACTTGTTGATATTATGCCTGGTTGGGTGAGATTGCCTTATCTCCCCTTACAGTTGTGAGGCTCCTCTGCTCTTCAAGGCATAGGTAATGCTCTTAATAGATTTTTAAAAGTGGATGAGGCTTCCTTGAATTATATGCATACCTCCTATGCTTGAATTTTGGTGGAGGTTGATTTGTCTCTAGCACTACCTGGAGAGGTTGTGCTCCAAGTGAAAGACTGGTCTTGGTCTCAACTCATGGATTATGAAGGTATCACATTTCATTGCAAACGATATTTTTCTACTAGACACTTAGCTCGTGATTTCTCTTGTAGCTCTCGTCCTACTTCTTCTACATGGTGGAAGAATGTCCTCAAGGACCATCTAACCGTGCACCCAAATGATTCTACTTTTGATAGTGAGGATTTTGAGCCTCCTTATCCTTTTGCTTAGAAGAAAGTGAATGTTGTTGATAATGTTACCACTCCTATGAACACTACTGCTCAAATTTTGGGCAAAATTGTTCCTACTACCGTGCATTTTGCTGCCCTGAGCTCCCTGTTGCTCCCATTCTAGATAATGTTGTCTCTTCCACGGTTCTAACTACTCTTTCTTTGGGTTTGGATGTTCCACTTTTTGTTCCTATTGCGCCACCTATTTTATTTTTTGAAGGGGCTTCTCCCCCTTTTCAAAAAGATTCAAACCTTGATTCTGCTTCTTCTTGGATTGAGGTGCAACGCAGAAAGGAGCATACTCCTAAGATGAACTCTATCCCAATTGACAAACCTTTGGCTAAAAAATTGTTGGGTTCAAGCTCAGGTGTTTGAACTATTTTGTTGGTGGCATGTAGGTCAGGTTTTGGTCTGTCTTGCTAGTTATTTTTCTATTGTTGGGTTGTTGAGCTGTTTGCAACTCTGCACATGGCTTGTAGGCCTATTCTATTGGTTGGAAGGCTTGTTCTATCTTTTCTTTTTTCTTTTTATTTGATTTGCTAGCTATGAGGCTTGTTTCATGTTGTTGTATGGGTCATGGCCTATTAACCCTACTTTCTTAATAAAAAATAATGACATCAAATAAACTTCAAATATACACACCTTCTATGAAATTTTTCAATGTGAAGTTCAAATATATTGCTTCACTAAGAATGTGTTTATCCTAGACTAGATCCTACATAACCATTTTTAAAAATAAAATATGAAAGAGATAAATTTTTAGAGAAATAAAGCTTTAGAGGGTACCCACAAGGAGTTGGGTTCACAAAGAGAAGTTTCATGCAAAGGAAAAATGCCAACAAGAATGAGCATCCATTTACTTGAATGGGGATTAGAGTCTTAGATCAAAATGGGTACCTATTATGCTTTGGGATCCCATTTTAGAATGAGTACCCATTTCAGAATGAGTACTTGTTTCTTAAAACTATTTATTTTTTTAAATGACTATGGGTCATCTTTTACCAACAGTGGTGAGTGAAGATTGAAAAACAAGAATGGATACCCACTTCCGCACCTCCTACCAGCAGTAAATTTCACCTACCACCTACTCCTATCAACCTTGCAAGCTTTAGTGATCTCCAGGTTAGGTTTCTGACATTATTTATGTACTTTTTTGGCTGTATATTTAATGTTTTCATTTAGAAATTAAATTTAAATTTTATTACTTTTTTCTTATTAGAACCCTAATTGCAACAACCATAGTCATTCATAATAATTTAATAAAACCTAATTATTGTTGTACCTATAACACACACGCCCTGTTCGGAACGGGGACCCTCTCTCTTCACTTTGTTGAGTCACTTTTGTCGTCACCTCATTATGTGTGCTCCCTATTTTGAGTCCTAAGTGGTCAAGGAGTCTTGGAGATGTCATCTTAAGTTGACCAAGTTTCATCTCCTTCAAAACTTTCAAGTCTTTAGCCTCTACGGAGTTCCCTTGGCGGTTTTCCTTCAAACCTTCAAACAGTTATCCTTCACACTTTGTGGGTTCGCCCTTGCGGGCTAGCCTATGTGGAACTCCACCTTGTCTTTGTTGTTCCAAACGACCGACTTACCACATCTGCTCACTATGAGAGACCCATGACCTCTATTGCCACTTCCATTGTCGACACACCAGACGACCAACCCTCGACTGCTGTCCACCTTATGGACCCCGCCATTCCCACCGCCATCTCTTTTGAAATGTGCGCCCACCAACCTAGTTCGCCACTATACCTGTATTAATGGTGAGAATTTAATGCACTAAACTCTATAAATAGGCACTCTGATAAGTCATTTTCACCAAAATTCCTCCTACAAACTTGTCAGAGATTTCAACTGCCGCCGCCTTTGCACCCGCAAGATCCAGCTGCCATCAGTGCATTGCTAGCATTGAATTCTTTGACGATTTCTTGCGGGTCTGCCAAGTAGAAACTCCACCATTGCCCATTTTATGCTTTTCCTTCATTCCTGTAAATTTGTTAAAATCTAAAGAGGGAAAAATTTAAAATTAGAAAGAGCATTAAATGACGAACAAAACCCATATTTTAGAATTAAAAAACCCTTTGAAAATCTGCTTGTTAAAAGCCTGCGAAACTTGAAACCCTCACCGTCGTTCTTGAACCAGGGCAATCATGCCCTTGTGGCCCGCAAAATGTCTGTTGCTGCTGTCAAACTCACAAACGAAAAAATTTAAAACAACTGCCATCGCTTCCCTCGGGTCTACATGTGCAGGAAGATGTCATCACATTGTCGTCATGTTTTGAACTTAAACAAAAATATAGAATCATTTGAACTCTATGGGTTTGCATATGCGGGTTTCCGCATTTGGATTGCCCCTATGTTTCACCATCTCAAACGACAGACCTGGCTTGGCCTCCTGCCCTGTGGGTTGTGCTACATTCCCATCCACCGATTCAACTTAGCACATAACTCCCTACGAACCATCTACTGCAAGCTTCTACCACCACTTCACCACTATTCAATGATCATTTTCAATTTGGGAAACCTTAGGATCCTTCTGCTAGGTGGGCCCCACGCTGGTAACTTTTGACCAATCCTCTAAGCCAAAAACGCTTAAGTCTAGGCCCTTGGCGGGTTGCCCATTGCAGACTTCTGTCCATGGGCTTCCATCATGAGTTTATCATTTCAAATGACCTCGGCTTACCATCCGTCTGCCCAGCAGACCTCGCACTTCCCACCTCCGTCTGAGCTTAAAATGAGACAACTAATTTACTGATTGCAGACCCTCCGATGTGGGTTGTCGCTGCCCCTCAGCTATCGTTTCCAAACAGCCAATGGCCTCCGGCTTTCCACTTTGCAGGACCCAATGCTTATCTTTCCCCCAAATGAATTGAAAACCACTAAGTAAGCAAAAACTTGATGTGGGTGGTCACTCGCGGGCCTCTGCCTTAACGTCGTCGTTTCACACGGCCAGTGACCTCCGTCAGTCCACTATGCGGGGCCCAACCCCATTGGCTCCTTCTAGCCATTTGCAAACAAATAAGAATAGGATCCATGCAGACCTGACGGTGCGGGTTGCCCTTGGCAGAACTTTGTCTCGCCTCTGTTGTTCCGAATGACTTACCTTCAATGACTTTCCACACCTCCTTGCTCACGTTCATCTAAACAGTTTGGACTTCAAAGTGAAAGATGTTGTCCTCCCTTAGTTCGGACCCTGCATTGTAGGACGTCACTTGCAGGATTCCTTCTCACCAGTGTTGTTTCAACGATAGAGCTCAAACAACCAAGATAGCCCTTACTCCCACATTCCTTAGGCCCACATGCCTGAATGATCAATTTAACACTTCCAAAGCCTCAAAAATGATTTAACCCACGTGCTAAAATGGCTTGACCTCCTTGGTGGGCCCCATATCAACATGAAATCTTGATGTGGGTGGAACCATGTGGGTCGTCATGCCCTATTTTACATTTGTTTGTAGTTTCCCTAAAAAACATTGCCAGCCCAGGGAAGTCCGTACCCCTGGGCCTGCATTGCCATAACTCCTTCCAACAAAAGGAAAACCTTGATCCAAAAGAAACATTATAGTCTTTAAATGATGAAATTCTTGATTTAATGTGAATTTAGTATATTTCTCTAACATTCCCTTTGTTTTGTGCATGAACATGTTGATAGCTCCTTTGATTGCAAGATATATGGAATCAACTGCAGGACCTTCGAGGGCAACTGCAGAGAAAGAAAAGGGAAAGAAGGCTGCCAAAGCCCCAAGGGGAAAAGAGGATAAGGATCAAATGAAGTACAAATTCCAAGGCATGGAAATCAACACTAAGGTCGCCACAGAATGGGACACTGTCTCAGACACAAACCTGGGACATATAGACCTTAATGAATTCAGGCAATGAGTCATTGCCAACCCTGTCATGGAGAATGCCAAGAAGATAAGGAAAAGTGAATTAGCTAAGGCTGTCGGTTTCCCACTACCCTAGTGGCTCTTGAGCTAGTAATGGCCTACAGAGAGGCATATCAAGAAAGAACCAAGAGAATAGTGGATCAGGATGGCCGGATATTGGCTGACTTGTCATCCAAGTCTATAGGGTAGACTTTCCACATCCCCACCTTTGATGAAATGGAGGAGACATCAAAGGAATATGCAAAGAGCACATGGAAAGCTGACCCCCTCAAATGCAAGAAACTAATCAATCAATATTGGCTAAAGATAAAGAGGCGTAGCGCAAAAAAAGTACCCCAAGAACTCTTCAAGAGTGATTTCCATGAGGATTACCATGATTTGGTAACCTTGTTGAGTAGGGTCATGGGCCTCCCAACTACGGTGTATTTCCAAGAGTGGATGTTGTATTTCATAGAAGAAATTATCAAAGGGAAAACCAAGTTCCATTGGGTGGGAATGATCAGCAACTGCCTACATGAACAATTTGTGGCGGTGAAGAAGAGCTCCTAATTCTACATGACCTCATACTTGGTCTATCTACTGGCTGACCGAGCTCAGTATAGAGGTTTATTTGTGGCACCAAGCCAGACTCCAAGAAGAGAACTAAAGGTTTATGACAGATACCCATAGCTCCAATACCACAACTTCAAGAAAGATTACTGCAAGGTGAATGATGCCTTTATCGGGCACATTATTAGACTACTCAGAGGTGACTTCGAAAGAAGAGTCATTCACAATGTAAATTCCTTCATCAACTAGTTCAGGTTCCTATTTATTCAATTTACCATGTTTACCTATATCAGAACTAAGGGCTTCTTTGAGAGGCCATATAAGCTACCTTGATATCTAAATGACTAGTTGATATTACTTGAAATCTCCAGGAAGCTACAACATGCACATACTCTTTTGAGTGAAAAGCATAGGTTGGGGATTCCTTATCCCCTCACATTCAGCCAAGGTATGTATGCAATCCCTGCATCCCAATGTGCGGAGTCCTCGAAGAAAGAAATCATTGAATACAACCTAGAGCTCCACACTGTCAGGGCACAAATGGATCTGTATGGAAAGTTAAAGAAGATGGTCAGAATGGAGTATGCCCATTTGCACAATGTAGAGGATTTTTGGGCAAACTGTAAAGATGACAAAGAAGTGTGCATGAGTCATTATATGCACATGACAACATATTTTTTTTAAATGATTAAATTGTTCCCGATGCTAGATCAAGTTGTGGAGGAAGAAAACACCATCATAGATCCAAGATTTGATGTCGTTGCTAACTTGCCACTACCCCTAGTTGAATGGGATGAAGAAGAGGTCAATGACCTTGATATTTTGACAAAGCCAATTGAATCCCAAACAAAGTAGTGGATTGATGGGAAAATTTCTTAGTTGAAACTTCAAGGAACCACTTTGACATATAGAGAGCTTGAAGACGAGCTCGAGAGTGAGATTGATAGTGGAACTGCTACTGCCCCATTTGGGGAAACCTCAAAATATCCTCCAACTACTAGATCAAAGAAGATAAAAGAGGTGGCAGAACACCAGCCAAAGCACAAAGTATGTTTGAGGAAAGCGTCAGAGAGTGAGCCCTCTAAGAAATCCAAGAAATCAGGTGGTTTCACAGAGATTCCCACCATTCAGGAGGACCCACTCTATGAAGGAGAGGAAGAAGAGGCCAAGCAACCCAAATCTCCACCTGTTGCCTCTGCTCTCACTGCCACTACTACTACCACTACCATTAATCCTCTGTCGACATCTCAATCATTTCATGCTTCTTCTCTGCCTGCGGTGGACATCTCGATTCACCTTGCCTCTACCTCACCTACTGCACAAATTATGGTGATAGATTCTTCCTCTACCACCACTTTTCCACTCTCTTCTTCCTCCATGTCTCCATCAACGGCTATTCCCCTAGCCTCTACAAAAAAAATGCCCACCCTTACTCTCCTAGAATCTTTTTCCAATCATATGCAAAACATACTAATGGAGCTTTCTGGAGTATTAATGAACCTTGTAGTGCAGGCTGCCCTAGCACAAGTTGTCACTAACCTCCCTGTCCCTCCTTTGAATGAACCACCTACGATGGAGGCAACAATGCAAATTTATGAGGAGTTAGAAAGACAAGAAAGAGAGATAGCCAAAGAAATGAAAGAGGAACCTGATGACTACCACGATCATTCGGAGCACCAACACTTAGTCATTGATGAGGTAGTTCATGAAGAAGAAAAGGAATCATAATCCTTTGAGGAAGATATTGAGGATCTTGGAGCAAAGTACATTATGGAAACCTCCAACCAAGAGCTTGAGGAAGAGTTGGCCAAGCAACTCAAAGATGTCGGGGAGGAAGTTGAAAGGAAATCCTCAAAAGAGAAAAGAGATTCAGATGAAGAAATGGAGGTAGCCAAAGAACCTCCAATTGGGGAATAGGATAAGATCCCTAGCCATGATGAGGAGATGCCTCCCTCAGGGGAAGAAGGAGAAAAGAAAGAGGAAAATAAAGAAGAAGATAAGCCTGAAGAAGAGAATGAAATGAGAAGAAGCCTAGAAGTAGAACACCATGAAGAGCATGGGCAAGAACAAGAAGATAAATTATTCGAAGGGGAAGATAGCCCCAAGGAAAATATAGCCACCATAGAATTTCCAGAAGGAAAGGCTATATTCATTCAGGATTCAGATGAAGAAGAGGAAGAAAAGACAAAACAAGAGGCTTCGAGCCATGAAGAATTGGAGATCTAGCACATGTCCAAAGAGAAGAAGGTGATCATGAATCACCGAAAGAAGGATCTCAAATGCCTGAATGGCTAGATAAACAATTGTAGAAGAAGGCCCCCATCCTCAAGGATCCAAAGAAGAGATTAGAAGTCATCCTAGCTCGAGCACAAATAGGGACAAAGAAGGAAAAGAAACCAAGGGTCAGATCCCATCTGATGATGGATGCATCAGGATCACAGACTATGCAAATAGTTACTCCAGTGGTGGGGATAGCCACCAGGGAGCAGAAAATTGACCATCTTTAGGGATTTGTCGCCACCATTGTGCATCAAATGAATAAGGACAAATCCTCTATGGAGGAATTAAAAGCACAAGTGTCAGATTTAATAGCCTACATCCAACAATGGTCCTCTGCTGAAGAACTGCCAACAACCTCATTGGTCCCACCTCAACTACTGTCTAAAGATCTTATCAACAAGCTTGAAAGAAGAAAGAATTAGAGTAAGGCCATAGAGGACTAGTTCCGAAGGGTGGTATATAACGGAGATGGGTATTGGCCATGCTACCCGAATAGCAAATAAGTTCAGAGAGGTGCAAAAGCAGCTCAAGGGCACAAGGAAATTTTGTACTGACTTCCCAAAGATGTACAGAATTACATACCCCAAGCTAGAGGCTATCCTCAAGATGCCTTTAGAGAATGTGGGAAAAGGAGTTGGCATTGCTAAAGGATGATCATTGGCTCGTTGAGACTTGGAAATTGGGCCTTGACCACAAGACTAGAGAAATCTTGGAGTGGGTGCTCCATGAAGTGGAGCTTGATATAGATTGGGTTAAAGAACATCTAGTGGCTTGTGGAGAATATTTGAAGCTCATGACGTACTACGGCATGCCTTCCGTCAAGATTGATCCTCAAAAGATAAGGCCTTATTTCCATAAGAAGATGGAGAATGGAGCCACAAACACACTCACGCCAAATTTTATGGACTTTGCTACTCGAGCCTTCGCCCAATCAGAACAAGTAATTAAGAATACGTCTAAATGTGACAAAGATTGGGATGTAATTACTAGTAAGTCTACAAAATTGAGCTTTCAAGTGCTCCAATCTGATATAATGGAGTGAAGCAAGCTTTAGGTGCTGATCGACAAGTTCGTAGAATATGCTACTGTGAAGAAGAATGAAGGAAATTTGGTCATTGATGAGGAGTTCCTCACAAAGTAGTTGTAGCAAGGCAATCAACTAAAAGATAAAGTGCTACAATGCTTGCCACTAGAAGACAAATTAGGCTAAAGACAAAAGGAATTAATTTTATATTGTAAAATACTAAAGATAGGTGAAACCCTAGTTTGTAGTGAATCATGGCCACACAATGAGATTGAATCTTGGCCATTCATTTTTCTTTTTGGACACTATAAATAGGGGGTCTCCTCTCATTTTCAAGAGAGAGTTGAGTTGTTGTAAAGACACGCTACTGAAATTCTAATAGAAATTAATTGATTTTGGGTGGATTCTTGAGTTTCATCTCATATTTCATGATTCTTCTCTTGATAGTTAATAGATTTACTTTGTTGTTCTATGTGTTTATCATGTTGTTAGTAGATTAGTTAATGTTGTTCAGTGGTATTGAACAATTCTGTTGTGTTGATGCCCTTCCTTGTTCACGCTTTTTGCTATTTATTGATGATAAATAGCAGTGTCAAAATAGTTTGAACATCAATTGAATGTTGCACTCAAATTCTATCTTTTATTCATGCTTTATGGTGAATGAATGGTTGAAAATCTGCAGACCTTAGAAGATTGCACTAGTTTCATGAGACTGTGAGTTAATTGGGTTAAGTGGAACTTAGTTTTGGGAAGGTTGTCCACTGTAGCATCCTCCATTATCACTGTTCATCGGTAGTTTCAAGTCTAGGAACTTACTCACTTCCTTTCCCTTTTTAATTTTATTTTGAATAGTAACTTAAAACAAGTTCAAGCATCATTGCACATTGTAAAGCCAAATTTGATGACATAAGTGGGGTTTTAGACTGTTGTCCTAAACTTGCAGCAATAGAACATAATTTTAGAATTTCATAAACTCCATCCAAAGAACCAATTCCCTTCCAACTTAACTTACGTAAGGCTGCCCTGTGATTACCAGCAAGATCACATTGAACCAATTGAGACATTCCAAGCATGTCATGACCTGACACCCAAGATACCTTGGGGTCATTTTTTGCAACTAGATTGTAGAAGGTTTCCCTTCAAGAGAGGTAGTGCACTTATGCATTGCTTGTGTTGAGAAGTGCAAAAACACCCATCAACACTTATTAGGAATATCACTAATAGTTTCAAAATTAATGAGGAAAACCCAAATTTAGGATGTGTTCATTAGATCAAATGATTTTTAATAAACATGAAGTTCTGAATTACAAGTTAAATGACTAGAAATATGGACCAATCATTAATTTTCATAGAACATTCAATCAATTTAAGTGATCAAAGAAAATGGATACAACATGTCTAACGAAGTAGGATATTAATTCGCTATACTTTATATGATTATAGTTTTTTAATTTTTGAAATTCATACAAGTGAATTTGATTTGTGTGAGGTGGTATGTGTTATAACAAAGGATTTCCATATCTAATTTTAACCCAACACAAATTTTACTATTTCAGATATCCCCTCCACAAGATCAAGCCAAATAAATATATGATGCCAAATGTTAATTTTATAGTGTTTATTCTTTAATTAGGAGCATAAAATAGGACTTTATCTCACTATAGATGAAATAATCTTTTTGGCATTATAATCTCTATTTGCAGGGTGTTTTTTCATGTAAATTTTGCTATATAAATGAATATCTATGACCAATGATAGAAGCATGGGTTGAGAAAATAGTTGCTTATTGTTACTCACTATCTCTGCATTTAACAAGAGATTTATTGAGCTCAGTAGAGCATACACGTAATCAATATTAATGGATAATAGCATTTTCCTGCCCTATTGTATTGTGAAGGTAGTATAAATTTTGGTCCACTTGACTAAGTCAGGTTGTGTAAACATGCAAGCATAGCTTTCCACTTTATTCATAGGTTAAGGTGATAACACAACTAGGATACAAATCAATGGTTTTTTGGCCCAGGAGCCGCAATGGAGACAATATAGAACAACTTTAGAAAATTCTCCAAAATAGACAATGCAGCATAAAATGTAGAAAAAGGTTGATTTTATGGGGAGGGAAGCTATCTATTTAAATATTAATTTTTTCAATAGTTATATTATTAAACAATTGTACACATCATTCTTAATAAAAAATGGTAAATAATTATTCTATTTTTATTAGTCCAAATTACATTTCATCATTGAATTAAGTGTGATTTAAGAATAATAATATAAAAAGAGTTGGTCAAATATTTAGTAAATACAAGATAAAAAAAATTTAAGAGGAAAACTTGATTAAATTCATATTGATTCAAGTTTTGATTCATCTTTACATTTGTAAGTGTAAATTTTTTTAACTTTACCTACCTCCCTTATAAAATAGACCCGCCTTAGGTAAATTTTAGTAGAATTTTCTTCAAAAGTCTTTATGATTGGGTCTTGGTTCACTTATAATCAACGTAGAGGTCTATATGCTTTTTTCAATATTGAAGATTTTTTTGGATGAATTGCTAGATTAAAATCTTACTAACATTTTTTTATGTTATTTCTCTTTTTATGAAACACATCTAATTATTCTCCCTCAAAAGAGACATGGCTTCGGTAAATTTTAGTAGCAGTCTCTCCAAGGTTTTTATAATTGGGTCTCAGTTCACTTATAATCAACATAGAGATATATGCATTTGTTCCAATGTTAATGATTTTTCGAATGAAATCCTAGATTAAAATCTTACAAAAAAAAATTCACGGTATTTTCCTTTATATGTAACACATCTAATTCTTCTCCTTGAAAAGGATAGTTGGCTTCAATAAATTTTAGTAGAATTCTCTCCAAAGCCTTTATAGCTAGGTCATGGTTAACTTATAATCAACGCAAAGGTCTATATGTCTATCCCAATATTAAGGAATTTTTTGGATGAAATTCTAGATTAAAATCTTACTAAGATTTTTTAATGTTATTTCTCTTTTTATGTAACACATCTAATTCTTTTTACCTTTTGACTACATGATATTCAATAATGAAATCAAATAAACATCAAATATATACATCTTTTGTGAAATTATTCATTATGAAGTTCAATATATATTGATTCACTAAGAATATGTTTATCCTAAAATATCCTACATAACCATTTTTTTAAATAAAATATGAAAGATAATTTTTAGAGAAAGTTCAAGCTTCATATAAACTCACAAAGTGAATAGATTGACCATGTAACCTCAAACAATATACTCATCATACTGATGCTACAAGAGCCTAAAATATGAACCTTTTAAAATAAATATGTAATGGTGTGAATTTGCACCCCTGGGCAAATCCACATTTATGTTATCCCCTACCTTAGAGAATTAAATTTGATGATGCAATCCATACACCTGCCACCTTTCCCTATCCACTTGGCAACTCATTTTTGTGTCAATGGGGGAATTTTTGTCGAGAACGCTAGCATAGCGTGTGGACGTATGTGCAATGCACTTCCATCTTGAAAAATGCCTACCTCTAGAATTTGCAGAGGTGTTACACTCCTCTATTAGTATGAAGTGTAATGTTTGCTACTCCCTTGACCAACTTCAAATGGGCTTTTTTCCTCCTTTTTCCTTCAAATTTCATATTCTTCCATTCATTCCTTCTTCTGGACAACTTGATCGAATTCACTCTACACACTTGCTTTCCACTCCATTCTCAACATCTTTCAACCATCACCACCACCATTGAAGCTGCAAGCTACTACGCTCTTGGGTCCCTCTCTTCGTTGTTGCATAAGCGTTGGATTTGGGAAGCTTACACATCATTCTTATTAAAAAGCACAATAAATAATTATCTTATTTTTATTGGTCCAAATTACTTTTGACTATTGAATTAAGTGTGTTTTAAGAACAGTCATATAAAAAGAGTTAGTCCAATATTTATTAAATGCATGATACAAATTATTATTAGAAAAAAACTTGATTGAATTCATCTTGATTCAAGTTTTGATTCATCTTTACATGTGTAGCTGTAAAAATCTTTAAGTATACCCACCTCCCATTTAAAAGAGACTTTGCTTATGTAAATTTTAGTAGAAGCTTCTCCAAAGTCTTTATGATTGGATCTTGATTCACTTATAGTCAACATAGAGGTCTAGATGTTTGTTTCAATATTAAAGACTTTTTTGGATGAAATCCTAGATTGAAATCTTACTAAGTTTTTTGTTGTTATTTCTCTTTATATGTAGCACATCTAATTCCTCTCCCTTAAAAGAAACTTGGTATCAGTAAATTTTAGTCAAGTCTCTCCAAAGTCTTTATAACTAGGTCTTGGTTCACTTATAATCAACATAGAGTTTTGTATGTTTGTTCCAATGTTAATGATTTTTTTAGATGGAATCCTAGATTAAAATATTACTATTTGTTCATGATATTTCCCTGTTTATATAACATGCTTAATTCTTCTCCCTTAAAAAGAGGCTTGGCTTTGGTAACTTTTAGTAGAATTCTCTTCAAAGTCTTTATGGCTAGGTCATGGTTCACTTATAATCAACACAAAATTCTATATGTTTGCTTCAGTATTAAAGAATTTTTGGGATGGAATCCTAGATTAGAATCGTACTAAGTCCTTTTGATGTTATTTTCCTTTCTATGTAACACATCCATTTTGTTTTTTGACTATATAATGTGCAACAATGACATCAAATAAACTTCAAATATACACACCTTCTATGAAATTATTCAATGTAAAGTTCAAATATATTGATTCACTGAGAATGTGTTTATCCTAAAATATCCTACATAACCATTTTTTAAAAATAAAATATGAAAGATATAATTTTTTAGAGAAATAAAAATTTAGAGGGTATCCACAAGAAGTTGGGTTCACAAAGATGAGAAGTTTCATGCAAAGGAAAAATGCCAACAGGAATGAGTACCCATTTAGTAATGAGGATTTGAGTCTCTGATCAAAATGGGTACCTATTATGCTTTCAGATCCCATTTCAAAATGGGAACAAATTCAAGAATGGGCACCCATTTCAAAATGAGTACTTGTTTCTTAAAACTATGTGTTGTTTTTTTAAATGACTATGGGTCATTTTTTACCAATAGTAGTGAGTGAACATCGGAAAACAAGAATGGGTACCCACTTCCACACCTCCTACCACTAGTAAATTTCACCTGCCACCTCCTTCCATTAACCTTGCAAGCATTAGTGACCTCCAAGTTAGGTTTTCAACCTTCTTTATGTACTTTTTGGGTGTACATTTAATATTTTCATTTAGAAATTAAATTTAAATTTCATTATTTTTTCTTATTAAAACCCTAATTGCAACAACCATTGTCCTTCGTAATAATTTAATAAAACATACTTATTTGTAAGTTCACTAATATTTTCAAAATTAATGAGGAAACCAAAAATTTAGGATGCGTTTATTAGATCAAATGATTTTTAATAAATGTATGAAATTCTAAATTACAAGTTAAATGACTAGAAATATGGATCAAGTATGCATTAATTTTCATAGAACATTCAATCAATTTAAGTGATCAAAGAAGATGGGTACAACATGTCTAACGAAGTAGGATATTAATTAGATATACTTTATATGATTAGAGTTTTTTGATTTTTGAAATTCATACAAGTGAATTTGATCTGTGTGAGGTGGTATGTGTTATAACCAAGGATTTCCATAACTAATTTCAATCCAACACAAATTTTACCATTTGAAAGGAAAAAAAAAACATAATATAGGTGTCCCCTCCTCCACAAGATCAAGCCAAATAAATATCTGATGCCAAATGTTAATTTTAGTGTTTATTCTTTAATTAGAAACATAAAATAGGATTGTATCTCACTAGAGATGAAATAATATTTTTGGCATTATAATCTTGATCTGTAGGGTGTTTTTTATGTAAGTTTTGTTATATAAATGAATATCTATGACCAATGATAAAAGCATGGGTTGAGAAACTCTGGCCTGTGATTTCATAGTTGCTTACTGTTAATCATCATCTCTGCATTTAACAAGAGGTTTATTGAGCTCAGTAGAGCATGAACGTATTTGATATTAATGGATAATAGCTTTTTCCTACCTATTGTATTGTGAAGGTAGTATAAATTTTGGTCCACCTAACTAAGTCAGGTTGCGTAAACATGTAAGCATAGCTTTCCATAGTATTCATAGGTTAAGGTGATAACACAAGGATAAAAATCAATGGGTTTTTGGCCCGAGGACCGAAATGGAGATAGTATAGAACAACTTTAGAAAATTCTCCACAATAAATAATGAGGAATAAAATGCATTAAAAGGTTGATTTTATGGGGAGGGAAGCTATCTATTTAATATTACATTTTTCAATAGTTAATATTAAGCAATATTACACATCATTCTTAATAAAAAATGGTAAATAATTATCCTATTTTTAGTGGTCCAAATTACTTTTCACCATTGAATTAAGTGTGGCTTAAGAATAGTAGTATAAAAAGAGTTAGTCAAATATTTAGTAAATGCAAGATACAATTTTTTTTAGAGGAAAACTTGATTGAATTCATCCTGATTCAAGTTTTGATTCATCTTTACATTTGTAAGTGTAATTTTTCTTAACTTTGCCTACCTCCATTATATAATAGACTTGACTTAGGTAAATTTTAGTAGATGTTTCTTCAAAGTCTTTATGACAGTCTTGGTTAACTTATAATCAACATAGAGGTCTATATGTTTTTTAATATTGAGGACTTTTTTGGATGAAATCCTGGACTAAAATCTTACTAAGTTTTTCAATGCTATTTCTCTTTTTATGTAACACATCTAATTCTTCTCCCCTAAAAGATACATGGCTTTGGTAAATTTTAGTATAAGTCTCTCCAAAGTTTTTAAAACTAAGTCTTGGTTCACTTATAATCAACATAGATATCTATAAATTTATTCCAATGTTAATGATTTTTTTCGATCAAATCCTAGATTAAAATCTTACAATTTTTTTCATGGTATTTCCCTTTTTATGTAACACATCTAGTTCTTCTCTTTGAAAAATAGAATTAGATTTGAAATAAGTTTTAGTAGAAGTCTCTCCAAAGTATTTATAGCTAGGTCATGGTTCACTTATATTCAACAGAAAGGTCTATATGCCTGTTCTAATATTAAGAATTTTTTTTGATGGAATTGTAGATTAAAATCTTACTAAGATTTTTTAATCTTATTTCTCTTTTTATGTAACACATGTAATTATTTTTACTTTTCAATTGTACGATATACAATGAGATCAAATAAACATCAAATATATACACCTTTTGTGAAATTATTCAATGTGAAGTTCAACTATATTGATTCACTAAGAATATGTTTATCCTAAAATATCCTATGTAACCATTTTTTAACATAAAATGTGAATGATAATATTTAAGAGAAATAAAGATTCATATAACCACTGTATAAGGTGAATAGATTTACCATGTAACCTCAAACAATATACTCATCACCAAGATGCTAAAAGAGCCTAAAAGATGAACCCTTTTAAAATGAAGTTAAGAAAGATAGGTTCTCTATAGATATATGATTGTGTGAAAATTTAAAAAATCAACTAAGGTTGTCTCCAACTAGCTTGATAGTAATTGATAATCACTTGAGCGAGGACTAATAATATAATACAAAATCAAACAAAAATATGTGACAAATTAAAAAAAATGAACACATAAAGTAGACTAGAGAAAAGAAAGGAAAAATGAATTTGAACATGTGCACTTGTAGTTAAGTATTATCATTATATTTAGAATCAAAACGTCATACCAAACTAAATTTAGTCAAATTTTGAGCTAAAGATATTTGTGTTTGGCATTTTAATTGAGCTAAAAACTTAGTCCTATACCTTGGAAGGTTCAAGAAGCATTAGAGATGCTAGGAAATAGCTTCTTGAATAATTATATATATGGTAACCTATCAAGGAGAAGACTAAAAATTGAAGTAAAATAGAAAAATCAATGAAATACAAGTCAAAACACGTTACAAATAGAATGAAAACACAAAGAGAGAGTTACAAACCAAATACATAAGTACATACTAGACACTACAATCATAGACTATCAAAGACCTATAAACCAAAATTTATTAGAAAATGAGGCCTGTACAAGGCCATTAATGGTGGTAAAACTATTCCTCTTGTTAGGAAACTATATGGCTTGGTCCACATTATTAAATTTTTGAAATTAGATTTCCATTGTGTTGAACACCTGAAATATTGAGAGGGGGGGTTGAATTAAAGTATTCCTTTAAACCACTTAAATATTTAAGAATCCAATACTTATAGAATAATCAATTGTAGTAATGAAAGTAAGCATGAAAATATCTATCAACATCACATAGCACATGAACACTAGGATTTGTACATGGAAAACCCAAAATGGGATAAACCACGATGAGGATTAGCTCACAATATATTATAATTGGTTATAGTATATTATAGAAGTGCTCACTATAGGTGGATTCATTGTCCAAGTGGACTCACTACCCATTGAGAGAAGAAAAGAGATAGAAGAGATTGTGGCACACAACAAAGTGTTGAACTGTTACAAAGTGCATCTACAATATGCTAGAATATAGTTCCATTGAGGCTCAAAATATAGACTCAAAACTCTTCATACTGATTTGACTTAATTCTCTGCTCTGTTATGCATTCACACTAGATTTGCACAATTCACATTCACTAACTCACTTTACATGTCATCATCTTCAAAATATAAAAAAAATATCTAACTTATATATTTGCTTCACTCATAACATCAATTAGGTCATCCTAATTAGACATACCATTTAAAATATACAAAATAGGACTTGTTGGCTCAAGATCTACCCACACACACTTCATTCCAAGACTCAATTATTAAAACACTTTGAAATAGGTTGGCATGGACCTATAATAGCTCCCACATAACTTTGTAATACTTAAATAGGCTTTACACACCTTCAAACTTATTAGGTCAGCATCGTTGGATACCTAATACAAAAGTTCTCCAACTATATACCCACATTTAGGCATGTGTACCTCAAAAAATCATGCCAACTAGAATTCACACTCATGTGGAATGTGTCAATATCCATAAAGTCAAAATCCAATCCACAGAGAAGTGTGGATTCTCCAACTCATTTACATTGAACTAGAACACACTTGTAACTGTCAAGTCGAATTTATGTTACCCATAACTTTCACACCAAAACACAAAATGATATGAAATTATAGAACTAGATGCTTATATCAACCAACAATATTATACTAGAAGCACAAAGAAAAATATTCAATAGTGAACCGTTGTGGACCCAATTAACGAATTCTCTTTATATAGAAACACTGGTATAAATACTTAGTCAATTTTTCATCATAGTTGTCTTTACTAGATCAAACCTTCTTGCAAATTTCCTTATGCAAGCATCCTAAAACATGTTAGAGAGAAAAAAAAAATGATCTACACCATGATTTCCAAAGTAAGATACAATGTTTAATTTAATGTAAAGAAAAACTATATGTACCTTGTACTTATTCACATGCTCATGTTGTCAACAACAACATCAATGAAATCTCCTCATTATTCCTAAAATCTCCCCCTTTGCCATTGATGGAAACATGCCAAAAAATCTCCAAAATATTATCCCCCTTTGAAATCAAGGGAAAAGGGCATATGCATCAATTCTACATGTACATCAGATCTCCACTTGAGAAATATATGCATATCTACAAACTGAAAGATCTTGAATTGACTCCCCTTAAATTATGTACCAAAGAAAAACCAAAAAATTGTAATGGAAACCACTCTATATAATCCACATATGTATAAAGAATCTGAAACTAAAAAATAGAAATGCATAAAGAAGATAGAACTATTGTTAATCAGAGGAGGTTAACTCTTGAAGCTTTGCAACATGAAGTTTCCATTCATGTTTTCCTTCCTCCCAGATCTTCTTGGCTATGCAAAGCATCCTATACTGAGTCTCTAGCTTCATCAATGTGTTGTTTCCCTCTTCCAGAGTCTTGGGTAATGGATTGATCTTGATAGCCTTCTCAACATACATTAGAACACTAGAAACTCATGTGAACTTTGAGTTCACCAAGTCTCCGACATTCCCAAATTACATGATAATATTTTCTTTTTGTGCTTGTAGTTGGAAATACTTCTCATGAAAGCCCTCAATTTCTAACCTTATTCTTCCATCTAAGTATTTTACAGGATCATATGCATTGGAAGATCTCTCTATCATCTAGGACTCAATTGAGTCCATTTCATCTTTGATGTCTTTTGTGACTCTAGGCCACTTCATACAAAACTGAAACATGGTCTTCGCTTCATTCACACAATCTTGTGGACCCTTAAGGTCTTCTTGAAACTTATTGTGTGCAAGTACACGCTTCTGAGTAATCTCTAACATTCTCTTGTTATTTATCTTCTTTTTAGCCTCATTTTAAAATTTTCCCTCAAGACCAACAACATATTCTTTAAAAGAATCAATCAACAATTTCAAATTCTCCATATCAAAAAGTGAAGTGTCAATGTTTGAACTAGGTATGGCCTCTTGAAGAGCCTTTACTACTTCATGCATTAACTATCCACTCTTTTAATGGGTCTCTATAATCTCATTTCAGGTAGATGCATGTAATACATCTCCCAATCAAAGATTGTGAAGGGGGAAATTTTGTAAAGGTCCATATTCCCCTGTTGCATAGGTAATTGTAGTAGTTGTGCTAATACAACATGCTGGAAATTGAGTTGCATGCTTAGTAAATTCTTCAATGAATCCCTAAAGATGCCAAATGATTCACCAGTAGTCTTTGTACTCTCTACAGTCTTTTCTTTCAGCTCCTTTTCCATCTTACTGGAGCTCACTTGTGTCTCTACTTCACTTTTTGTATCTTCAGATGCATCTTCATTCTTTTGGACTCATCTTCCCTCTTATCTTCCTAGTCATCCCTCTTCTCTGCATCACCAATCTCCTTTTCACCATCCTTAGTTACATTATCCTCTCTAGCAGACTAATCTATGTTATTTGGAGAAGTAATTATCTCCATTTTTCCTTGTATATTCTCAATTTTTTTTGTAGATACCAGAGGAGTGTCCTCCTTTGCAATGTCTTCTCAAATCACTTCTTTCTCAACATTCTTCTATGTAATATATTCCACTTTTAGAGGTGTATTGTTTTGTACATCTTCTTTGTTTACCTCATGCTCATGTTGAGCATCATCCATCCACACATCACCTTCAATATTTTGTTCCAGAGTAGGGGTCATTCCCAAATTTTGTGCTATCTCTTTTTCTTTTTCAGCACTCTCCTTTTTAAGTCTCTTGAGATCATTTTTATCTCTACCCATAAGGTTTATCACCCTCTATTTAGTTATGAGTTCCTTACTGAATACTATAGCCAAAGTTCCTTTGTTTTCCTCAAAGAGAGGAGCACTTATCCTTTATAATACATATAGTATCTTAACCTTCCTTCTTCATCTATAACTTCTTTCCTTCTTTCTATCTATTAAAACATTCCATAAATCTGTAGGTATATGTTTCACATGTCAACCTCAAAAACAAAAATATACTTAACGATAGCTTCTACGATGGTGGCCTTATCCACCTCATTTTCTCCATTATACAGGGCTATAGTTTTTCCTAACATCTCATTTTGTACTATACCATTAAAAAGTACTTCTAACTTCATGGGAGTGTGATTTCTTACAGGTTCTATTTGCTTTTTCTTTTTCCTTTCATCCAGAGTCTTCTTCTACCTTGTTTCTTCTTTCTTCTTCTCCGATGAGACCTTCTTAGTGGCTTCTTTCTTCTTCTCTTGCATGTGAAATACAAAACCTTCCTTTTCCTTTTCTATTTCTTCTTTGCTATCTATATCAATGATATCAAATTTCTTTCTTTTAACACTTGCTTCACCTTTCCTTTTGTGGACTAGGTACTTATTCCTCCTCTTCTTCTTTATTCTCTTAAACATTTTCACTTTATCTTTTTCTCTCACAACCTTTATTTTTGTTCTCTTTTTAGGAGGGACTACAAGTGGTGTTACTGTAGTAGATTTCTTCTTTTCATGCCTTGTACTTTGCACAATTGGAGGGGACTTCTCCTTCATCAAAGGATTATCAGTTTCTTTCCTCTTCTCACTTGTAGGGGGCTTAGTCCTGGAGGACTTTTGGATAGTAAGAGGAGTGTTAGCTATTATACCAAATCTTCTAGTGCCTGATGAGCTTCATGGAGCTCCAACCATTTCTCTTGCTTGCTCCACTTGCTCCTTTGTGAAGCCCATTTCCTTCACAAAATTTTCAACCATCTTTTCAACCATCTTCTTTATTATTGGTTTCTTCTACTCCATATGCAACTTCATTTATTTGTCTTCATAGGTGTCATATCTTCCTTCTGTGATATCCTTAGGCTTGTTAAGCATGAAATCAGCAAACACAATAATCTCTTGTTTAGTAATCTCATATCCCATTGCTGGGATCCACACTATCCTTGGTCCAAATTCTTAAATGATGCATTCATCTATTGATACCATGAATATGATTTCATCCTTGTATTTTTCAACCATTTTCTTAGGGATTCTTTCTCTTTCATGCATCCTCTTCTAAAATACTGCGAAGAAAGCTTCGAGGGCTTCATCTTGTGCCTTTGCATCACCAAGACCATACAAGAAGTCTCTAATCTAATGAGAAACAAGTCTTACTTTCAACCATGTCACACTCTTAGTGTTAGGGAGTTCTCTCAAGAAGTAGAAAAGTAGACAAACAATTAGGGTACCATACTTAAATACATGTTTTTTTTCTTGGTTTTCTCCAAATTTTCCATTAGTTGTTGTCTCAACAACTCAGAAAGATCATAGTCAACTCCTTTTTCCACCATTTCATAGGCAGTGTTTATTGTGGTGGAATATACAAAATTATCTTTGTTTGTGAAGTAAAGCTTGTATCTTATCATCATAGTTGCATACTTCACAGTTGGATTTGTTATGTTTCCATTCCATATATCCAATTTGTTCGTAGTTAGGTTTTGATATTCTGGTTTAGGGGAAAGTTATCTCCAGTAAGTTCTGTGTGCAGTGTTTTTCTCCTAGTCTAAAATACAAAAATGAAAAATGAAAAATGAAAACAAGGGAACACAACAACACCTCAAGATTAGCCTAGTTGAACTTGAACAAAACAAAGCAAAATAGAGTTAGTTACTTAGTTACCTTGCCCAAGTTGATCAAATGGTTGGCCCTATTGATTCGATCATTTATGTGCTCCTTCAAATGGAAAATAGCATGCAAGTGGATGCAAAATGATGTATACAATGTGAGGAATGCAATGGTGAAGATGGGTATGTGGGAAAGTGCACAAAATGGATGCAAAGTGAGCTCAAAGGTTGCAGCAATGGAGTATGGTTGTGAGAGCTTGAATGCTTGGTTGCTAGATTGTTTGAATGTTGAGTGATGCCAAATGAGGTCAAAATCCTCTAATTTTAGGTGAAAGGCCTCTAATGAATGGAGGGTTACGATTTAGCCGCCATGGACAAGATGAAGGGCTAGGGTGAGTTGAGGACTCACAAGCCCTCACATCTTGCCAAGTGTCAATGAGATGTAAAGAGGGATGGTGACGTGGAGGTACTTAGAGTACCTTGGGATTAGGACAAGATCTCCTCATAAAGGAGGTCCTTGTCCCCATGTGGGAGATGTGACACATGAGGAATTAAAACTTCCTTAAATATCCTCATGGGGAAGAGAAGAGGAATTTAAAATTCCAAGGATGCATGGGAAGAATAAATGTGAATTTTTAATTCACATGGGGGAATGGGTTGCCTAGTTGTCTAAATGGAGAAATCATTAATGATGGTTGAATTGGTGTATGTCATAAATGGAATGGGGATTAGGTTGACCTAATCATGCAATTAAGGTTGTGCAAACAGGGGATTAAGGAGGGCAATGGAGGATTAAGGCAAGTTGCAAATTATGGAGGACGTGACATTAATCCTAATTAAAGGTGTGCACATCCTAATCATGGATTAATTAAACTAATCCAGATTAAAGGGAGATTATGGAGGATGGGACAAGGAGAGAGAAAAAGGTGAATTTAGAAATTAATTTAAATTCACAAGGCCAAATGACTAAATTAAATAAATGGAGATATTTATTTAATTTAGAGGAGAAGGGGGATGAAAGGTATAGTATTTAATTATTAAATTAAATACCTTAGGACATTAGAAGAAAGGGAAATATTAATTAAATAAATCATTTAATTAATGTCTATGGGGGATGCAAAATAGATGAATAAAGGGGATGAATTTGACTATATGGGAGTGGTCAAATTCGGATGTCTACAAGTTCATTCACCCATACCTCTCTTATCTTAGAATGATTATGTTCTTCCAATTTGCAATGAGTATAAACCATTATATCTTTCATATGCAACACACAATATGAAACCTTAGAAAATGCACCTAAAGGGTCAACCTCTATGTATTTAACAAGATGTTCCTTAAACTTGGGTTTTGAACGGAGGAAAACAGACACACGGTGTGCAAATGGCGGCCCGTAGAAGAAAGGGGATTAATCAATTAAAAAGAGGGTTAAATAATGGATAAAAATACCCAAAACTTAAAAGGGTTAAAAAGGGAGGGAAATGGTTACATATAGTAATTTTAGAAATTACTATTCATCATTTGCACACTTGGCAGTTGAGTGAGAGAGAGAAGAGGAAGAAGGTAACAAGGATAGCTAACATGGCAGGTGAGGATGAGGGGTTTGTAGATGATGAGATTATCCATCGAGGTGATGAGGTGCGAAGGTTTTGCCATGAGTACGCAATACCTTGCCAGGTTAGTGCCAAAACCTTTCTTTGTGATTTTTAGTTATATTTTGAAATTTTTGATGCATTTGAAAATGTGGGTTTTGGGGATTGGGTAGGTTAGAAAAATGGGTAGTTGGCGGAATGCAAGTTCACCCAGGTAGGGCTGCGGCTAAGGGGAGGCGAATTCGCCTTTGTTAAGGGCACATTCACCCAAGGATGAGGAGAGAAGCCCATAAAAGGGAAGGGTTAACGTGAAAAAGGGTGGATTCAAGGGAAAACCTGGGCGAATTCGCCTGTTGGCCAGGCGAATTCACCCGAACCGAAGATGGTTGGGCAGACCCGCCCGCTAGTTGGGAAAACTCGCTCGACGACTGAGCGAACTCACCCGACTAGGCCACAGTTGGGCAAACTTTCCCAATAGTTGGGCGTTGTCGCATGATCATGACACAATCAGGAAAGCTCGCCCGATGGTCGGGCAAGGACGCTCGACCAGGAAAGAGTCGAGCAGATTCACTTGACATTTTGGAAAATCTGCTTGAGAGGGCACAAAGGCATGGGGTCGGGCAAATCCGCCTGACATTTAGGAAAATTTATCAGAAAGGCAAGAAGATAAAGGGTAGGCGAATTCGCCCAAAAGGTGGGAAGACAAAAAGCATGCGCAAATTCACCCGAAAATTGGGCAAATTTTCCCAAAAGGCACGAAGACATGAAGAATGGGAAAATTTGCCCGAAAATTGGGTGAATTCACCCAAAAGGCGTGAAAACATGAAGAATGGGCGAATTCGCCTGAGAATTGGGTGAATTCACCCAAAAGACATGAGAACAGAAAGAATGGGTGAATTCACCCACAAGACGCGAGGACAAGAAGAATGGGCGAAATCGTCCAAAAGACGTGAGGATTGGGGAACGGGCGAACTGGCCCAAAAAATGGGCGAATTTGCCCAAAAAGATAGGGCAGTGAGATCTGGGTGAATTCGCCCGACAAGGGAAAAGGAAAAAATTGTCGAGAAAAACCAGGAGTGGGGAAGAAATGGGGAAAAAAAGGAGAATGAAAGTGAGGAGGTTGAAGGAAAGATGACTGACATGTTGTTTGGTATGAATGCAGAGTTTTGACACCCTGCGGACACAAGAGAGGCGTTCGACGGTCCTGGAGGCGACGATCGAGGCTATGAGTAGTGAGGATCATGCGATGCTGGCACAGGAAGGTTTATTACATATGCTAGGCTATCCTACTATTAGAGTGCATTGGATGTTATTGACAGTACCGATGGAGCGGTGGAGTTCAAAGACATCCACCTCCCGACAGGGGAGATGACTGTTACACTAGAGGACGTATGGAGGATTCTACAGCTGGCAATCGTTGGACATCTTGTGAGTTGGATGAGGACAGAGGGACAGGAGAAAGACCGGAGCCTACAAGCCATCTTCGGGCGAGTAGACCTACCGATTCAGGGAGCAGAGTTGGATTTGGACAACTACCTAGGACTGGGAGTGTCGACACTACCATTATATCTCTATGGATTGATTAGTGGGATCCTAATGCCAGAAAAGAGTGGGATATTTTGTAGCCTCAAGGTTATTGAGGTTGTCAGACACATTGTGGAGGGGAGGGAGGGTGAGTTCACATGGGGTGCATGCATACTGGCATAGCTATACAGAGACATGCATATGGTATGCTATCAATGAGCACTCAACGTGACACATGTGACACTACTACAGGTATGGGCCTGGGAGCACATTAGCATGGCTAGGCCAGGAGTGTTGATAGTGAGTACATAGGATGATATACTACCAGTGGCATACTGGTATGGGAGTAAGTACGACTAGTAGTTTCACTACCAAGATGTCAGTGACCTGGAGCCATGGAGGAGGAGAATAGACAATTTGCAGGAGGACTAGAAAGTATGGAGACCGTACATGATGTGGAAATTTTCCAGATGGAAGGATGATGAGAGGAGGCATAGAGGGTACTTCTTCATAGTATCCTATTTGACTGGGAGGGACCCAGGCATTGTGGAGCTTCATAGGGCAGTAGAGTGATGAAACAATTCAGGGTACAACAAGACATTCCCGTAGGACCTCAGAGGTTTAGATGAATTACCCGAGAGTGATTATGGGGTGATCCGATCATGACAAAGTTTGCTAGATAGTTGTGGGAGGACCTACAACAGGTACCCTATGTAGGTAGGGGAGGAGAGGCAAACGTTGGGACAATAGTGAGATACTCTGCATGGTGGGCACATCACCGACCAACATGGATTACGATGGTGCACCAGATTAGAGGGGCATTAGGCTATGGTTCAGAGGATGAGAGGAGGTTGGGAGGACATAGGAGGGTGAGGAGGAGAGGAGGCCGATAGAGGTAGGGTGGAGATAGGGAGGCTGAGGCAGAGGAGGAGAGGGATGATCAATAGAGGAGAGGACAAGGGGAGGCGATGGAGGTAGATGCCCCAAAGGTAGATCCACTGGCCATAGTACCATATGTACCACCACCACCAGAGGATCCAACCATACTATTGACAGGGACTTTGGAAAAGTTGTGGATCACAGAGCACAGACTCAAGGATTTAGAGGCTAATAGGGAGAGACTACAGAATAAGGTGGACAAGGTGTGGACAAAGGGAGAGAGGGAATACAGGACCCTGGAATACGAGGTAGGATAGCATGTATATGAGCTAGAGACAAAGAGGGACAAATTGCAGGCCAAGGTGACCTGATTGTAGGAAGAGGTGACTAGACTAGAGGCAGAGGGATAAAGGTACTATGGGGAGTTAGCAGACCAGGTATCCATACACGTACAGGATGCTGAGAGGGAGAGGAAGGACCTAGTGAGACAGCTAGCAGAGTTGCAATGGGAGAGGATTGATCTGAGGAGGGAGTGAGATGAGCTCTAAGATAGAGCAGAGGTGGAAGAGCATACAACTGGGGACATAGGGTTAGTGTTAGAGAGGTCAGAGACAACGATGTCCCAGATTTAGACACTGTAGGGCAAGAGGGATGTAGCAGAGGTAGGGGTACATGCTCTATAGGATGAGAGGGATATGATAGAAAAGCATATGCAGACATTGCAGTGAGAGAGGGATGTAGTAGAGGCATAGGCACAGGCTCTATAGGGTGAGAGAGACATAGTGGTAGATCAAATGACATGGATGCAGGCACAGATTGACCAGCTGATGCTAGCACTGGATGCCTGGGAGTAGGAGAGGAGACATCTGATTGGGTCACGGGACAAGTATAGGATGGAGCAAGACGTGGCTAGGATACAAGCACTGGAGAGGGATGAGTACATGAGGGAGTCCAACTATTACATGGGGGCCTACTTTAGAGAGGTGTCAGACATTGTACAACGTGTACTTTCCTATGTCAAAGCGATGCCATTAATGCTTGATACCTCATGATCACTAGGGACACATACACGGGGATATAGTAGCTATCGAGAGACACCCCCACACAAAAGGCTAGTGCCAGATTCATCGCAGATGTCATACGAGGGCAGCTCAGGGTAGAGATGACAGAGGACAAAGGAAAAGATACAGATTTTTGACAGGTGCAAGGTGGATGCACAGTACAGAGGGACAATGATTACATGTGATTTAGAGCCTTGTACTTGTATTTTATTCGATGATTATTGATGTATATGATGGACATGTATTTTGATGATATTATGGACTTTATTATGAATGGTGTGATGGACATTACATTTTGATATTTATATGATATGCTATAGCCCTTATTGACACTATGTTGTGCTTATGTGGTGGATGATTTATTTATGCACATGTGTATATGTGTTACTTTATTTATGGATGATTATGATGATGATGTGATATATGCATATGTTTATGCTGATTTATATTTATGCTTATGTGGATGACATGGGTCAGTTGTATGATTCCTAACGTTTATGATGTAGGACGTGATGGCTAAGTGATGGTATTATATGCTATGCATATGAGCCTAATGATTTGTAATGCAGGTGGCGATTTATGTAATGTATTAATGAGATGGAATAATATGAAAGTGAATTGATAATAAAATGAACCTAAGATGCTTAGAATAACCAATTAAGATTAATCTAAACAACTTAAAATGAATATGATATGATAACCACACATGGGGGGACATGCAACGAACCTATCATGCTAGATGAGATGAATGTAACCTACATGGATGATGGGATGCAATTAAATTCCTTACAAACACTAATATCTAAATGAAATGCAGCATGGGCATGAGTGTAAATAAGGGCTTGCATAGCGATGGAAGTTGATGGTAGGCCGACTTTATTTGTGTATCATACTTGCTTTAGCTTATTGGAAAGTACTTACCTTGTAATCACTATAAAATTAAGGTATGATGGGTGTGAAATTACACTTGTCAAAAACCGTAAGTATCCTAAGAAGAAAAGAAGATTGGGAGGTGAATGTTTGCACAACTAAATTCACAAGTCATATGTTAGGGACAAAATGGATGAAGGATAAATGCAATGCAATGAAAATGGAAAATGAAATGCAACTCAAAAGATGTTTTCCATTGTTGGAGCCCTGATTTTTGCTATAGCATAATACACAAAACACCAGGGTATGTCGAACCAAGTCAGATTAGTGTGTAATGCATGCAACAAACACAACAAACAAGAAGGTTATCCCAACACCCCAAAGTCATGATGACTTTGGTTGGTCTAGACATTGGGATAACCACAAGCACAAAGGATTCCCCAGTGTAACACATGACCACAGGGATCTTGGTGGGTACTACACAGGACAACCAAGAAGACAACAACAAAAAAAAACATCAAGATATTCCCCTATGCCTTCCAGTCAAAGTGCACCATAATATGATGGATCATGGTGACCTTGATAAGGTATAATAGGGAGCTCAAATGATAAACAAAATTCCAAAAGCATCACAAGAAAGCAATCAATTTTAAATGTCCTTTGCTATAGGATCAAAAGGACGTGGATGGGATTGAAGTGGTAAGATGAGGAAGGATGCATCTTGTTAAGACCAAAGATGGAGACTAAACTAAGAGATCGGCATGACGTAGGATATTCGAAACCAATTGAATCTCATGATGCTAGTGGATCTTGTTTGTTAATAACTAGCTAGATAGGGACATAACTTGATGACATGGCATAAGACAAAAGAGACAAGACACAAGATTGACACACCCTACAGATCTAGGGGCTCGGGGGCTAATCAAAGATTAGCCTTGCCTACATGAAAGCACAGAGGCCTCGTAGTTCGATAAAAGACCATGGATAAAAGTGAAAAGAGGACAATGGAGATGAATGATGGAGGAAAAAGAATGGACAGACAAAAATCCTCGAGGGTGGATCAAATGATCAACCTTGCCTACGTGAAAGCGCAAGGGCAACATATTTCAAAAAAGACTGATGAAAAAAGACAAAATAGAAAAAAAAAGGACAAATGACTAACACGAAAAAATAGACAGAAGCCCAAGGGGCTAATCCAAGTCAGTCTGTAGATCATACTATCTAAGATACTAAAAAACTAACAAGGATATCCATCAGGGGAGGAAATACCTTGACTAGATGAAGGCGTATGTAGTTGGATTCGCTACAAATGCCATGATAGGAAGAAACCCAAGTGAGAACCGACAAGATGGAGGCCCTTAGATAGACATGAAGGACTGACATGGCATGAATTTATTTAATTCTTGCAAATCCAAAATCATTCTAGAGACCGTGATATTTTAGATTAACATCACTCTTAGATTTTAATAACTTCCTATCATGTCATGGACAACAAACGAAAGACAAAATTAAACCTAATGATGACCGACATGATGAAGGAACCTAGATGGAGGTGAGAGACCGACGGACAACAAGGATAGACGACACAAGCTCAGATTAGGATGAAAGCTTAGAATCACAGATAACGGATGAAGATCATCCAATGCTCAACCAAAATACACCAAGCGGTGGATAAGGGGGATGCAGATGAAAAGATGGGATCAAAAGGATGTTAGGATCGGGTGTGAGGATAGGATGGATGAAAGCATAAAGTAACTAGGATGTAAGGTAGATAATGATTAAGCCCTTTACGAATGGTGCATGTTACCAAGTTTTCACCAAACGTACTTATCCAAGGTACCACCAAGGGTGGTTTTCACCATATGATGAATTATTTATCTTTACTATTTTTGGATTTTTTGACTTTTTTATTGTTTTTGTATTTTTGACAATTTTTTACCTTTTTTGGATTTTTTCATAATAGGATAACCCAGATGACTTAGGTGTAAAACCTTTTCAGGTGCATGTTGTTAATGGGCTCCTTGAGGGCATCTCCTTCAGGTGTGGCAAGTCTATATGCCCCAGATCCATTTTTTTTGTGATGACATAGGGACCCAACCAATTTGCCTCAAATTTCCCTTTCTTGTCCTTGTCATGTTGGGTACATTGATTCTCCTTAAGGACTAAATCGCCAACATTGAACTGGTGAGGAAAGACCTTCCTGTTGTAGCTTTTCTTAAGAAAATTCTGATATGCTTGAAGATGATTGTATGCTTTGATCCGTCTTTCATCTAGGAGTTCCAACTAACTGATTCTTGCAACCCGAGCATCTTCATCACTGATGAGGTTCTTCAAAGATATTCACAGTGAAGGGATCTTGACCTCAATCAACAAGATAGCATCGGCACCATAAATGAGATAATATGGAGTGGTGTTGGTAGGAGTGCAGATGGAGGTGTGGTAGGCTGAAAGGGTAGGATGGATATGGAGGTGCCAATCTCGACCAGTGTTGTTAACCACCTTTTTAAGAATTTTGATCAAGGTTTTGTTGGTTGTCTCCGCTTGACCATTACCTTGAGGGTAATAGGGCATGGACCAACGATGCTAAATATGAAAGGTGTCACATAGGTGTTTCATGGCCTAATTTTTGAATGGCTTTCCATTATCGGTAATGATGGTGGATGGTATTCCATATCTATAGAGAATATGGAAAAGGATGAATTTGGATATCTAAGTACCCGTAATCTGAGAGAGTGGAATTGCTTCCACCCACTTGGTGAAGTACTCAGTTGTAGTGATAATGAAGGTGTGGCCATTAGAAGATGGAGGGTAGATCTTTCTGATTAAGTCAAAACCCCACTGAGAGAAGGGCCATGGTGCTATGAGAGGTTGCAAGTCTTGAGCAGGCGCATGTATCAAATTTGCATGTTGTTGGCAAGGT
Source organism: Sequoia sempervirens (assembly GCA_007258455.2). NCBI lineage: Eukaryota > Viridiplantae > Streptophyta > Pinopsida > Cupressales > Cupressaceae > Sequoia > Sequoia sempervirens. Next base: position 84,628,571 of record VDFB02271358.1, on the reverse strand, counting down.
AAACACTTCTTCACGAACTCACAAGAGTCATGCTCCAGTGTAGGCCAATAGTAACCAGCCCTGAGTAACTTCTTGGCTAAGGCCATGTCATTTGAATGGGCCCCACAAACACCACTATGTACCTCGGTTAACGTTGTGTGAGTTTTAGCATCATTTAGACACCTAAGAAGGGTTCCATCATACCCATGACGATAAAGAGTAGCACCTATGATAGTTTAGCGGGAGGTGCGTTGGATAAAATATTTTCATTGGTTATATGTAAGGTCGAGGGGTAAGATGTTATCATGAAGGTAGGTGTAAATTTCATGATACCATAGTGACTTAGGACCTATAATGTCACACACCATTTTGCTCTCAGGGATGTCATAAGCAAGGATTAAGTGTTGTTCAACTACAAACTCGCAGTCTGTTCAATCTTTTGGCATGTCAATTAGAGAACCAATTGTAGCCATTGCATCATCTGCTTTATTCTGGACTCTAGGGATTTGCTCAAACTGGATAGAGGTGAAGTTCTTCTTGAAGTCATCCACCATGCACTTGTAAGTCAACAAATTGTCATCTCTTTTTAGAAACTCATCATTAACCTGTTTGATGATCAACTAGGAATCACCAAAGACTTTCAAGTGAGTGATGTTCCATTGGATAGCGATCCTAAGACCAGTGAGGAGAGATTCATATCTTGTTATGTTGTTCGTGCATGGGAAAGCTAACCTAAATGACTTTGGGATGTAATCACCTTGTGGGGTGATGAACAAGATACCTGCCCCTGCTCCATTGTGTGTGTAAGACCCATCAAATTAGAGTGTCCACGTGGTTGCTTCTTACATTGTGAAGACCTCTTCATCAGGAAACTCTATTACCAAGGGATAGGCATCTACCAGGGGAGCGTCTGCCAGCTAATCTCCTATCACTTTCCCTTTAATTTCCTTTCGACCCACATACTCGATATCAAACTCACTCAATAACATAACCCACTTAGCCATGCAGCCAGTCAAATATGTTATGGATAATAGATACTTAAGCAGATCAACTTTTGATATCATCTTTACTAGATGGCTAAGCATATAATGATGGAGTTTTTGTGAATTGAATACTACAACTAGGCAGGATTTTTCCATTGGAGAATAATTGATTCATAGATAGTGCATTCTTTTGAGGACTCATCATGTTGTGCTAGCAATGCCCCCAGTGCAACTAAAGTAGCTGAAATATACAACAAAAGAGGTTTACCCAGAATTGGAGGCATAAGAATGGGCAGATGAGCCAAGTACTCTTTGATTTTGTCGAAACCTAGTTGACACTCTAAATCCCACTTGAAGGACGTATCCTTTTTTAGGAGATGAGTGAACAATTGGCACTTGTCAGCCAACTGAGTTATAAATTATCTGATGGACTATAGCTTTCCTTGGAGGCTCCTCAACTATTTTAGATTACGCGGTGGAGGAATTTCCATGATTTCCTTTAATTTAGTGGGATCTACCTCTATGCCTCTTCTAGAGATGATGAAACCTAGTAATTTTCTTGATGTGACTCCAAATACACGCTTCTTTGGGTTTAGACGTAGCTTATAGTGCTCTAGATGCTCAAAAATATTCGTCAGGATCATCAAGTGCTCTTCCCTTATTCTTGATTTCCCTAACAGATCATAAACATAATCCTCCATTATTATGTGAATAAGGTCATGGAAGATGACTGTCATGGCATGTTGGTAAGTTTCCCCCGCATTCTTGAGGCCAAAGGGCATGATGTTGTAACAAAAATTTCCCCAAGGTGTGGTGAAGGAAGTCTTATGTTGATCCTCAGATGCTATTTTGTTCTGGTTATATCCAAAGAAACCATCCATGATGGATAGCATCTCGTGTCCTGTAGTTAAATCAACCAAATTTTCGATGTTTGGTAAGGGGAAATAATCTTTAAAACACGATTTGTTGAGGCCACAGAAATCAATGCAAATCTTGATGTTCCCATTTGGTTTAGCAACTGGCACTATGTTGGAGATCTAATCAAAGTAGTCAATGGGCCTTATGAATCCAACTTCTAATAGTTTTTCCAAATATTTCTTGACTAACAAAGCTACTTGAGGATGCATTTTCCTGAGTTTCTGCTTGACAGGTTTAGCATTTGGGTGGACATCCAAATGATGTATGACTAGAGGAGGATCCAAACTTGGCATATCTGAATAGGCCCACGTGAAATTCATGATGCCTTCTTTGAGAAGATAAATGATGATGGAGTGCTCTTCTTTTGATAATGACTTGTCGACATACATGATTTTTGGATCTTCAATTCCCAAATTTACCTCTTGTGTTTCTTCGATGAGAATAGATGATCCTTCAGACAGTTGAGTTCCCACAAGGGGAAGATGAACATCCCCATCTTCTAGTGCCTCATCGAAGTTTTCATTGTTAGATACACCCTTTATTTTTAATTTTTCTAAGTCAAGAAGTGCCTCAGGGAGGTTTTCACTAGGTGACCCTTTTTTATTTTGTTTCCTTTTATTTTTTAGGTTAGGGCGTTCATCCTCCCCCAATCCCATAAGATTTACATAAGCATCCATTAAGGGAAAGGTGTCAACAGGTGCGCTACCATGTAGGTCCCAGTCAATAAGCTCAGGATGGCAAAGGGAAAGGCTAATGGAGCAGATGGATAGGCAATCAAACATGGAGGAAAGGTCCACATGATCCACATCATCATACGCATGTATGATGGATTCTTCTTGTGGTATGTCTTTGAGAAGACTGTTGTTCATACTAACATTGTTAGAAGCACTAGTTGATGGCATAGGACCCTTTTGTTTTATGTCATGGCCCAAACCCGAGTATCTTGATCGTACTGGAGGCTCAATAGGTTGTTTTATTCCTTTCTCTTCTATTCCAAGGCTTCCCCATTGATAATTATACTTGTCTCCTAATTTTGCGGAATAGGGATGCGTCTCCTAGAAATACTCCTTTAAAGGGGTAGAAGGTTCAGGTTCCTCACAATATACCCATTAGTTGATGTCATCTTCTAGTGTGTCTTGTCTTAACCTAGGGGAGTGGAAGGTGTTGGATCCCACATTCTTAGAGCTCAAGGTGATTGTCTTCTCTTCTTGTTGTGGCACAGATTGAGAAGGTTGGCCATGTGTATGTGGTGAGGGTGGCATGGTTGCCACATTTAATGTTGTACACATTTCATATTCACCACATCCCTTGTCAATGATCTGGACTTTGGTAATGGTGGAATCAGATGTGGATGATGGAGTGGATGACATGGTGGCTAGTGTGTTAGAAGATGGATAGGATGATGATGCTTAAGGTGGCCCCATTTCTACTCCTAGACAATAATGAGAATGGGGAAAGGAAGGTTCTAGTGCTCAAAAATATTAAAATGGTTGTGGATCCACGTGCATTGTAACTTCCATCCCATTATAGGGGAATTTCAGACACTGGTGGTACACGGATGGAACGTCTTGCATGGCATGGATCCATGGATGGCCAAGAAGAAGGTTGTAGGGGAGGACCAAATCAAGGACATGACAGGTAGTGTATTGCACAATGAGCCCAACCTGAATTGGAAGACAAATTGTCCCCTTAGAATCACACATTGCATTATCATATGCCTTGATAGTGATGACCTGATTATTTAAGTCAGTGTGGGTATAACCTACTTGCTTTATGAACTTTAACATGCACAGATTTAGGGAAAAGCCATTATCTACCAAGACCCTTTTCACTTTATGTTGGGCTATAAGAACCTTGAGATGGAGGGGGTGGTTATGGTTGGAATCAATGCAAGGCATGTCAATCTAACTAAATCCTAGCTAAAAAGTGGCTAAGAGATTTCCTACCAATGCTTGGAATTATGTAGTATCTATGTCATTGGGGACATGGGTATCCTATAAAGCCTTGGTTAATATTTCTTGGTGCACATGAGAAAACTTGAGCAAATCCAAAATGGATATCTAGGTAGGGGTCTTTCCTAGATGATCAAGAATATTATATTGGGAGCTTACAGGAGGTGGTTGGGTTGATGTAGAGGCTCTAGGGACTGTGATGCAAGTGCAGCAGGTAGTAACAACACACTTTGGGTCTTTTCCTTTTACGTGTATCATAGACACACGTGGTTTTGCTTGCTTAATATGCATGATGATACCATCATAATTAAATGGCACATTTTTGTAACTGATGTTATTTGTATTGTTACCTTGATTATTGTTGCTACTCGATCCTAGATTAGCATTTGATGTGCTAGCTCCCTGGTCATACTTTGGGAAGGCATTTTCATATATCTAAAGCTAAGCATTGGACGATGTAGCCTGGTTGGAATCCACATGTATATCACCCCAATCTATAAGATCCTGGATGTAGGTTTTTAAGCCTTGACACTTATTTAGTGAATGCCCTTTGATCTTGTGGAAATCATAATACTCATTTTCTTTATACCAAGATGGTTTGGGTTTGGATTCATCAAGAGGCTTGGTCACAAGATACGTGATTGGATAATTATCCTAAAGAAGCCTATTGAACATGACACTTAAGGGTTATCCTGATTGAGTGAACTAGCACTTGTTATTCCCTTGATTATTTTGATTGGATTGCTGGGGAGGATGAGGTGCCCCCTGTGGCACTGATATGGCATTAGGAAGAAATGGTTGATTTGAGACATGTTGTCTTTGAGATGTGTTAGCTACTTGAACATGTTTGGTGTTAGTGACACCATCATTGACAACATTCTTATTCTTGTTCCAGTAGCGAGGTTTATCCCTAGATGAATTTTCTTTATTAGGATTATAAATTTTGACCAGCCCTTTAGCAATAAGTGCTCTCTCAAGGATAGGACCCTTCTCTACTATCTCTGTGAAGGTTGTGACATAGCAGAGCTTGAAATTATATGCCATGTCTGGGTGAGAGTTTTTGACAAAAAGGGTGACCATGTCTTTTTCTCTAAGTGGGGATTTCATTCGTCTAACCAAAGCTTGCCACCTTTGAAGGTAGCTTGCAAAATTTTCTCCCTCACGCTTCTTTTCTTTCAGGAGACCCAAAGTATAGACATCCTTCTCCAAATTTAAGGAGAAGTGGGAGAGGGAATTTTCTGAAAGATCTACAAAAGACTTGATAGATCCCTTCTGGAGACCCATAAACCACTCAAGAGCTATCCCTATTAGAATCCTTGGAAATAATCACAAGAGATAATTATCATTGTGTTGGACCTCTTGACAATGGGAATAGAACTCTTGAAGATGGGTCTTAGGATCTTTAGTTCCTTTATACTTATAAAATTTTGACATCTCAAAATGCTTTGGAAAAGGAATTAATGAGATTGGGGGATCGAATGGATAGGGACAAATGTCTTCAAATTTGAAGGATTTCTTGTTAACTAGTCCCTACTTGCAAATCTTTTAATGTAGCTTTGAATTCTTCCCACTCTTGATTAACAGGTGCAGAGGGAGGCAAATTAGATGGATTGGATTGATTATAGGGGGGATATTGCTAGTAGGATGAAGACAGGGTTGACGTCATTTGATCGTATGCTGGTGGAGGTGTATATGGAGGTGTCTGCTAATACTGATTGGTGTAGGTGGAATGTGGTTGTGGATTGACATAAGATTGATAGTATGATGATGGGTTTTGATAATATGAAGAGGAAGCCCCTTGCTGATATGGTGGCTACTACTGATAATAAGAGGTGGAGGGAGCACCCTATTGATAGTGCGAAGGAGCTTGGTAGTATGACGAGGTGGAAGCACCTTGCTAATATGATGGTGGTTGTTGGTAATAGGAGGTGGAGGGAGCACCTTGTTGGCATGGCAGTTGTTGTTGGGTGTACTATGGGTTGGATTGGTAATTATACACAACATTTGGCTATTGGGTAGCATATGGAGGTGGTTGTGGATTGGACGCTTAATAGTAAGGATTTGAATGCAATTACGGGGGGTTAGTGTAAGATGGCGGTTGTTGAGGATTTTGAGGAATTGGATTGGGATTGGGATTTGATGGGGTAGCATAGACGGTATATGTGCTTTATGGATGATAAAGGTATTGCGTAAGAGGATTGTGTTGCATTTGTGTGGGAACTTGAGTATGCTAGGGTGGTTTTTGCTGATGCGGTAGTTGCTAAAAGAGAGGGCGAGATGGGATGTGATGTTGTTGAGGGATCAACATAGAAGCACCTTGTAGTGGTTGTTGAGGCTGTGATGTACCATGTGTTGCCTGATGAGGGGGTTGTGTGGGAACATCAGTATGTTGTTGTGGGACTGGAAAATTTTGTTGCAGAATGGGAATGTTTTGCTTCAAAGGTTGTTGGTGAGGTGGTTGAGACAAGATTGTAGTATTTTGTGGTGGCACTTGCAATGGGATAACAGTGTGTTGTAGTGGTGCTTGTAATGAAGTAGATTGTTGAGGATTAACTGGAGGCTACTGGAATGCAGGGATGTTTCCCTGGGGTGGTTGTTGAGATGTAAGAGGTGGTGGTGGTAGGTTGGATGTAGATGTGGCTCCTAGAGGTGGTGGTAGTGTAAGAAAAATATTTCCCTAGTGTTGATGGGTGGTTGACCTAGCTGATTGGGTGGAAGAGGTGGTGCAGATGGCACGGGGGTCGAACCTTGTTGGGAAGACATGGTAGGTGGTGGAGGTGGGATATTTTGTGGCATTTTGTAGGAATAGGGATCATTTGGGTTTGGTTTTGCTCCCGAGACTGAAATTGAAATGTAGGGAATGTTGCCAAATTGATAAAGTACAACATTCTCAAACCTAGGCTGATACCAATTGTCTATAGGTGGACCTTCAGGGACATATGAATTTCTTGGAATGTTCTGTGAATTCTAGGGATCTAGAGGCACTGGAAGAGATTGGGTGTTGGCATATTGTGACATGTCAAAGTCAGGTGGCAGTTTGACTCCCTTCAAGAGTAAGGTGGCAAGGATTTTGTCTCCATGCTCATTGAGGAGGCGATTAGTCAGCTAAACATTGGCGGGATTGCTAAGGTACTCATTAACTATGACTTTTGGTTGATTGACCATGTTCTCATCTCTAGGTGGTGAAGTGTTTTGGACATCAGTATTGGATTGTGATGAGGTGTTGTTGTTGGGATCCTAAGGGATGTTAGGCTAGGAACCTTGACCTTGTTGTTCAACCATTAGTTTCTTTGCTTGCAATCGGGTTTGAACGAGCATGAAAGTGCAAAACTACCAGATGAGCTAAGATGAAGCTACACTCTAAGATGTAGTACAAGGATGACCTAAGTGATGATTAGAGGATTGATTAGATGGGATGAAGGATTGATTGATTGGATGATGGATATGATTGGATTGGATTGGATTGGATTGGATTGATCGATGAGATGAAACGATTGATAAGACTAGGGGGTTGACCAAATAGAATGATGAAACGGATTCTAAACCAAGTTCAAAAATTACTCTAGGTGACTTAAGGTGCTAATTGATTGAATTGAAGGAAAGATGGATGATTATGATATTGAATCCGCCTCAAGATGGAAGTGGATTGATTGGGCTGAAGATGAGAACCAACTTAGGACAGATGACAATCCTAAGCAGGTGCAGATGATGACGTTCAGATTCAGACACCTAAGCCAACTTGGATAATAACCTCTAGAACGAAGTCTAGGGGATTTGGATCGATAAAAGAATGATGGATATGCAATCTATAGATGTTCTAAGATGCACCTTTATGATTTGGATGATGAATAGACAACTTTTGGAAAATGCAGACGGATTAAAATGAAGATTACGGGCAAACAGAAGGTGACAAAAATTGTTCGATTGTGGGAAATGAATTGGAAAACAATAAAATTTTAGTGGCCCAAAGGATTCACGTTCTAGAATTTGTATGGGAAATGGATATGCCTCTGTGTGTAGCAACTTTGCCTCTTTATGTTAAAAATTCACCTATCCACATTGAGAAAATTTGCCTCTATTTTTATCAAATTCGCCTGTCTGGGGAAGCAAATTTTCCCAAAACTCAAGAAGACTTAGGAAATGGGTGAATGTGTTGATCAAATTCACCTTTTTGGAGGGTCAAATTTTCCTGAATCTAGGGGACTCAAGAAACAGGTGAACTTGCAAAAGCAAATTTGCCTATCCAGAAGTAGGTTCGCCCAAACAATTAGCAAATTCACCCAAAATAGTGGCAACTTCGCCTAAACCCTTACAGGTTTGCCCAAAACGAGAGCAAGATTGCCTAAGCTTGATGTAAACGGGCGAAATTGACGTGCAAACTTGCCTAAGGAGGTGACAAATTTTCCTATTTCTTGAACGGTACAGATGGGGAATGGATTCACCTAAAAATGTGATTGCATGTTCAAAAAAAGGGCTCGCCTAAATCTTGAAATAGACAAATGGAGACACGGATGGGGAGGAAAAATCACCCGTTTAGGGAGAAAATTCACCTGTCTTCAAAAAACATGCGAACAAACTAATGAGAGATTGACTTGGACTAACAACAAGTTCGCCCCCGACAAGGGAAAATTCACCTATTTTGGGAAAACGGGCGAATTTGACAGAAAACAACTAACGAAACAACTCGGGCCAAAAAAGGGATTGCCCCTATGGACAACAAGTTCACCCCAAATGAAAGAAAATTCACCTATTTTGTGAAAATGGGTGAATTCGACGAAAAATTACTAAAAGACTCGCCTAAAGGATGGACAGAGTTGCCTGTTCTAGAAAATGGGAGAAAATGGGGTCACCTAAAAAGTGACCCACAGGAGAATTTGCCTCTAACAAAGGAAAATTCACCCAAACAGATGACCTGGACTAGACTAGACGTGGATACACCATTTTGCAGGACAAAATTGGCTAGGCTAACACAACTGAAAATAAAAGCACTAGTATGGAACAATGAAGACACGCCAAGCAACACAAACCTAGAACTAGTGATATGATTTTGTAAATTCTTAAACTTAGGTTGTGTCCTATCAGTAACCTCAAAAAACCTTAGTGTAGCCATTTCTAAATGAATTCAAATTTCTTTCAATCAAATTTCTCTATGAAACTAGGGGAAAAATAGATTTATAAATACCTTTTACTTTCCTTTTTTAGTAGGGTTTGAACACACCAAACCAAAAACCACCTTGATCACTCAAAATCTTTACTTCATTGCTTTGCTCCTCAATGCTTGTTGTAAATGAATTGGGCTAAGTAAAATCACTTTATGATCCTTGAAACTGACCTCATTTTGCATTGAATGCTTTAAATAATAAAGCTGGAAAACCCTTCACTATGTGCATAGTCACCTTCAATTGCTCCATAATCTTTCACATTTCAACATTTTCTATCAAAAATTTCTCCAAAAGATCAAGCATGTCTCTATCTACACCACATATCCTTGTGTTGAAGCATCAACACCATTCTCTTTGGTATGGGATAAAATATTTCCATTAAATCTCCCACTAAGCCAAAGCTCTCAACTTAGTTTCTAGAGAAGATATTTGCACTAGATGTTGTTACAAATTCATCCTTAACCTTAGTATCTTCCTTCTTTCTCCAAATTTTATCAATCTCCTTTGTTTTTTCCAAATCATCTTTTGTACTAGACCATTCTTCTTTATGTGGTTAAAACATATAACATCACATCCGAGTGTTGAATTGTTACAAAGTGCATCTATAATATGCTATAATATAGTTCCATTGAGGCTCAAAATATAAACTCAAAACTCTTCATAGTGATCTGACTTAATTCTCTGCTTTGCTTTGCATTCGTACTAACTTTGCATAATTCAAATTCACTAACTCATTTCACATGTCATCATCTTCCAAATACCCAAAAAAGATCTACCTTATATACTTGTTTCACTCATAACATCAATTAGGTCGACGCAATTAGATGTACCATTTAAAATATCTAAAATAGGACTTGTCAGCTCAAGATCTATCCACACACGCTTTTCTCCAAGACTCAAATATTAAAACACTTTGAAATAGGTCAACATGGAACTATAGCTCCCACATAACTTTTTAATACTTAAATAAGCTTTACATACCTTCAAACTTATTTAAAGGTCGACATTGCAGGAGACCTAATACAAAAATTCTCCAACAGTATACCCACATTTGGACACTCATACCTCAAAACATCATGCCAACTAGAATTCACACTCATCTAATGTTTTCCAATACTTCCACAAATCTACAAAGTCAAAATTCAATACGAGGATATGTGCAGATTCTCCAACTCATATTTACTAAACTGGAACACACTCGTAACTATCAAGCTAAACTTTTGCTACCCATTACTTTCACACCAAAAGCCAAAACAAGATGAATTTTTGTAATTTGATTCTTATATAAACCAACAATTTTATACTAAAAGAACATAGCAAAATCTTCAATAGTAAACCATTGTGGACCCAATTACTGGATGCTTCATATACAGAAACACTGGTATAAACACAACCAATTTTTTTTATCACAATTGTCTTTACTAGATCAAACCTTCTAGAAAAATTACCTTATGTAAGCATCCTAAAACATGTTATATACAACCAAAATGATCTACACCATGATTTCCAAAGCAATATACAATGTTGACATCAATGACAACACTCTAAAGTATAATTGTATGTACCTTGTGCTTATTCACATGCTCATGTTTCCAACAACAACATCAATGACATCTCCTCATTCTTCCAACATATTGAGGTTCTATTTAGCATTCTAGTAGTTTCCTTTTTGTCACTTTCTAGGAATCCACATAAACTTCCTATATTTTACCTACAAATTATAATTCTACGAAGTAGACCCTGCAAAATAGGTTTAAAGGAGATTCTTCCTTAGTATACTTTTGTGCATTTAGGAAAGATTCACATAAAATGAAACACTGACAAAATTATTGATATATATATTATACTAAAAAAATCATACTAATTCTTCGTATAAACAAGATTTTATAGAAAAGGGTAAATGGAAACAAAGATTGGGAAAAATATTAGTAGGTAAAAAAAGAAAAATAGAAAAATAGAAAAAAGGATATAAAAGTAACTTTGAAAAATCAAGGATTGAAAAAAATAAGTTTAGGAAAAAATACTGTACATTTTTTAGGAAATTGGGAGGAAACACTAAAACTAAGTATCGTTGGGTTCCTAAAGAAGATAGATCGATAAGAGATTTAAAATAATAACAAAAAGAAAACAAAAGATAAAACTATCGAGTTTAAAAGGATAAGAATAGTGTAATAAAGGCATAATAGTTATTTAAAAATAGTTTAGAAATTCTAAAGGAAAGTGGTGGAAAAACCTAAGGGAAAACTCTATATGTATCTCAAGAGAATACAAAGAGGTAGGGAATAACAACATAAAATTTTATAGCAACAAAATACTAGAAATATGAATTATAAATGAAGGAGACTAACATATCAATGGAATGATAGGATTTAACAAATGGGTAAGGAAGCATAAAAAGAAAGTGGAACAAAAACTATAATAAGGACTCAAATGGAGATAAGGAATGAAAAAGTAAAATAAATGGAAATGGAAATAATAGGAAAGGGATACAATAGTATAATTTTAACACTATTATAGACCTATTGTATAATCAATATCATTATTTTAAACCTTATCAAACGGAAATAATTTTAACACTAGTATAATAAGGTCTACAATAGTGTTTTTGGTGAATGTACATTAGAGGAAAATGGAGGGGATTTAATATTAAAACCAAATAGAGACTACTGTATACTAGTGTTAAAAAAAATTATTTAACTCTAATATAGGTGGAATCTCTTAGAAAATACTTCTCAACTAATGCTCCTAAGTAAAAATTTAGTATCTATTATGTAAAAATGAATCAATAAAATCTTATTTTTAGAAAAATTTGGATCAAAATTTGGGAAGGTAAACTAAATCACCTTGATATATCTCATTAGATGCATATCCTATCAATAATTGAGTTTGACTGGGAAAGAGACAAGGCCAACTAATAATCACTCACCATTGAGAATCGGTCTATATTCCTATAGAGGTTTATTTATATAAAAAATTAAGGGTAAAAGGGACCATATAAGTTTGGCCATATAAATGAATATCTACAACCAATGACTGAAGCATGGGTTTTGAACCTCTATCCTTTGATTTCATAGTTTCTCATCATCTATATATTTAGCAAGAGGTTTATTGAGCTCAATAGAGCATGAATGTATTCAATAATAATCGATAATAGCATTTTCCTACCCTACTATATTATGAAAGTAGTATAAATTTTGGTCTGCCTAACTAAGATAGGTTGTGTACACATTTAAGCATATATTTCCAATTTATTCATAGATTAAGGTGATAACACAACGAAGATAGAAATTAATGGGTTTCTACCCCAGGGGCCACCATGGAGAAAGTACATAACAACTTTAGAAAATTCTTCAAAATAAATAATACAAAAGAAAATGCAAAAAAAAAAAAAATTATGAGGAAGGAATCAATCTATTTAAATATTATTTTTTTAATATTCAAATAATCTATAATAATTTTACACATCACTCTTATTAAAATGTTGTAGATAATTATCTTACTTTTATTGGACCAAATTACTTTTGACCATTGAATTAGGTGTGGTTTAATAATAGTTGTATAAAAAGAGTCAAATATTTAGTATATGCAACATACAAATTATTGTTAGATAAAAACTTAATTGAATTCATGTTGATTTAAATTTTGATTCATATTTACATTTGTAAGTGTAAAAATATTTAAGTAAACACCTACCTTTGTTATAAAACAAACTTGTCTTAGGTAATTTTTATTACAAATTTCTCCAAAGTCTTTATGATTGGGTCTTGGTTCACTTATAATCAACATAGAGAGGTCTAGATGTTTGTTTTTGAACACAAGGAAATAGGGTTCCATCTTTTGAGAGATGGAACTAAGGGACCTATTTCACTCTTAGTTCATTAAAGGAAACCAAGATCCCTCAACCAATTGACTTGATTGAGGAATGAACTAGGGTTAGGATGGTTTCCTTAGGTGTGATTAAAGACAAAAAGGGGGTTCACCACTAAGTGAAAGCTTAGAAAGAAAGAGATGTAAATGGCATGCAAACCTAACTATGTAACCTAGAATATGAAACTAAAAATTAGAATAGCAAACTGAGAATGAATAGAGGTGCAACTAGAAAAATGAAGATGCTTGAAACAAGGTTTTCAATCCCAAAATTCTGACTTTTGAAGCACACTGGGACTCATACACCAGTAGGGGCGATTTAGTCCCAGTTTAGGGTTTCAATCTGAAACCAAAATCTGCAACTAGTAAACCATGATCTACATAAAAAGTATGAAAACTAGTATATTGGGACTCATACACCACAAGTGGAAATCTAGTCTCAGTATTAGGGTTGATCTAAAACTTTCATATCCTCTAGTATTCTCCTATAGCTTCTCTCCTTTCTGATCTCTGAGTCTAAAACACCAAATTCCAACCTGTAGGTGACTTTCTGTAATCTTGCAAGAAAGATGACAACTTTGACAACTTTCTCCAATCTTGGTCTTCAATGGATCTTCAACTAAACCCTTGGAATAAAGGTTGCAATCTTGTATGAAATGGCTAGCATTAATGTAGATCTTGAATCTTGATTGTATGTTATGGATCTTGACTTGAATGCTTACATGAATCATGACATACCTACATCACAAATGTTAGCTAAAAAAAAACATGATTAATGATGACTTTGACATGATGCTTGATTCTTGAATAATGCTCTGTAATGCTTGATAATCAGACAGTGAATGCTCTTGAATTGCTAGAATGCTTGAATACTTAGATCACACTTGCTCATGAAGATTTCTAGGATAAAATATGTGAAATAACCTTGTATTTATACTTGTTTATGCCAAATTTTTTGAAATTACAACACTACAAGCTGACATTAGATCTAGGAGATAAAATCTCGCCATCAATTTGAATTTAAAATGAGTCCAAGCTAAACGGGAATCATATGCTAGTTGAGGCATATGTGTCCTAGTAGCCTAGGCTCAGGACACAAATTTCAAGAAATGTTTAGTTTAATGTCAAATTCAAGATTAGCCCTCGAGACATATTCTTGAAAGATTTTTGAATAATGCATGATTTCATGAGCAAAAGAAATTAAAATTGCAATAAGAATGATGGGGTAAAAAGGATGATTTGAGCAATACGGAGGGTTGCGTTGAAGGTAGAAAGGGGAAGGAATGCGCCTGGCAAGAGGAAGAAGTCATGCCACAAAAAGGAGAAATGAGATGGCGCATAAGGGGGTATCATTAAAAGCTGAATGAATAGATTTTTGGGGCTGCACTGATTGGAGGCGTGGTAAAGAAGTGAGGTCTCACCTCATGAGTAGGAGATTAAAAATTTGAACAGTCCATGCTAATGAAAGTAGAAAGGACTGTACAATAGAGTGGAAGAGAGTTGAGTAGGAGGCCCTATTCAGGGAATAAGAGTGTGTATGTTGATTGAGGGTAGATGAGTGCAAATAGACAAACTTTGAATAGGTTGTTGCACAAAGTAATGGCTACATGAAGACAAAAAGAGTGACATGAGAATTGGATTAGATGGTCATGCAATTCAACTTTAGCATGAAGATATAATAAATGAATAAAGGGAAATAACTTACTTTCATATTGAAATTGTAGGTGGCAATTTGGGATTACTGTATCGAGTAAACTCAAACCTCTAAAAGAATATAAGAATAACTAAACAAGTATCTTGAGAAGAGTAAATAGAATAAAGGTAAATTGGCATGGTGTTTGACATTCAAAGAAATTAGATGAAGGATGGGATTTGAAAATAAAATTGAGGGAATAAAATCAATTATAGATGGTAAGCATGATCCAAAAAAGGATTGTAATGTTTGGGGAAGTAAATTGAAATGTTTGCAAACCTGCAAGTGAGAGAGAACTGTATGTTGTTGGATGGTCATTGCTCCAAAATTGTGCAATTTTGAAATTTATGAATTTGAAATACAGAAAGAAGTTCATTGCAACTTTTGGATAGAGTGTTACCCATAGAATTTGTGGGTTTGTGTGTTAAATTTGTTTGAGCGGTGATAGAGGTTAGTTTTCCTCTTGCATCATGAACCATTCTATCTTCTACCTCACCCTACTCTATCCAAGTAACGTGTAATATATTATAATCCAAGTAACCTATAATATATTATAATCCAAGTAATCTATAATATATTATAATCCATAACTTTTAGATATCATTTCCAAATAGTACTTGCAAGCAAAATTCAGTTTTATTGAAATTCATTACAACGTATTTGCTACCATTATAATTAGACTAGTCAACAATTTCAATAGAATACACACCTTTGAGTATCCATTAGGTATAAGTTGTATTACACATCCAACAAAGAGGTTGAGGAATTGTAGTTCAAACTTTCTGAAGAAAAATATACCACTACTCACAATACATAGCTCGGTTGTTGGGAGAACTAAAAAAATATATTTCCAATGGAAAAAAATGGAGGCAAAACTTGTAGCTCTAGATACATGTGCAAGAGGACATACCATTGTCATATTCTAGCTCTATTAATTTCTTGCTTTTTTGAGATAGACATTTCTACCTGCTATATCTGCTGTGAGTTATTTTTAAAAACTCTTAAAAGCATTTTACCATAACTAAATAGTTTGAAACTATCTTCCACATTTGAAACCATCTGATTATTTAGTTTTCACCAACTAAACCAGCTTTATCTCCATTAGTTGGATATTCTGGTGGCCACATGTCACTTGTTTTAGCCTTATTACAAGTTTTTGTGCCACCTTTTATTTCGTAATAGAAAATAGTGTTTAGTGTGAATGGAAAACATTATTTGTTTATTTTATTATTTATAAAAAATGATTAGTTTAAATTATTTAAATATTGAAAACTTGAAAACTGAACTTTTTGAAAAAAAATTAATGTTTATGATTGGTCTAAAAAGATAACTTTAATCACTAGTTAAGAATTTGTAGTCACTTGTAAGAGAGGGGAGCCACCACATGGAAGGCCCCAGGTCACGGAAGGCCAAGATGCGGAAGGCTGCCCTAACTTACCTCAGCTTAGTGGGGTGTTAGGATATGCGAGACAAGAATGATGAGGACTATAAGGCCCTTCAATCACTCTATAGACTCAAAATGCAGAACGGGGCTAGGCGAGCTGATTTTTAGGTTCAACACTACACCTTAGGAAGCTCTCTGCCCAAGGACAAAAACATAATCCTTGGATGACAACGTGGCACTCTGGCGTCTCTAAAGTGTGTTGGCATCCGTATGGACAGACAATTGAAGACACAAACTCAAACGTAAGAAAATAAGCTAACAGCCCAGCTAACTACTACTAAAGGGCCAAAATAACATGATTAAGTAAACAAAATACTCTCTAATGTGATAAAGTAAAAATGCAAGAGTTAGGGTGGCAAGAAGGATCTCACAAAGAAACTCGTTTGCCAAATAGCTCCTTGAAAGCACGTTCACCTACACACAAAGAGGAGGAAAATGTTGGGTAGTTGTATAAGGGCTTGCCTCAGTCAAACCCCCATTTTGGTGTTTCCACCTCCACGAACAACCAATTTTGCAACAATGGAGAAAAGTATGGTAAAGAAGTAAATGAACTAAAGAGCACTAAAACACTACAAAACAATAAATGTTCTTACTCTACCAAGTAATAGAGGAGAGGAGAGGAAAGATTACCACCTCCCACAAGAGCACTCAAGGCTACTTGGGGGAGAAAATAAGAGGACTCAAGCCTCTGTTGTAATGATGTTGTCCCCAACTTGCTCTATCAAAGTGATGGAGTGAAGTTGTTGCTACAATGGAGTGTAAGAGTGTTGTTAGAATGCTTGGAAGTGTAAGAAAAGAATGAAGAGATTGAACTAAATGCTTGGAAGAAGTTAGAATGCATTTAGAAGGAGAGAATTTGAAGAGGAGATGAAGAAAACAACCATATTCAGGTCGGTCGTTCGAAGAGGGTGTTACAACTTGACTCCTAATGAGAAGTGTAACACCTCTACAGATTCATCCACAGGAATCTGCCAGGGATGTAAGAGCACCACGTGGACATCTACACGCTGCGCGGGCATCCCCGACAGAAACTCCCCCATCGACGCTCAAAAAAGGTGCCAAGTGTGTTGAAATCAATGGGATTAGGTGTAATTAATCCTTCAAACTTGGTTTTCTAAAGTGGAGAAGGGGAAAAGGGGAATTTTCATCAGGGGTGCAAATTCACTCTTATACATTTTTCCCCCACTTTAGCTAGTGCAAGTACTGATGAGTGCTCAGTAAAGTAGATCAAGGAAGGAGTAAGGTTAGAAATGTATACCTGATTTGTCAAGGAAGCAGACCATGATCTAGAAAACTTGAAAGTATAGGGGAAGCGAAGGACTCCATACCTTCTTAGAACTATGAAGTTGAAGAAAGAAAGCACCTTACAGGCCTGCAGACCTGCAAGGAGGCAATCCCCAAGATATCTCACATGAAAGAAGCCCCGTGAAGCAAGTTCCTTACAAGCCCATAGACCTGCAAGGAAGGTGTCCCCCAAGAACTCTCACATGGAGGATACCCGGGAAGTGTCCCCTAAGATCTCTCACATGGAGGAAGTGAGGAAAGTTCCCTACATACCCACAGACCTATAGGGAAGGTATTCTCCAAGATCTCTCATATGAAGAATACCCAAGAAAGTTCCCTACAGACTTGCAGAACTATAGGGAAGGTAACCCCCAAGATCTCTCACATGGAGGAAACCCAAGAAAGTTCCCTACAGGCTCTCAGACCTACAAGGGAGCCACCCCCAAGATCTCTCGCATGGAGGAAGCTCAAAGGAAGTGCTCTAAAGGCTCTTAGTCTTGCAAGGAGGTATTCCCCAAGATCTCTCACAAGGAGAATACCCAAGGAAGTAGACTCCACTGAGTCAGGAAGCAGCCACGTAGGTGAGTAAGTGGATAGTCGTAAAGATCATTGACAGTTTAGAAAACTTTTGAAGGGGTCCCTTGGGGACCCAATGTGAAGAGGGGGTCCACTCAAGGGATGCACAGTTCAAAATTAGATGTTCTCTTTCTCGAATTGATCCATCATCAAGGGATCCTTTTGAAAGGTTCACTTCATCAAGGAATTCAAAAGGAAGAATATGCCCCCACACAAGGGGAAGGTCAAAGATGTTCTCACTTTGGAGGAAGGTTTCCAAGTCCTTTCTTTACGAACTCGTGATGAAGGAAACATGTTCTGTTAGGGTTCCAAGTTGAGAATGCAATTCTAAAGAAAGGTTTGCAAAAATTTTAGAGAAAAGATTCATTGGCAACGAATGCATTTTCTGAAAACTAGAATGTTGAAGAAAGACGTCATACATGAGAGGGACAACTCAAGCGAAGAAGAGATAAAGATAAAGAGAAAGAAAGAAAGAGTGAAGACAACACGAACAAAGGGCACAAGGGGATCTAGTTTAGCAGGGTTAGACCTATCTAAGCTCATATAAATAATAGGTAATCCTAGTGCAAGGTGAAAGATCATCAATCCCCAAGAACAAGAAGAATACATAGAAAACAAAGTAAAAATAAAAAAATTGGGTCAACATGGAAGGGAAGCTTAAATTCCTCCAACACTTTGCATCATCCCCAATTTGTCAAAAATCAAGCACAAACATGGAAGGATGATGATACGAATAGAAGAAGGTTCATGACACAAAAAAACTTTCCTATATCCAAGCACCAACAAGGGTGATGAGGTTCATCCATACACACATGGCACGATCATGGGAGAACACATCATGAAACACACACACACATAAAAGATCAAGAAGAGGTCTCCTCCTAACACTGATTGACCAAGAGGTCGTCTGCTTCCCACTCTAGGTCATCGTAGGGGGAAGGAGGAAGAGATTACAGTGGTGGGATGTTAAGAGGAGGAGCATTCAGCCCTCCCACAACAAGGGCCAAGGAAGAAGGCCCTACAAGGTCTTCTTCACCGAGCTCTTGTGGAGCTAGGGTTAGCGATTTCATGAAGATCGTTGACAAGGCCGAAACTTCATCCACGGAGTTAAACATGCACCCTACAGGAGCACCGTGTCTAACTTTAGTGGACAGGGTGGGCTGCATCTAAGATTCACTGCTAGGCTTGCAGAATGACTCAAGAGCGGCAACAAACTCAGGGGAAGATGAGATGGGTTTTGTCACTAAGACATAACAAGTCAACGCAGGGCTGCCTTATGGAGAATGCAGGCTCCTCTTATGTTCTTCGCTGCTAGAAGGACCACACTCCACCTTTTGCTTCACTAGAGGAGATGAACTCCCCCCAGACGAGGCTAGAGGCATAGAAGAAGAGGAGGAAAGAACCGTAGTGGATACAATTGAGGTATTAATCATATCCATGGGTTTTGGGAAAGGATGGATATCCGAAATGGACATCAGCAAAGGTGGCTACACCAAAGGAGTGATGAACACTTGTACCCCCTTGGGGTTAGGCGCATTCACACTCACATCAGAAGCTGGAAGCAGTGTGGGACCAAATTGAAGAGAAGCAGAAGGAAGGGGAGAAGAAGATGTTGTAGGAGGCCCTGAAGTAGGGGCAGGCATTTCTTCCTCCTTCATTTGCGAGGCAGTCTGCTCAGCCAAGAGAGCCTTTTGTCGACGCTTGTGCTCACACACAAGGAAGTTTCTATGAATCTTTGAGCTAAAGGCCAAAGGTTGTGAAGGAACAAAATGCTCCTGCTCAACCATGGGGATGTCCACTATAGTCATTTCCAGTGGAGGAATGGATTCCTGAATGGGAGCAAGCAGAACAGGTTGAGAAGCAGGAGGGGGAGTTAGCTCAAGAGCCTTAGTAATGGGCCTCTTCCTATTCACTACTTTGGGGCCAGGAGTGGTAGGAGGCCATGGAGGTTGAGACAAAGAGGACTCTCCTTGGGACACCTTCCTGTTATACCAAATAGGTCTAGGCTCTGTCGGTGGAACAGGAGGTTCGAATGCAGGACGCTTATGATTTCACTAAGCGGGCACCATAGGATTCTCCTGCAAATGAGGAGCAGAATTTGATGGTACCACAACAGAGTGAGAAGAAGCATCAAACTGACCAGTGGAAGAGGAAGAAGGAGGATCTGGGGACTGCTTCTCTTCTTCCTTCCTTCGTGCCTTAGTAGCATCACTGTCAACTTTTAAGCAGGCCCTATGTGAAACAACATAAGGCAACGAAGGGTATCTCACTTTCATCCTTAGATGCCCTTTCTTATAGTTCTAATGTGTTCAATGTAGAAGGTCCATTCTAGGTGGAAGAGGACCAATAGGTGCAGGCCAAGAGTAGTCCAAGGAGTAGCTACCACAAGCAATCGACGGTCTATAACCGGTGTTGTGGATTACATGTACGAAACCCCCGTAGATAAATTTTAAACATTTATGCATAACCGAGGGTACCGCATTCATCACCACCAACCAAGGGATATCCAACTCACCCTAAAGAGCTCAGACCTAGGGATAAAGTCAAATAAGAGGATCACATATTTAGGTCCCACCAAGACCGATAGGACAATACTACCTAAAGGGGGTACAGAAAGCCCTTCATGTGTGTGGATGGTACTCACAGGTGCATCATACCCATCTTTATGCAAGAAGTTGATCAACATAATCTCCTTAGTTATTATGTTTACTTGTGACATCAGATCAATGAGAACACCTGCTACGATGTTTCCATTGATCTGCGAGGGGATATAAAGAGGAGATGGTTCATTGTTAAAACCCATCGGTAGGTCCTATAAAGTGAAGGTTATACTAGTACCATTATCCACAGGTTGTGCAGAGGGGATAGGTTGATGCAGGAAGGAGGCCATTACACATGCATTATACGATACTTTCACAGAGTCCCTAAAGTTCAAATGATAAAGCGATGACCCAATTAAGGTTTCGTTATGCAACACCTTCATAACCTTCCAACTACACCAACTAGGGGTCACAAGTTGGGTTGTAAGGTGAAAACCTCACAACACTCACACCTACAACACTCCTAGAGTACAAGGAAAGGAACTGGCAATATTGCAAAATGGAACCAAAATGGTTCATGTCAGGTTCACAAAAAATGTAAGAGGGGGGAACCACCACGTGTAAGGCCCCAAGTCATGAAAGGCCAAGATGCGGAAGGCTTCCCTAACTTACCTCAACGTAGTGGGGTGTTAGTATATGTGGGATGAGAATGATGAGGAATATAAGGTCCTTCAATCACTCTACAAACCTAAAATGTAGAATGAGGCTAGGCAATCTAGTTTTTCGGTTCAACACTGTGCCTCAAGAAGCTCTCTGCCCAAGGACGAAAGTGCGACATGTCAGTGTCTCTAAAGTGCGTTGGTGTTCGTATGGCTAGACAACTAAAGAGACAAGGTCAAACCTAAGAAAAAAAGATAATGACCTAGCTAACTACTACTAAAGGTCCAAAATAATGTGATTAAATAAACAAAATACTCTCTAATGTGATAAAGTAAAAATGCAAGAGTTAGGGTGGCAAGAAGGATCTCACAAAGAAACTCATTTGTCAGCTAGCTCCTTGAAAGCACATTCACCTACACAAAAAGAGGAGGAAAATGTTGGGTGGCTGTATAGGGGCCTGTCTCAGTTAGATTTTGGTGTTTCCACCTCCACGAACAACCAAGTTTGCAACAATGGAGAAAAGTATGGTAAAGAAGTAAATGAACTAAAGAGCACTAAAACACTACAAAATAGTAAATGTTCTTACTCTACCAAGTAATAGAGGAGAGGAGTGGAAAGCTTACCACCTCCACCAAGAGCACTCAAGGCTGCTTGGGGGAAAAAATGAGAGGACTCAAGCCTCTACTGCAATAGTGTTGTCCCCAACTTGCTCTATCGAAGTGATGGAGTGAAGTTGTTGCAATGGAGTGCAAGAGTGGTGCTAGAATGCTTGGAAGTGCAAGAAAAGAGTGAAGAGATTGAACTGGATGCTTGGAAGAAGTTAGAATGCATGTAGAAGGGGAGAATTTGAAGAGGAGATGAAGAAAATGACCATATTTGGGTTGGTCGGCCGAAGAGGGCATTACAACCTGACTCCCAATGAGAAATGTAATGCCTTTGCAGGTTCATCCGTGGGAATCTACCAGGGACATAAGCATGCCGCACAGATGTCTACGCGTAATGCGAGCGTCCCCCACTAATGTTTAAAACAGGTGCCAAGTGTGATGAAAGCAATAGGCTTAGGTGTAATTAATCCTTTGAACTTGGTTTTCGAAAGTGGAGAAGGGAAAAAGGGGAATTTGCATTAGGGGTGCAAATTCACTCTGATACAGCACTAAACCTGCATTTGATGAAACACCAACGAATATGGTGAGTATTAGTCAATTTAAACAAATAAAATCAAGGACTCCAAAGAAATACTTAATCATGTTAGATATGCAATCAAGATAAAAAGAAAACAAGGAAGCTAAATGAAATCTTATGAAAACATGAATCAAACTTTATCCCATAGTGGGAGTGGTGCTCCTTTGATGTGGCAAGGATTCCCTTTCCCACCCCCTTGATAAGCTTCCAATGTGATGAAGATGCAAAGATGCAAGTGCCTATAGTGAAAATGCTTGAGATTGTGGATGATTGTGGATGAAACTTCAAGTAGAAGTGGCTTCTATTTATAGGTTGAAGGGTTGAAGAATGGAGAGATGTGAGGAATGTGGGACTAAAGGAAATCCAATGAGATTGTGACACTTGTCACATGGATAATGGATGAAGGTGGAGCACATTTTGGAGAGTGTGCATAGTTAATGCATGTGGTTGAGATGTAAGATGGGTGTAAGAGATATTAATGCATTTGTAAGAGGCATTAAATGAATGTGGTTGAGGTGTAAGAGGGGTTAATGTTTGGGTAAGAAAGTCAAATAAAGGGAGTTAATAAAGGAATATTCCCTAGAATATGATTTTGAGAGGATAAATGAGGTAATTATTTAATTAAAAAACTATTTCCATGTGCAAGTGGGTTAGTTAATCAGGGGTTGGGTTTGACCAAGGTTGAGTCAAAAGCTAGAGAATAGGTAATTAGGATTAGGAGATAACTAATTGAGAATTAATTAACTTGAAGGAATTTAGGGGATTTGATATTTGATTTAAATAATTTGATTTATTAAATAAGATGAGGGAACTTTAGGGTACTTAATTAAATAATTTGATTTATTTAATTAAATTTGATGAACATTAGTGAGTAGGAAGTGAATTAATCAAATAAACTTAATTACTTGATTAATAGTAGAAATGATGTTAATTGATCAAATTTAAATGCATAATGTCGATTTGCATGTCTACATTTTGCCCTTCTTTGAAGCAACGTACTAGTTGCATTGGTTCAAAGACTGATGTTTCCAACATCAAAATTCAAAAATTTCCTAATTTTTTTAGATGCCCCACTATTGCCCCATCGGAAAGAAGTACGTTGGTACACTACCTCCTCAAGAGATCGGGCACAAATTTTGATTTTTGGGTCGAGCTCGCAATAAAGTTTTAGGATCAGTTTAGGTTAGAGAGGACTAGAAAGCTCAAATGTTTAATGTAGACAAATTTTATGATGTATAGTTAGTCATCGACCATGGGTAGCCTCATGTGCATTTTGATATATCACACAAATTTGATACTTGGATAGAAATGTTAGTAAAGATAGCAGAATAAGAAGAATAAGAAGGATCAACCCTTCAGTCCGAGATGATGCAGAAGTCCAACAAGTCCATGAGTCGTCGAGAATTTATTAGATATGATGATGAGTGATGATGATTTGCTTATCCAGGGATTGGGGATGTAAAGAGTATAACTTTCCTTATGTTTGATAACACACATAGATACAATGCATCAAGGTATAGACAACTAGGATGGATTGGTATCTAGTGTGATGATCTTTGACTCAAAAAATAGATAGGAGTACCCTTGTTCAAACCTGACATACAGAAACCTTACTAGGTGTATGTTAGACACTTCAAACATCTCAGACGAAAACATAGAAAGGAAAAACCTATCAATGAAATAGTCAACAAGCTATCCAAAATTCCCTCCATACACACCTACCAAAGCAAGTATCGCCAAGTTATATTACAAGAACATCCAACAAGCACATCAAACAAAATATAATGATCAGTACCACATTCCTTTCTCTCTAAATCATTTTTATTAGACATCATCAAGAGGTCATTGGAATGAGCACAATAAGATAAATTAAAACAAACGATCAAGTACACAAACAATCTAATGTTCTTCATACCTCTAGCCAAAGGGATGTGTTTTGTTTAGGATAAGTATCCAAAGTGTTTTTCCAAAGATAATGCCCATTGTAGGAAGGATGCATCCTAGGACATGTTAGTGGATGGTGGAAAGTTGATAGGTTGTTTGAAAGGTTGTTGATATAAGGTTGATTGATATGTTTAAGAATGACCAAGAGTTTGAGTTTGCATTTAAAAGTTTGTCATTTGATTTTGATTTTGCGTTTGAAGTTTGCTTTTGTTGATTGTTGTACTTGTTTTTGTTTATTTTTCCAAAGGATGAATGTGATGATTTGTTTATTATGGATGAGATTATCGTGGGTGAAGTGAAATGAGATGGGTGGATTTTTTCAAATATTTGGATTTTTTTGATGTTTTTGAAATGTTATGAGGCTATTTTTTGGATTTTCAAGTTATTTAAATGTTTTTGTGTTTTTGACTCTCGGGGGCTCATCAATGATGGTCTTGCCTACATTTAAGCTCAGAGATGACATAGTTTGGATACCATGTTTTTGACGTTTTTTATGACTTTTTGAACTGTTTTTGGATTTTGATATGTTTTGAATGTTTTTGGATTTTCGCATGATTTTGACAATTTGGATATGGATATGTGTAATGATATCAATAATCTATTTTGGGATTTTGTTGAAAACCAAGCTAAGGTTGATTGATCGAATTGATGGATTGATAATGATAACATTATTGAGGATACACAACAATTCAAGGATAGTGTTAAGCAACACAAGGATTGGGAAGGATATCTCGGAGATGATGATGAATTGATTAGATTTGATTGATCAAGATGGTGAAACTTAGTTTGAAACAAAATTGGTTTGAATCATTTGATGTGACATTGAAGTGTACATTAGATGCAACTAATATTGATTGTTTGGATTGATGTTCGATGAAAGATAAATCTTGATAAGGAACATCTTCTTGTCAAAATGTGCCATGGGCTAGTGATTTGGATTCTTGCTCACAACCGCTTTGACCAATTTGATTTCACATTCACCAATGTTTGGATCACCACATAAGTTGGAAGATATAGTTCAAGATTTATTCCCGAAGCAAGATGTAAATATCTACCCCCAATGTTTAGCAATGTATGGAATGTCATGGGTGGATTCTCAGATAGATGTATGGATGGATGGATATGGTAAGCATGCAAAGGATGCCAAGAATTATCTTGTGATAAGATAACGTGTTCAAACAAAGGATGCTCATTTGGATAGTGCTTCATGGCCTAGATAATGTTGGGTAGGATAGGATCAATGAAAATGACCCATGTCAAGATGTTTACCATAAGCAAGTGTAAAGTGTACACCAAACTTTTGTCAAGATCAAGATAATTTGGAAGATGGACATAGATGGATAAAAATGGATTGGATAAATGGTTCATGGATGAATGGATTTATTTATGGATAAGATGGATGGAATGTTGGATTTATTTTGCATGAGATAAGATGATTTCACCTAAACTAGCACACCCAGATGCTCAATTCTACACATGATGTCTGTTTTCCAAGTTTTCATCATGGTACCTACCCAAAGCGTCGCCCATGCGGTTTTCACTGGAGGACAATTTATTATCTTTATTATTTTCATGATTTTTTTATTTTTTTATTTTTTGTGAAAGATTTTAAGCTCATTCTGAACCACCTAGTGGTGTCGATGTAGATGCTTCTGTCATAATGTGCCATCGATATCCTATTTGAAGAATTTTCTTTGCTAAGATACGTGCACTTGAATACAACTTTTGAGATTCTTGATCTACTTTATTGATACCGGAGTTAACTCTGTCTCTGTGCACACATCGTGGTAAAGTGCATTTTAAATCCTTATGATGAAGGGTGGATGCCAATACATGGTCAATGTTAGAATTGGATATCATGCATGGAGGAGTGGATGGTGTTATATGTTTAAGAGTATGATATGGATTGGTTGATAGTTTGGAACCTTTGACTCTCCAAAATTGGGAAGATGAGCAATGATGGGTGGATACGAAAGTGTGTGTGGAATTAGGACCAACTGCTTGATATAATTTGTATGTTGCTTGAGAAGCTTGCTTTTGCCTTTGTGGACATCTTTGATGGATACTTTTCCCTTTTTTATTTTTCCCCATAGTTTATTTGACTAATGGAGTTTAATAGGGATAATCTTTCTTTGTATTCTTTGGTATCCACTTGTATTTGATTTGTCCTTCATGCTATGCTACTTCTTTTTCTTTGATGATGTTCTTCATGCTTTGATTCAAATTTTTCTTTTGATGTTGGTCCCAATTCGTGGATTCAATGTTGGGTGGATGAAGATTCATGACGTGGCTAGTTGTAGTATTGGCATTGGTTTCATCATAAGGATTCTTTGTGCTCCCTATGTTGGCATTTGCTTGAGACATAGTTTCCCCTAGTATGGTGGTAGTAGCACCTTTATTCTTTGATTTTGTTTGTTTCAAGATGTCCTATTTAGCAAGCATCCTTTGATAAATGACCACTATAGACTATGTTATTTCAATTTATTGCTACGCTAACTCTAGAATATCATATTTGGTCTGACCTATTTCCTTGAGTGGATTATGTTGGATATCTTCATATATGATGTCCTCAATTATAATTTGGGATATATTTGATCATGATGTTAATACCTCAGCCTTAATGTAGGAATCAATAACCTCATGTTCTTGTGTAATAATGTCAAGAGTAAAGGGATCTTGTTCTGAATGAAAATAATCTACGTGTCCATCCAAAGAAAGCATCTCATGGGTAGATGGAGGAGTATGTGCTATATGGATATGATCATCATTTGTGACATCTTGTATAGTTTGGAGAGTGCCCATTATATCATTGTAGCATTTTGGAGATACAAATTCTTGATCTTGATTAATTTTGGAATTACTTTCGACATGCTTTGGATCAAGTTCTTGACATGGGTCAATTTCAAAGGATGGATTGCTTACAAAGGGTTCTTGGATATCTTCATTAGGAATGGGAAGTGGCTCAATATCCTCTTGATCTTTGAGTGGATTTGGATCAAATGTTGAGTTGAGGATTCCTTCAATATCCGTAACCATAAGGTCGAATGACGTCAATATGTCTTGGAAAGGACCATTGCTAGACTTTGGTGAAAGATGATGATCATGCTTTGGAATAAATTCTTGAGATATGTCCTCTAACTCATTGGATGATGTAGATACATTGTCAACATGATCATTGGTGGATGGGTCTTGGATTATGCCAATAGGATTAAAGAATGTTAACACTCCTTGAAATAGATCATTGTAGGATATTGTTGAGGGGTTTTGATCATGACTAAAAAAGTGACTCTTGATGTATGTTGATTTGATCATTAGATGAGGTAGAAAAATATTCAAGGTGCTTATGGATAGATAGATCTTGATCATTATTTTCAACAATTGTGGTGGAGAGATTGTCACTGCTATCACTAGTGGTAGAATCTTGATTATTGTCCTCAATAGTTGTGGTGGAGAGATTGCCACTACTATCATTAGTGGTTGAATCTTGATCATTGTCCTCAACAGTTATTATTCCTTGATCAAGAAGGTCTTGGATGATATTTTTGAGTCGAATACAATTTGATGTTTTATGAATATTTTCTCTATGATACTGACAATAAGATCTACCCTTATTCCAAGGGAAGTTTATGATAGAGTTGAAAGCACTTACTTTTGGAAGAGTGATGAGCTTTGCATTAACTAGCTTGTGCAATGCAGATTCAATTGGCTCTCCTAAAGGAGTGTATTCACATTTGTTACCTTGTGAGATTTGTACTTGTTGAAATTGACCTTGTGGTGATTGATTTTGGAGATGTGGTGATTGGGCTTGTTGTTGATGTTGTTGATCTTGATATCCAACCTCTTGACACTGGGGATATTCTTCTTGATGAGATTGTGGATACAAATCGATGTTTTGGTGACATGGTTTAACCAATGGGGGAGTGTGTAGATTTTGGGGTGGAGAATCGACAAATTTTCTAAGTATAGCAATTTGATTTCACAAAATTTGTTCTCAATTTTGATCTTGGCACCCTTAATATAGTTGATTTGGTTGTTGGTCAAGAATATTTGGAATATACACTTGTGCTATTTGTATGGGATCATGCACAAATTGATTTTGGACAATGTTCTGATTTGGGATGATGTTTATATTTGGCATTATGGGTTGAAATTGAATGTTTTTGTGGTTGGGAATCACATTGCTTTGATTTAGGTAACCTTGATTTTGCATGGGGTTACCTTGACTTGGATCAATACATTGAGTTGTCAATATATTGCTTGGATTTTGAACAACATTGGTTTGGTTTGCAAATGTATATATCCCATAGTTCACCAAGTGTGTATTTGATGCATTCATGTTTGATAAGTTTGCACTTGGTACATTCACATTTGACATGTACAGATTGGATGGGATAATTTTGTTTTGTTGAAGACTCATGTATTGATAGTTTGGTTGATAGATTTATAAGTTTTGACTTTGATTTAAATATATCATAGGGAAATGTGTTCCAAAATTTAGGTTGGGCATACTCACATTTGTTGTATCATTGAGGTTTATAGGAGATAATGATCCCATGTATGGATTGTATAAATGTGGGTTTTGATAATCAATTGGTATTGTAAGGCATTGATAGTTCGGTTGACTTAGATCACTCATGATGTATGAATCAAGTTTATATTCCATGTTTCTCTTGTGTTTTGACCTTGTTGACCTCAAGTAATTTAGGACCAATGATGAGATGGAAGATGAAAGGGGTGAAGGATATGGGTGTTGAACTTTTAGGAACTTTGGATCAATGCTAGACTTTAGGATTTGATTTTGATATTTTGATTTGGATAATGAACTTGTAGATCCCAAGATGTTGGATATGACCTTCGAATGAACTTGTTCAAAGGGGTGCTAATTTAACTAGAGGTATGAGAAAGGATGCATTCTCACACTCCTAACTAAACAAGGTTATTTTGATGTGTTTGATGATTTACCCAAGTCTAGAATAATGATGTTTCCAAAGTTTCAAAGGTTGTTTGTGAGATAGGTTTGATAAATTTTTGGGATGGATGAAGTGTTTGATTTGATACTAAATGAACCTAAGAGGGACCTTGTTTACAAGACCAAGATAGTGAAGAACATGCTTTACCCTATGTGTAGTTCAAACCAAAAGACCAATATTTTGCTTGGAAGACCATAAGATAAAAGATAGCAAGCACATGTGTGGGGTTCAATTGATTTAATCTTGGTTAATGAATTGCTTTTACCACATCCACTTGTCTTCCTTAAATTCCAAACTAAATGTCTATGTATTAGCTCCTTTTCATTCCATAAGGTCCATTATGTGAAAATCAAAGAAGGCCATAGTTTTCCTAGGTTGACTTTGGAGAGAACAAATTGAGATATGGGCCCAAATATTTAGAAGCCTATAAGGATAAGATCCCTAGAGACAAGCAGTAATATTTGGACTCTTCAAGGATATTTTCTCTTTCCAAAGGGTTTGAAATTTTGATGACTTGTTTAATGTTTGTTTCAAAGTTTGAGATCCAAGCAATGTATTTGACTGACTCACAAATTGCACAACCCTAGGTTAGAAATGGCTATACTTTTTGAGTCCCCACTCATATTTCTCCAAACACTAAGACAAAGCAAACAGTTAGAGATTTGGCGACACTAGCTCCCCTCCACGACACACACTTCTCAGGACCACCAAATCTCAAAATCCTGAAGATCCAGAGACCTTAAGGATTTTTTTTGTTTGTACTTTAAATAGTACAAATGTGTGGCAGCTTCAGAATGACTATTCTTGCACCAACAAGTATTAAGGATTTTGGTCTTTAAAAATAGGGTTGTAGTAAGGACATCTGGTTCAGGGGATACTATGATAAACTCTATCAAGAGGTCTGCCAACCCTTAGAACAAGGGCTTTACGTATCATAAAGATACTGGGGGAGAGCTATCACATACCGCTTCTCGTTGACTGCAAACTTTCCTTGCAATCACAAATTTATATAACGGTTCAAAAGAGCTTGGATTTAGCTCGTTATCGCTTGAGTCGTTCCCTCCTTTCAAAGCAAGGAGGCAGGTCCACTAAAGATAAACAAAATCAAAGAAGTACATTTGTAGTTTGACCCCCTAGATTGCGTAAAGTGTTAGGAGGGAACACACACAATGCCTTTCCTTCACACTCGCATGATTGTTCAATTTTAGCTACAAATTGAAATGTGTGGGTGATTTTAGACAGCCAATGTTAATGGAATGTTTTTTATCCTCAAGATTGACGAGTGGCGCGAGAGAAGTGCATATGCATTTAAATGACACAAATTGCAAAAAATCACAAAATAATGAAGTCACAAATTCTTTTTAATCCCAAAGTAAAGATGGATTCATTCTAAGCACCAAAAACCAAGTGTGAAATTGTTTTGTTCAATTTTAGCCAAAAATCAAATTCTAGTGAGTTTCTAAGTTAAATTTTAATCCAAATTTGAAAAAAATCAAAACAATGATTAATTTTAAACCCAAATTGATCTAGTTCAAGGCCTAAAACAAAAAATAAAAGCAGCAAATGGATGCTCTAGACTATTATAATAAGCATTTAAAAATTCTTTTGTCAAGTTCAAGTTTAAGGCCCACTTTTCCAATTCAAATCTTGCTATTTTATTCTCTTGTGAGAGAGACCGCCAGTGTTTCTTGATGCAAACCTGCAAAACATGACAATGCAATAATAGATAAGAAGTATGATATTTCAAGGAATCAATGATAACTTAACATAATGAATGCATTCACATGAAAGAGTTTCTCTTCCATGTCTTTTAAAAAAACTTTACCAAAATTTGAACCATAAAAAAAAGGTTACTTCATTGATGATCTCTTAAATGTGTCTTTTTCTCATCAATTTTAGACTTTGGCATTGTTTATATTAATTTCATTTTTTGAAGCAATTTATATTAACTATTGGTAAATCACTTCATAAAACACCAAAAGCCACTTAACCAATAGAATTCCTAAACTTGATCACACTTAACATCTTAAGAACTTGAAAACTTCTATTTAAATTGATATTGTTTTAGCTTTATCAACATAATTTTCCAAAAGCAGAGTTTGAATAGAAATTGTAATTGGATTTTTTTCTGAGATAGCTAAACTGCATTTAAAATAGGTTGATATCACCTCACTTCTTAAAGCATGAGAAGCAATCCACAACTAACTGCGTATTTCATTCACTATTATTGCCCACGACAAAAAAACAAACACCCAAATTTAAGAAGCTTAGTTAAGGACATGAAATAAAATATACTTCCCTTAGCTGCAGAGTGTGCTTAATTGCACCTATGGTGAAGGAAATAGTGATTTTCAACAGATCTAGCTTGGCATGACCTACTATAATCCCAATACTTTAGAAGCCCATGCGTCATATGCTCTCAACAACTATTATCAAAAAAATAGTCGCAAAAAAATAATTCTGAATAAATTGTAAGGAACCTTCAAATGTACTAGTAGCTGTAAAAAAAATTGAAACATAAGCATTGGCAAAAGAATCTGCTATCATCTTTAATGGCCACAATTTTTTAATGTATCGAAGTGTCTAGTTCTTTGTGCATTGGAAAAAAAGGTGATGGGAAGAAAAAGTAGTGCACTATTTTCTATATTTCATGACTTCCACGGACCATTAAAAACTCACATTCAACATCAATTTATTCAAAGACTTTAGCTTCATAATCCGACTTTCCTTTTCAATGCATTTAAATGAACATCAATTGTTCACTTTCTTGACTGAGGTGACCGGCCAGTGAAAAATCTTATCTCCAAGATTTGTGTCCCTTGAACATTGTGCATGGCATTTGATAGAAGCGCCAACAGAAAAGGAAACGGGTCACATAATGGATTTCAAAGTGGGGCTTGCTCCTCAATACATTTCCATGTGAAGTGAGTTTATGGAGGCTAAGATGAATATCAATGGACAAAATTTACCCCGGATGTGATAGCTCCACTCGAAATTAACACTTGTGTCCATCTAATAAAGTATATGATTAGATTTGTAATCAACTATAAAGTATATGATTATATATGTAACCAACTACATCAAGAAATGTTAGATGTCTGACCTGCCACGAGCATTGGACTCAAAATTCAAACCTGTTATTTATAACATGACCCATGTTCCTTTGTAACTAGTCATAGCTACAGACAACTAATATATTATTTCAAGCATTATGTTTGGAAAAATATAATCTTGTGAGGCATGTTCAAATCACTATTTCATTTGGTTTTTAGTTAATTCAAGATTTCCTAGTGAGAAAAAATTTGACCATAGCTTTCCTTTAGATGGTGAGAACAAAGTGTTTAATAGACAGAATGCATGTGTGGTGGAACTTTCAAAGACTTAGGGATCTGGGTATTGTGTGCACCCTGTGGCTTGACAGATTTGAAACAAGAGAAAGAAAAAAATGAGTAAACCAACTCTCCCCACTTCAACAAAAGCTTGATAAAATGATTATCACTAAAATACTCAACATAACAGCGCAAAAGGTGAGAGAAGATGCCCAGAAACTCAAAGACAGTTGAGAGAAAATGCACCGACACTCAAAATGGTTGAGAGAAAAATTTACTCAAAATGTGGAAGCATAGACAAGGCACATTAGAAAAGCAGGGAAAATTCAAAGCAATTGATCACAGATCTCAAACACGGGCAAAACGTGTGAGCGCCTCTATCCACTACCCAATACTTCACTTTTTTATACTCAAGCTGCATGAAGACAAAACAAATGGGAACCTAGACGTTAGCTTGGTCTGCAAGACATCTTATAATGAAAATAAGTTTTATCGAGAGTTTCCAATACATTGAGATAGAACTTTAATAGTTCAAAAAAAACTTACAAGCGGATTTGGAGAAGATACCAACAAGAAATTAAAGAATAAATTTTCACAATATTAAAGGCGTTTTGCAGTGACTCTGAATAGATTTAGAGTATATGAAAAGGAACGATAAATACACGTAGGCCAAGCAATAAATATGGGCAAGCTATAGTAGAACATGCTAAAATTTAGAGGACGATAGGAGGCTGCGAAAATTAACTTTACCTCATCCAAACATCCAATAAAATGCTTTCAAAACAACCAATACAAAAAAATAAGTTTGGTGAATCTAATGCAAGATTTTGCAAATCCAAAAAACGTTAACTTGCAACTCTTTTTAAATGCTCAATAAGTGAGGTTGATGCCCCATGGTGGGCGCCAAAATGTGGAATCTTTTTTCTACACTTGCTCAAAGACAAACAAATATTAACATATTAATCCATTTTAAACAAAGCAAACAAAAGCCTCCCTATGAGATATTGAATCATGCTACCTATGCAAACAAGATAAACGAATCAAAATAACTAAATGAAAGCATATGAAGCATGTCAAACCCTATCCCATAGTGGGAGTGGTGCTCCTTTGATGTGGAAAGGATGCCCTTTCCCACCCCCTTGATAAGCTTCCAATGTGATGAAGATGCAAAGATGCAAGTGATGGAGATGAAAGTGCCTATAGTGAAAATGCTTGAGATTGTGGATGATTGTGGATGAAACTTCAAGTAGAAGTGGATTCTATTTATAGGTTGAAGAGTTAAAGAATGGAGAGATGGGAGGAATGTGGGACTAAAGGAAAGCCAATGAGATTATGACACTTGTCACATGGCTAATGGATGAAGGTGGATCACATTTTGGAGAATGTGCATTGTTAATGCATGTGGTTGAGATGTAAGAGGGGTGTAAGAGAGATTAATGCATTTGTAAGAGGCGTTAAATGAATGTGGATGAGGTGTAAGAGGGGTTAATGTTTGGGTAAGAAAGTCAAATAAAGGGAGTTAATGAAGGAATATTCCCTAGAATATGTTGTTGAGAGGATAAATGAGGTAATTAGTTAATCAAAAGAAACTATTTTCATGTGCAAGTGGGTTAATCAAGGGTTGGGTTTGACCAAGGTTGAGTCAAAAGCTATAGAATGGGTAATTAGGATTAGGAGTTAGATAATCCATAATTAATTAACTTGAAGGAATTTAGGGGATTTGATATTTGATTTATTAAATCAGATGAGGGGACTTTAGGATACTTAATTAAATAATTTGATTAATTTAATTAAATTTGATGAACATTAGTGAGTAGGAAGTGAATTAATCAAATAAACTTAATTACTTGATTAATAGTAGAAATGATGTTAAATGCATAATGTCGATTTGCATGTCTACAAAACTAACCCCTCAGAAATAATAATAAACTTACTCCAAGTATTTTAAAATATATATTCTTTTCAAGTGATGTATCATCCTTTACATTATTTAAATATTTTATAATATTTACATCTAGTTTGTGAATTTTATAAAGTTACATGTAAAAAATAAATAAATTTATTGTAAATATAAGTAAAAAATATGAATAAAGTATCTTTCATCAAAAAATTAATTTAATATAATATATAATCCAATATATATTAAAAATAATCTAATAATATAATATATTAAAAAAATTTAAACTATTAAAAAAATAATATATCACAATATTAAAAATTATCATATAATATTATAAAATTATTATCTAATATATTAAATTATAAATTAGATGTTATATATATTATAATATAATGTTAAAGTTAATATATTGTACATGATAATTTAATATATGAATATAATATATAACATATTAAAATAATTTCATAATATAATATACTAAAAATATATTAAATTATATCACATGTTGTATATTATATAGTAAATATTTTTAATTTGTTATTAGATTATTTTTATATACTGTATAATATTTTTTTAATTGTATTTTAAGATATAACAAGTAAATAAATGTTTAGGATGAATAAAAATAATTAATCTGTGTGTATACATCCAAAATTGGTCTGGAGAATATTAATTAAATACTGGTTATTTAATTAATAAAAATATTTATTTCCTCTACTGTATAAATAAATTGCAAAGTTTATTTATATGGTTTGTATTGCTTAATTCCTCCTATCTAAACCACTTTCTTCATGATTTAATTAAATAAACAAATTTAACTAATTTATTTTATTTGATTAATTCCCTCTCGTTAAATTTGAATTTTGTCACATTTCTCCATATTCTTCTAACCTCCTTCCACATCATCTTCCATCTCACTATGTGTCACATGAAATTAATTATTCCTAATTTCTAAAATGGGCATTTATCCTCAACAATCTCAACAAACTCAGAGACACATGGCTTCTCCTTTCCATTTATTATTTTCTACACTTGGCAAGCTTGTTCTATTAAAGGGGACAACTTCCTTATTTCTCTCTAACCTCCTCATTTCTCACCATCTATCTTTCCAGACTGAATCCTGATCGTCCATTTCCGCCAACTCACTTGATGCCTTGGTGAAATCTATAAATAAAGGCTCATTTACAACTTTTGCATAAGAGAGCATTGCATATAATTACTCTGCAGAAATCATCTTAGCATTTGAGAGCTTAGCTCACATTCTAGCTTAGCATTTATAGTAGTTTAACAAGTAAATTAGAATCATGGCCTCTTTGTTAGATGTATCTTAGTTTACTTACAACATTTAGAATCATTTTCATAGCATCTCCATTAGTTTAATTCAACATTAAATCATTTCATTAGCATTTTGTATACAACAATTGATCATCCAACATATTATTTAGTTCATCATCTAGCTAAATCATCAAACCATGTAGGTGTAGGCATAGTATCTGCATTCTAGAATTAATGGCTTCTCATTTCTTAGGTGCCATCCCAATAATTTAGTGCATAATGAAGATCTGAGAGTGTGAGATGGGGTTCGAAATCAAATAGCATAGACAAAGTGACAGCCAACACTTCTAAGCTATGAAACCTCATCCAAACAAGAGAATAAAATTATATGAAAGGAGCAAAATGAAAACAATAAAATAAAGCACTCCCCATTGAACTTGAATCACTTCTCTTGCTCTCCTTCTTCTTGTTATGCAACTTTTCCCTCAGATTTGTTGAAACACTTGTGCAAAACCTGCAAATGGTAGCAAGAAAGTTGGAGACAATTAGTTGTTCAGCTGAAAATGGAGAAGGAAGGTTGCTTTTATAGACAACCCTTCAAATGGATGGCTGATATTAATCCTCTAGAAGGATTCCAAGATCAATGGTCCAAAATTGATGCACCAAGAATATGCTATTCTTGGAGGAATCATAACAGGCACACATGCAGGGACATGCAGACTATGATAGACATGCAGGGACATGCAGGCTATGACAGGGACATGTAGAATATGACATGAAATAATGACAGGGTATCTTTGACCAGGTGGAGGTGCATAAATAATTTATTTTAAATTATTTATTCAAAATGGAGGAAAATGACAAGTGGCAAATAAATAATTTATCCAAATTATTTATTTAGAGAAAATGACAAAAGGAGCATTTAATTAAATTAATCAATTTAATTAAATGGGGAGGTGGAAATTAGACATGGATAATTAATTTGAATTATTTATCCAAAAGAGAGGAATGAAACACAATTAAATAATTTTGACAATTATTTAATTATAGAAGAACAAAAGGTCAAATAATGATTATTATTATTATCTGACTTTACACAATTAAGTAATTTTAATTGATTAGGATAGAATAAAGATGAGAAGGTGAATTAATTAAATAATTAAAAATTATTTAATTAATAGAGGAATGCAGTCAAACCTAATTGAATAATTAAAGTTATTCAATTATCGAAGGACAACGACCAAGAAAAATGACGCTCGTAGACTTAGGACATTTTTCAGTGTCTACAGAGAGCACTAATATAGGATCCTTAGGAATAGAGAAAGATGGAATGTCTTTAAGGAATCATTTTATCAAATTATGTTGTTAATTTAGATTTCCTTAATGTAATACATTGCATCTATTGTGTGTTATTGATTATTCTAACTCACATATTTTCTCACACATAAATTTGCGCCCACCGTGGGGCTTATCCCCTGTTGTTTTAATATTTTTTCTGGAAAGTATGCTTTACGGGTTCATACATGAATTTCTCTGGCATAACCACTCATTCTTTCAGCGCACCCGAAACATTCTCTGATGCATTCATCGACTGTTTTGGTGCAACAACATGTTTCTTCAGTGCATTCACTCCATTTTGTGGTGCATCAGGGGGTTTCTATAACGCATTTACCACTTTCTATGGTGCATTCACTTCTTTCTGTAGCGCATATACCTTTTTAGCACATCAGCTCACTGTAATGGCGCATTTGATTTTCTTTGCAAATTTCTCCAGAGTCTGAAAACTAATAAATGTTTTTTCTATTGTGCAGGCTTTATGAACGTTGCTAGAGACTTTGTTGAAACTCTTGAACATTTTCAAAGAAACATTTATTGCAAACTACTGATAAATTTGATTCAAGGGTTGGAGTGATTTATTTCCTTTTGCTTAATTTAGGAATCTAGACTAATTAGGAAGGAAAAAACACCATGTCTGTTGTGTTTGATGAATGGTAGGCATATGCTCTCCCCTTAACAAGGTGACCAAAAATCCAAACCCATTCGTTTTATTTTTTTATCCATAGAGGACCTGCCTTATGGGAAAAGGTAATCACCCAAGGGAACGACCCAACCGGTAACATGTTGAACTCGAGCGACTTCCAACCGGTATATAAATGTGGGTACTTGAGGAAGTTCAAGTATCACGAGGATTGTTCTGACAAGGAAAACAATGGTCTCTTGCCGCATGGATGATCCCCCATGAATGGAATGCCCCTACTAGAACCCTTTTTGTAGAAAGGCCACAATCCTTTATCTATTTGTTGGCACAGAAGGTCTAACCTTTGAAGTCGTCCCACATTTTTGTAGCTTTTAGTAGAGATGAGAAGTATGTCATGGGAGATTCATGGGTATTGATGCTTGGATTCCCCATAGAAGTGAGTACCATGAAGGGGAGCCAGTGGGATCAAGCATATAATCATCTGCTAAAAGTAGGTGTAGCTGGAGTAAAATCCAAGTGGGAATCCAGCAAATACAGTATTACATAGCCTTAGCATTGTACATGCTTGATGTGTTTACCAAAGTGTTTTTAAACAAACTTCAAATAAAACCTTACACACTGGAAGTGAAAAAAATGTGATTCAAAAAATATCATTTGAAACAAACCATTCTCTGACTGAAAAACCAGAAAAATCAAATAAACTAGCAACAAACTATTATATTTCCCTGTTCAACACATCCACTGCTTATTTTGGCACATTTACTGCTTTTTCCAGTGCATATACCTTATGTTACAGTGCATTTAGTACTTTTTCCAGCGCATATACCCTCTATTACAGTGCATTCACCACTTTTACCAGTGCATCCCTTGTATTTTGTGGCGCATTTACCAAATTTTGTAGCACATACACCTAAAACTTTGGCTCATTTGAGCTATTCCCTAGCACATACACCTGATTCTATAGCACATCTAAACCTTTCTCTGGTGCATCCAAGCCATGCTATAGATCATCTTCCTTTTAGTGCATACACTAACTGTTACAACACATCCACCAAAATTTATAACCAGAGAGCTGAATTTGACTCCTATCTGACATTTTGGAACCAGATTTAGGAATTTTTTCCATAGAAAAATTCTTTCCTCATCCCAACATTGTTGTAAACTTGGAAAAACTAGAATTCACAAGTGAAATCCTTTACCTAAACTTTGATCAAACATCTAAAAGTGCCCAATCATCATCAAAATCCAAATTTGATCATCAAGTTGAGTTTCCCCATTAGGATTTACCATCCTTCATCCAGAAAAAACACACTTTATATCAAATTTTATTACCTTAGTCCCATCAATAGGATTCATTATTCTATTCGACCTAGGTATTCCTTCGACACTCCTAAATAATGATCAAAATTTAGAAAACCTTCATCACTTGCATGCCCATTTTAACAAGGTCCCAAAAGCAAAAACTTAAGGATCAAGAATTTGAACCTCAAAATACCATGGGTGAACCAAAAGAAAATCCCTTCCATAAAATTCCTCAAAATTAAATAGAAGAAATAACAGAGGAGGAAATAGAACAAGCAAACCAACATCCCAAATTTCACAAATTCCTAGAAAGAATCTTTGAAAAGGATGGAGAAAAATTACCTTCTAATGTTAGAAAACTAGGTGGTCAAATTACCAAGTGATTTTGATGTCAACAAATTGAAGGGAACTCCAAAGAAAACTAAAATTGAAACACCAAATACATATCAAATGGCTGCCCTAACACATCAAATGAAGAACCTTCAACAAAATTGCAAGACATGCAAAGAGGGACTACCCAAAGATACTTGTTACAAGATATTTGTCCCTACCCCTTTGATAGAAAGTTAAACATGATACCATTTCCCCCAAATTGCGAGCTACTAAAATATGACAAATACAATGGAAAATCTGACCCCATAGATCATGAGAGAATTTTGAACCATGAGTCTTGAGTTTGCTCATGAAGACACATACTTGATGAGACTTTTTCCTTGAAGCTTGGGAGGCCATTGTATGGAATGGTTTTTGAAACTACAACTAGGCATAAAATCCTTTGAAGAACTTGTCAACAAATTTATCACTCAATATTCATATAACATTTCACATAAGATAACCATGAAGGATCTTTGTAATACCAAACAAAAACAGGGAGAATCTTTTCTCATATTCTTACAAAGGTGGAGAAGGTTATTCACTCGATACGCTTGTCCCATACCTAAACAAGAAAAGATGGATATTTTTATTGATAACCTTAACAGTGAAATGAGTTATAGGCTACAATTACAATGTCCCCCTAGCTTTGAGAAGATGGTAGAAAATATTGTCAAAATTGAAGAAGCCTTAGTCAAAAGAGGGGTATTGAAAATTCACAATGAAGGATCAAACAATGCTAGCTCTTCCAACCATCACAAAAACAATTCAAAATCCAAATTTTGGACAAGGAACAAGAATGCCAACAATGGTGTCGCCGAAACACATAATGCTAAACTGGTCTTTAATCTATCGGGAACCACAACCAAGACCGATCAAAACATCAATCAAGGCACTAATCAAAATTTCAACCAACACAATAATCAAAACAACCATAATCAAAGTAAAACTACATCCAAACCTCCACCCTATCAAACACAATCAAACCGCAGAAAATTCACACCTTTGGATCAATCACATAAATTTGCATTAAGGGAACTTCTTGAAAATAACCTCATAACACTACCCGACACTCGAGGCTTTGAACCAAAAGTAAAATTGTCATGGTGGAATGATGCTTACTATTGTGAATTTCATCGGTGCAAAGGCCATCAAACAAATAGTTGTATGCAATTGAAACATAAGATACAAGATTTAATAGATGACAAGGTCATACAAATAGAAGGACCCCCAAAAAATGTCGATCATGGAGCATTTAAAAATCCTTTACCAAATTATGAAAAAGGGGAGTCCTCTACAACAAACAGTAAGGGAAAGAATGTAAACTATGTCCATGATACTGTCATAAATCATATTCCAGCAGCGGAGGATCAAATGAATACCATTGAAACCAATGACAATCAAGACATTATTGCAGCCAATAATCCAATTTATGACACTCCAATTGAACAAGAACAAGACATCATTATCCTAAAAATTAAATTAATGACATCAAACCAAATATAGCTGCAACTGATACTTAAGTCAATGTCATTAAAATCAATGGGAAACAAGTTAGCATGTTAGTAAATGCAACCACGAGAGCATAGGCCAAATATGTCTTAAAAAGAAGTTCATCTAAAATACCAGTTACCTCGTCCAATCAGTATAACATAGTGGACCAGTTACAAAAGATCCCTGCACAAATATCGATATTGGAATTGCTCAAGATTTCACTCACCCACAAAGAGATTTTGGAAAAATCCCTAGTGGACACAACAATACCAACAAATCTGGAAGTTTGTAAATTCAAAGCCATGGTGGGACATTTGACCATGCCACTTTGCTTATCCTTCTCATAAAATGATGACACATTTATTTCTCATCCCCACAATGTCACTCTCCATATTGAAGTCCTAATTCATAAACATCATGTCAAACACGTCCTAATAGATGGAGGAGCCGACCTGAATATATGTACTTTAAAGCTTGTTTGTGCCTTAGGATTCTCTGAGAATGCAATTGATTCAAAGA
Source organism: Sequoia sempervirens (assembly GCA_007258455.2). Lineage (NCBI taxonomy): Eukaryota > Viridiplantae > Streptophyta > Pinopsida > Cupressales > Cupressaceae > Sequoia > Sequoia sempervirens. The sequence goes on along the minus strand of VDFB02271358.1, from coordinate 84,587,248 downwards.
AAAAGGTTACAATAAAAGCATATGATGATGAGGAAAGATCTTCATAGGGATTGATTGTCTTACATATTCAAGTGGGACCAATTTAGAAAGATGTAATCTACTAATTCTTTGACAATGATTTGACCTACAATATACTATTGGGTCGCCCATAGATCCATGAAATGCAAGCGGTCTCGTCAACATACCACCAATGTTTGAAATTCCCTTGTGGTGGTCAAGAAATCACCATCTCAGTTGATTCAAATAGCCCTCAGTATTGCAACACCCTAAAATCTATCCAAAATATCTGTGTGCCTCATAATAGAGAAGCTTCCACTTCCACCCCTTCCAATGATCAAAGCCAATCAAGTTCCTCATCCAAACCATTGGTCATTTCCTCAAATCATGAAGGTCAACCTAGTTCCATGTCTAAATAGTTTGAGAAGAAAGAAGAAGTTGCTCCTTCCACATCCTCAAATCATGAAGCCCAATTAAATGCTCTGTCAAAACAATTTGAGAAAAAATTCCAAGTCAAAGATAAAGGTATTGGTGAATATTTCATTGAATGATCCCTATGTCTCTCACAATTCTCTTCCCCAAAGTCATATAGGAAACCCTTAACATCAACACAACAAATGTCACAACCAGTTACTCTCTTTGATGGTTGGTTTGTAAAAGCAAGCACCATAGTTGATGAAGTAGAAGACAAAGATGTTTTAAACTAGCTCTATAAGGATGAAGAAGAGTCTCAAACAACAACTGCAAATGTACAAACCACACAATATGGAAAAGGCTTCACTATCTTGGAAAAGATGGGATATGAGGGATAAGGCCTTGTAGGCAAAAGAAAGGAAGGAATTGTAGAACCAATTCAACCCCTCTTAATCAATCCAAAAGACAAGATTGGGCTGGGTTATAAAGAGAAGACAAAAGAAGAGATGATTCAGAGGGTGGTTGAAAGAATCTTGCAGTTACAAGCTAGTGATGATCATGAAACTGATTCTAATGAATATGAGTTGGATTCACTATCAAAAGAGTCTTGTCATGACAAGGAAATTGATTTGGTACACAATTATTCACCCCTACTCGAAGAGGGAAAAGGTTCAAGTTCGATACTACTTGAACTAGGATCACAACACATTGATGATTCCAGCGAAGATGATTCGACTAGGAGTGAAACAGATAATTCGAAGGAAAGTTACCTTATAGACTTCAATTTTTCTATTGGAAAAATTGAAGATACCGCCATCAGGACTCTTACCATCTCCAGCCTTAACCATTTTGGTGATTTCTTACCCCTAGTACATCCTAAACTCATAGACTAGGACCAAACTGAGCCATTTGATATCCCTACATTTTCAAATGATGATGCCATCGTTAATTTCATCTATGCCAAAAATTCTAAAATAGATTCCACCATTGAACATTGTAATGAAGCTCCCCAATAGGGGAGTATCAAATCTTCCAGCTACAAAATGAATAATACAAGAAATAGATCTGATGGTGAAAACCATTCAATCTCAGTATCAGATCCAGAAAAAGTAAAAACAAAGAGCGCATCCAAAGGTGAAAACCTCTTTGAGGCATCAAAGAATGGAAGATTTGATACTCTCCTAGAACACTTTTAGGAAAGATCAAAGGTATTGATCGAACCCCCACAGTCTGTCAATATCGACAGTGTAGAGACAGTGAAGACTATTCATCTAGCGACATCTTTGACAGACCAAGAAAAACCAAGCTTCCTCAAATTTTTCACAGAAAAATAAGTCAATTTTTCTTGGTCATATGTAGACATGCTAGGGATTGATCCAGAACTCATCATGCATCACCTATCCTTACCACCAAGAGTAAAACCAGTCGAGCAGAAACTAAGGAAAATGCATCCATATATTGCCTTACTAGTAAAAGAAAAGCTGAAGAAGTTGTTAGATGCAGGATTCATCAGACCCATTGACTATGTCAAGTGGATCTCTAATATCGTACCAGTCTCAAAACCTGATAACAACATTCATATTTGCACAGATTTTTGAGATCTCAATAAGGCTTTCCCCAAAGATGATTTTCCTCTACCTAACATAGACATCATAATGGACTTAATGGCGCGACATGGCATTTTGTCCCTTATGGATGGTTTTTCCGGTTATAATCAAATCAAGATAGCTCTAGAGGATCAATATAAGATAGCCTTTACATTTCCATGGGGAACATTCTGTTGGAATGTCATTCTATTTGGATTGAAGAATTCAAGAGCTACTTGTCAGCGCACCATGACAATAATTTTTCATGATATGATGCATACTTTCATGGAAGACTATGTGGATGATCTATTAGCTAAATCATATACCAGAGAGGGACACTTAGAGGTCTTAGAAAAAATCTTCACTAGATGGGAGAAATTCAATGTACGACTGAATCCAAAGAAATGTGTGTTTGGGGTGACTTCAGCCAAATTCCTGGCATACATAGTTTCAAAAAAAGGCATTGAGGTAAACTCGGAAAAAGTTAAAGCCATCATGGAAATGCCACCACCCAAAAACATTAGTCAACTATGATCTCTACAAGGAAGGTTCCAATCAATCTGAATATTTATTTCACAACTAGCAGACAAGACCCATCCTTTTACTCACTTGCTACACAAAAATGTTTCTTTTTTATGGGATGAGAAATGTGAAGGAGCCTTCAACCAATTGAAATAATACCTAATGAGTCCACCTGTCTTAGTACCACCAACAGAAGGAAAACCACTCTTGTTATACATTGCAACAACTGAGATATCATTGGGAGCCCTATTAGCACAAGAGGATTCAACAGGAAAATAGAGGAAAATTTACTGCATCAGCAGGACACTAAATGGCTATGAAATCAATTATACATCCATTGAAAATGTTTGCTTGGAAATAGTGTTCACCACCCAATAGCTCTAACACTACATGCTAATTCATACCATCAAGTTAATAGCCAAAATAGATCCACTAAAATACCTCCTCAGCAAAGCTAACCTAATTGGAAGACTGGCCAAGTGGGTTATGATACTAAGTGAATTTGGCATCCAATATGTGGATAGGAAAGAAATAAAAGAACAAGCAATCACTGACCAGTTAGCTGAAGCACCTCTACCAAATGATCATCCTTTACACATTGAATTTCTAGATGTTGACATCCTCACCTTGGCTGCAAAACAATGGACATTATACTTTGATGGATCACACACCCAACATGGATCAAGGGTCGGAATCCTATTTGTCACTCCACAAGGACATACCATACCAAAATCATACAGATTGATGCTCCCTTGTACCAATAACATGGCAGAGTATGAAGCATTAATCATTAGCATTAAAGCAGTTGTGGAATGGAAAATTCCAAGTCTATGGAGATTCTCAGTTGGTCATTAACCAAGTCAATGATGATTATCAAACAAAGGATGAAAAATTGATGCCCTACAAAAGAATGATTGATGATTTTAAGAAATACTTTATGGATATCAAATTTGAATAGATTTCAAGAGGCACAATAAAGTTGTTGATGCCATGGCCACTATTGCTTCTTTGTTACAAATTCCAGAGAAGAGAAGTCGTTACGAGTTCTTGGTGGAACATTTTTTTTCCCCTACTTATGACTATACCGAGTCCCAAGTTATATGTCACCTAGTTGACGCCAATACCTCAATCTATGGTGAAATTTATACCTACCTAAAAGATAACACTCTTCCACCCAAATTTTCGTGAAATCAAAAATGAAATTTCATTCACCGGGCTGCCTGACATACTCTTATTGTAGATGTACTATACAGACAAGGTCTTGACAAAACTCTCCTCTGATGTCTGGAACATCATGAGTATGAAATGGCTTTATGGGAAGTTCATGAGGGTGTTTGTAGAACTCATTCAAGCGGTTTAACCTTAGCCAAGAAACTCCTTTGTTTAGGATATTACTAGCCAAACATGGAGAAGGAGTCTTTTCAGTTCATCAAGAAATGTCAAAAGTGTCAGATTCATGGCAACCTCATTCATGCACCCGCCTAAGAACTTCAGTCGTTTGCATCCACGTGGCCCTTTTATCAATGGGGACTAGATCTTGTTGGTAAAATTCATCCATCTTCATCAAATGGACACAAGTTTATCATCACAGCTACAAAATACTTCACGAAGTGGATTAAAGCCGTTCCTCTAATCACCATCATAGGAAAGCAAATTTCATCATTCATCCTCAATTACATCATCTATTAGTATGACATCCCTCAATCTATTGTCACTGACAATGGAAGACCATTCAAAAATCAATACGTGCAAGAATTGTGTGAGAAGTTCAACATCTAGCATCGCTTCTCTATGCCATATTACCCTTAGGGAAATGGTCAAGTAGAGGCCTCCAACAAAACTATTCTAAAAATCTTGAAGAAAATGGTCAATGACGCTGGACACAATTGGCACATCCAATTAAACCCTACTCTGTGGGCATACAGCACCAGTATTTTCACACCAACAGGAGCCACACCATATGCTCTTGTGTATGTATCTATGGCCATTGTACCCATTGAGGTTGAATTACCATCACTCTAGGTTTCATTGAAGGGTATCATCTCTGATGAGGACTACCGAGTATCTAGATTACAAGAACTAGAACTATTAGTTAACGATGCCAACATGCAGTGAACCACCTCAAAGCCTACCAACAATGGATGTCCAGAAGTTACAATCATAAAGTCAAACCAAGAACATTTCAAGTTGGTGATCGAGTATTGAAGGAGAACCCACACAACCAACATGATAGGGAGAAGAAAGGAAAATTTGAACCAAATTGGTTAGGACCCTTTGTCATTGTGTTAGTCTATGGATCGGGAGCATACCACCTATCCACGCCAGAAGGAGGCCTATTTGAAGAGCCCATGAACAGTCTCCACCTCAAGAAATTCTACACATGAATCATCTACTGCATTGATAAAAGTCCTGAAAAAATCCAAAAACATCAAAAAATATCCTGAAAAAATGGTCGCCCTGGTGAAAACCTAGCAAACAGGAATCTTGGTGACAACAAAAAAATACAAAAATACAAAAAAATCATAAAATCTGAAAAAAGTGCAATAAAAGCAATTAGTGAAAACCTGGCAACAAGCGCTATTTGTGACAGGCTGGCTTCTTCCTTTATTTGGAACATTCGTCAACCGTTGGCTCTTCACTATCACTATCCACATCCTTCATTTAAGCTTCATGTACATATTTTTCTGTGTCGATCGTGTCTCACTTTGGCTTGTCAATCATTGTACATATCCATAATAAATTGGTTTGTTTCCACTGGGGGAAAAATCCTAAACTCACTAGGGGCAATTCATCTTTTAGCTTAAATGCGACAGACAAACAATAGTATGACAACATGATAAAAACACAACAATCAAGTGAGCCGCAACATTGAACATCAATCAAACTCACCAAAAACAACCATCTGAACCAACAACAACAAGATCAATTGAAAACAAATTTCATTTGGTGACGATCCTCTGAATCACAATTTTATCACTTTAACACAAATGTTCAAATTATTTGCATCATGATTATTGTTATCATTCCTCGGGAGCAACTCAAGGATGTCAAAGACTAGAGAAGCTATGATCGAGAATGATATTTTTCTTTGTCTGTTGTTTGTGAGTTGATCATTAATACTATGTGAATCATCGCAGGATGTGCTCTACAAAGTATCACTGATGACATTCCAGATTCACATAGGAAAATGGTTAACTCTTGTCTGTTTACGCAAGAAATGCTCAGGTCATCTCGGTCCAATTAAACCTAGATGCTAGTGTTAACTTGTACTATCAAACGTCATGAAAGTAATACTCAAGTCATCATGGTCCAATTATACCATCAATTTTTGTACTCACTTTTAACATTTTAAAATCTCAATGATGATACCAAGCACAATAAATTAGTTACTGGGATGACAACATTGCATTGTTAGGTTTGCATGTTTAGGCTACATTCACACTAGGTGTTGCAGTGGTATTTATAGATTTCTCCAAGGCTGGTACAATATTACAAGTGATGTTATTTCTATCATTAACAGATTGAGTACATTTGACATTACCAAAAAGATCATTCACATTTTAGTTGCATAAGCATTAGGACATCATTCATACATTATCATATCATTTCGTCATTCATCTAGTCATTAGTTCATATATTTGCATCATGAAAATCTTGGAAATAAAGCATTATCATATTGTTTTTTAAGCATTCTTTTTTCATTAGGTCATATATTGGCATCATGAAAATCCAAAAACAAAGCATTGATCATATCATTTTCATCCATATACATTTAGTCATACATTTGCATCACAAAAACATCCACAATGAAACATTTCCATTCATCCATATCATACATGCATTCATACATTTGCACCAAAAAAATACAAAAATGCAAAGTACCATGCATATCATACATCATAATAGATCACGATCCATAAGAACATGTAGAATTATCCATCATTATTTAATCATTCCATTCATCCATTTCATCTTTTGTGTCATACATATTTGCATCAAAAAAGTACAAAAACATAGCATTTAGCACATTCCATTCACATAATAAGATTCATCATATAGGGCATATAGACATCATTAGTAAAGCATCATAGAATCATAACACATGTTGCATCCATAACATATCATATCACCATCACATATAAAACATCACATAGCATACATAATAAGAAATTAAATGCACCCATCATAATCAACACACATAAGCACATAGGTCAATCATCATCATCGTTGCATATATATCTCAAAATGATGTCAAATGTACAAGGATATATGAATATGAAGAGGTACATCATAAAAAATGGTGGTAACTCGTCAAGTAGCAATGTATACATGTCCAAATCATAATAAGCATCAAATTTTGAAGCTATGTAGTGCTCCCCCTAGATGGTGTTGGCATCCCTGGAATGGTACCTCCCCCTGCACCCGACAAACCCACACCAAGATCTCTCTGATCTCTAGGCAATGGTTGTGTAACACCCACACTAACCATCTGAGACTCCAACCTACCAGATCGAGACTGGGGAAAGCTCTCCCGCTGCTCTGGAGGGACCACCTCATGATACCAACCTCTATAGAACTTGGCCTCCTGGGAAATGCGGCGAATCTCTTTGAAATAATCTGATGTCCCAGTAGTTGTTGCAGCCTGTTGTAGTCTCTTGGTGATAGCCTCGGCCTACTCCACCCATCTTCTTAATGCATCTCTTTCCGTAGTCAACATGCTAACTTGACCCTGTATCTATCCCTGGGCCTACACCTGTGCAAGTTGTTGCCTAGCAACATCCCTCTTAGCTGTCAAAGTCTATATCTTCCCTTGGGCTTGTGAGAGTTGTGCCTGTACCTGTGTCAACACCTATGTCTATGCCTGTAACTACCCATGAACCTGTGTCAGCAGGCCCTAAACTATTTGGACCTGAGCATGTAAGGCCGCAATTTGTGATTGTTGTTGTTGGGAGGGCACCGTATTTGTAAGCACTATTGTGTTGCCACCACTAAGGATTGCCTCTTGAGAGGCACTCTGACATCTAGTACTGGATGGGCACCCCCTCCTCCATCTCCACCACCACCATCGTCACCGCCATCATCCCCACCATCATCACCACCTCTGCCATCATCCACACCATCTCCCTCCTCATCCCCACCACCTCTAGCCCTCCTTCGTCTAGGTGCTTTATCCTCATCATCCTCTAATGTTGGCACTGGATCATCAGGCCTCGAGATCCTCGGGAATGGATGCCCACTAAAATACTACGAGTACTCCTCAATCATGTACCCCTCAACAATCTCTAGTTTGTTGTCCTAGATCATTGGTTGTAATCTGTGATACTCATCGCATGTGGCATCGTAAGATAAGATGGGCCCCCACACAGTAGCATCCTGTTGTCTTTGTGCATACATGGCCAATCCTTGTGGTATCCCCTACACTCTGTCATACTGTCTGAGCACCCTCATCAATAAGAATCTCTCGATAATGTAGCGTGTCTATCTAATAAGATACCTGGCTATGATAACATAAGGCATCTCCAAATGATCCTCGGCCCACTTCTCACAATCTACATATGGCCGCCATGTAACACAATCCAGGACATCCAATACACGTGACCAATACTCCAATTTTCCTAGCTTATGCTAGACAATTGGGTCTACATAACCATAGACGTAGGGTCTCCCAAATGTTCAAAATTTGTCTATCTCTAGATGTGTCACCGCTATATGCTCCCAAGCCCATGTCTGTAATAGGGTCACACTAGTAGATAGACTAGCTCCTCTAAGGTAAACTACCTAATGCAAATCATGATATAACTGTGCGAGCATGCATGAACCCGAGGCGAAACGGGTCCCAAATTGAATCATCTGCTCCTGTGTTCAACCCCAACCAATGGACAATCCCTTTGCTCTCTTTTCGGGACATAAGAAGCCATCAAAAAATCCTACAAGTGTGGAATGCAAAGGGGCATACCTCTCAAACATCTCCTGCCAAGGCATATCATACCCGCTAATATAATCATCATGGAATATACAATGTAAGGCATCTGTACCTCCCTGCTCGGTGTGGTCATATGTCACAATGTCACCCATCACGGGAATCCAAAAGAACCTGTAGACATCCTCTGGCATCACAGTCATCTCTCTAGTGGCTAGATGAAAAGTGTTGTGGTCGCTATGCCACCTCTCTGCTAGCGCAGTCAGCAATCCCCAATTAATCCTAATCAGGGGCATGTCAATCAGGGAAGATAATCCACATCACTCAATGATATCCCTATCAGCCTATGATAGTTATGGAATTAGCTCCCAAGTCCATGGGAATCGCTCTCAGGACTGAATATTATCTAAATGCATCTCCTATCATTATAACATATCGCAATCAGCACATCAATCAATCAATCAAATCATCAAAACAATCAAACATCACACAATCAATCATACTATTGGTTCTAGTGAGATTTTCATCAAATCTCACGAAACATCTATTTTTGATCCTTTCTTATCATGAGGTCAAAACAACATCATCATTATTGCATCTCACCTATCATGAGATCAATAAATCATCTAATCTATCATCAACAACAAATCATTGGCTGACACGATTAATCATCAAAATCAAGGAGAAAAACAAAAAATCTTCAATTTTGTCCTAGATGTACCATAACAGTGCTTCATTGCGCCAAAAGGGTAGATGTGCCACCAAATTGGCTAGATGCATTGTTACAATCTATCAATGTGCCATTGAACACAATGCGCCAGAGAATTCCTCAGATGCGCTATTAAACCTCTTTGATGCACCATAAAATCTCATGTGTTGTTACTTTGGGTAGATGCACTAAAACTACAATTTAATGTGCCATTTCTAATGGATGCACTACCTAATACTTTGATGCACTAGAACATTGTTCCTATGCGCCAAAACGTGAATGTGTTATTACAGACTGTAAATGCGATGCTAAATCTAGCATATGCACTAAAACTTTAGGCTAATGTGCTAAAGAATCTAACCTATGCCCTAAAAATAGGTTGTGTATGCGCCGAAAGAATGAAAAATTAAAATTCAAAATTCAAAATGTGGGAAAAATTATTCATAATTCAAGGAAAGTTTTTGAAATTCGTACCAGAGGTTTGTATGTTGCTAGCCGATTATGTTGTCACACCCGCTCGAATCGATGAGTCTCGTAGGGGATCACCATCTTCACTAAAATGCTCAAGGTTGTTCTCTCACTCCACAATTTCCAAAATCACAAATACACAAAAGAATTCTTTTTCACTTTTTACCTCTTAAAAAGGGTAATTAAGAGTGTGATTTTGGTGGGATATTTTAAATTTTTAAGGATCAATTAATCAGGGAAGCTCATTTCTTCCATATTGGGAGATACATCACTGGAATATCATCAAATCAGGACTTCATCATCAACATCATCATAAATCATCAAAAAAATTCAAAAATCATCAACAATCTTTTAATCATCAAAAACTCCTTGATTTATCTCCTGAGGGGGCATACATTTGATATCTTCTAAAACTCATCGTCTGGGGCATCGTTGAAATTTTAACAGCACTGGTAAATTTTTCTTTGAAGTAATGTGTAAACACATCACTTCAAAGAGGGGTAAAATGTAAACATCCAAAATTGGTCTGGAGAATATTAATTAAATATTGGTTATTTAATTAATAAAAAAAAGTATTTCTTCTACTGTATAAATAAATTGCAAAGTTTATTTATATAGTTCGTATTGCTTAATTCCTCCTATCTAAACCACTTTCTTCATGATTTAATTAAGTAAACAAATTTAACTAATTTTTTTTATTTGATTAATTCCCTCTCATTAAATTAGAATTTTTAATTCGAATTTTGTCACATTTCTCCATATTCTTCTAACCTCCTTCCACATCATCTTCCATATCACCATGTGTCACATGAAATTAATCATTAGTAATTTCTAAAATGGGCATTTATCCTCAACAGTCTCAACAAAATCATAGACACATGGCTTCTCCTTTCCATTTATTATTTTCTACACTTGGCAAACTTGTTCTATTAAAGGGGACAACTTCCTTATTTCTCTCTAACCTCCTCATTTCTCACTGTTGATCTTTCCAGACTAAATCCTAATCTTCCATTGTTTCCAACTCACCTGATGCCTTGGTGAAATCTATAAATAGAGGCTCATTTACAACTTTTGCATAAGAGAGCATTGCATACAATTACTCTACATAAATCATCTTAGCATTTGAGAGCTTAGCTCACATTCTAGCTTAGCATCTTAGCATTTGAGAGCTTAGCTCACATTCTAGCTTAGCATTTATAGTAGTTTAAAGTAAATTAGAATCATGGCTTCTTTGTTAGATGTATCTTAGTTTACTTACAACATTTAGAATCATTTGCATAGCATCTCCATTAGTTTAATTCAACATTGCATCATTTCATCAGCATTCTATATACAACAGTTTATCATCCAACATATTATTTAGTTCATCATCCAGCCAAATCATCAGATCATATAGGTGTAGACATAGTATCTACATTCTAGAATTAATAGCTTCTCATTTCTTAGGTGTCATCCCAGTAATTCAATGCATAATTAAGATCTGAGAGCACTAATACAAGATCCTTAGGAATAGAGGAATATGGAATATCTTTACGGAATCGTTTTATCAAATTATGTTGTTAATTTAGATTTCCATAATGTAATACATTGCATTTGTTGTGTGTTATTGATTATTATGATTCACATATTTTCTCACACACACTGTCCAATGAAGAAAAAAACACCTTTGAAGAGTTCAAAAATTCTTAATTGTATAAATATTTCCAATAAATCCATTGTATAAAGTTTAACTTTGTGTTGGAAAAATACTTTGTGGTGAAAAAGTTCTTTATATTGAGGATTCCTCAAAATTGAAGCCAATGAGATTGAGGAAAAAAAATTGAAGCCAATGAGATAGAGGAAAAATAATAATTTTGGAGATTTAAAATGTTAAAAAAATTAAAAAGTTTAAATTTTTTATTATGGTTTTGTAGCGAAAAATGCCTTGAAAAACTGTAATAAAAAAGTTTATGGTTAACATTCATGAAAATCTGCCCTTATCGCAAAAAAATTAAATTTGAAAAATTAAAAATCATCATTTAACTTTAAGAAAATTAAAATATAATGTATTAAAATAAAAATATAATGTATGAAAAAACTAATGAATTTTGATTAGCTTCAAAAATACATAAATACAAATACACTTAAATTAAAATAACTAAAATTATTATAATTATTAATAACTTAAAAGAATTATAATGAGGATTAGGATTAGAATTAAAAATAAGGTAAAAATCATGTTAGAACTATTAAAAACTAAAATAAAATATTACTAATAAAAATTAATGATTAATAGATATAATGCTCCAAAATTTTATTCATTTAATATATTTATTTCAAATCTTATTCTCATATTAATTCATAGATTTTTTTTGTAATGTCACTTTACATTTCTTTTTCTTTATTGTTAGGGTTAGAGTTATGACCATAGTTATGGATAGTGTTACGACCATAGTTAAGGTTAGAGATAGGTCTAGGACTAGGATAATGGTTTAGAATTTATTGTTAGAATTAGGGTTAGGGTTAGGATTAGAGTTAGAGTTAAGGTGTGAGTTAGAGTTAGGGTTACGTTATGCAAATAACTAATTGATAATACTAAAACACTATAATTAAAAAAACTTACATTTATTTTTAAATTATTGTTAAATAATTAAAATAGTTTTAAATTTATATATATCTCATATTTTAAAAATAAATGTACATAAATATTTATATATGCAATTGTGTAATATGTTTTATTGCATCTAAATCTTTTAACATTTATATTTATATTAATTGTTGATATTAATAAATTATGATATGTTAAAAATTAATCAAAATCTCTTAAATTATTAAATCTTCAAAAAAATTGACGAAACAAGATATATAAATAATCATAATGACCAAACATTATATATGTAATGACTTTGACTCAAAAATATAAATATACAATAATTATAGAATATAACTATTTATATGTGTACCTCTCAATCACTATTTAAATCCTTTACTAGTTACACAATAATAAGAATTTTTTTAAATAAAAACAAAAACTATAAAATTAAAACTATTAGAAAAAACATATAAATATATAATATTTATTACATTAAAAATAATAATAATAATAATAATAATAAAATAAATAAATAAATAAATAAAATAGTCATGCAACTCAAGTCATTAGTCATGCATTCCAAGTCAACTCAAATAGTACTTTGACTATCACATTCAAATTTAGTTACAAGATATCTTCGTAATCAACGTTGAGTTAGGACTTTAGTTTGGGATGCCCAAATTGATGAAGGACTTGGTTTGACATTGTTTTTCATGGAAGAACTCTACTTGCAAAGAATAGGCATAGGTTTTGTGAGATAAGCTTTGTGCTTTGTAATTGTAAACTCTTTGGCTCATTATTGTTTATAAATTACAGCAAGTTGAAGAGAGTTTTATCAGATTTTTATTACAAGTTGTGAACAAGAATTGTTGAAGGAAAAAGAAGCATCTCAAGCAAGGATTGATAAAGAATTATTGTAATCTTTTTCTAAGTTTAAATAATACAAGCATTATTGATTCTAGTGGTGGAGTTTTTCCCGAAAGGGTTTCTCCACGGTATATGTTGTGTCACTTCTATCTTATGGTCTTATTCTTCTACAATCTTCTGTCTATTTCTATAAATGGTAAAATGAATCTATAGACATCCAAATTTAACCACTCCCACATGGTCAAATTCGTCCCCTTTATTTGTCTATTTCATATTTCATCGATATTAATTAAATGATTTATTTAATTAATATTTTCCCTTTGTCTAAAGTTTCTAAAGTATTTAATTTAACAATTAAATACTTTACCTTTCATCCTTCTTCTATAAATTAAATAAATATATTGAAATTTATTTAATTGTCATTTAGCCTTTTTGAATTTAAATCAATTTTAAATTCCCTTTTTTCTCTCCCCTTGTCACATTCTCCATAATCTTTTTCTAATTTGGATTAGTTTAAATAATCCATGATTAAGGATGTGCACACCCTTAAATAGGATTAATGTCACATCCTCCATATTTGGCCACTTGTCTCTAATCCTTCATTAATATTCTTAATCACCTGTTTGCACAACCTTAATCTAATCACATGCCATATTTGGTATGTCCTCCAAGTCAACCTTTCATAAGTGCTTTCCCTTTTAAGCCTTGACCTCTTCCCCATGTGAATTAAAAATTCACATTTATTCATTCAATGTATTTCTCTTCCCCATGTAAGTTGTTGGAAAATTCTAAATTCCCTCATAGGTCACATCAGTCACATGGGACAAAGACCTCCTTTATGAGGACCTTGTCTTATCCCCAAGGTACTCCCCAATCATGTGAATTTTAAATTCACATTTATTCCCCCAACAACTTCTCTCATCCCAATGATGATAAGAGAGGACTTTCTAAAATTCCTCACTTATCACCATCACTCTTACATGGGGACAAGAACTTTTTTGAAGAAATTTTTCCTTAATCCCAAGGTTCTTGCAAGTACCTCCACCTCACATGTCCTCTTTCCACATCACCTGTCCTTGTGACACCTCCCCTTCCACATGGCAAGATATGGGGGTTGTGAGTCCTCAACTCACCACAACCCTCCATCTTGTCCATGTTAGCTAAATCCTAGCCATTGAATCCTCTAGAGACTCTTCCCTTAAAATGGAAGATTTTCTCTCATTCATAACACTCATTCACAATTCAAGAATTCTACTCTAGCAATTTTCAAGTAATCTCAAGCACTTGCATATTTATCCTCCATTGTGGCACTCTTCAAGCTTCCATTCAATCCATCTCATACATTTAGGCAAGTACCCACATCTTTCATTGCATTCATTTTGCATATCGTTTTCATCATATTTTCCATCAAGGAGCACACATTGAAGCTACATCAAAGAGCCAACCAAAAGGATCACTAGGACAAGGTATAATATGTTGTTTATCTTTATTTTTTTCAAGTCAACTTAGGCTAATCTTGAGGTGATGTGTTATTTATCCTTTGCATTTTTTTTTCACCTTTTAGGTTTAGTAAATAACGCTGCATCACATTTTTGGCATGCCTGGTGGGACCCACAGACAGGTCTGTTCTTTTCACGTTTTCTGTTGTTTGAATTTTTGTAGGTTCACGTTTCACAGAGGTGACTCCGCAACTGATAGGGGCAACCTTGCCCTCAACAAGGGTTACATTGTCCTAAAAGGGGTGACCTTGCCCTTAATAGTGGTGACCCTGCCCTCAACAAGGGTGATTTTTCCTTGCAGAATCGCCCATCTGTGAAATAGAAAAAAAATTTGCTCCTTGTTTCCTAGAGGGGCGACCATGACCTTAATAGGGGTGACCTTGACCTTAACAAGGGTGACCTTTCCCTAACAGGGGCGACCTTTCCCTAACAAGGGTGATTCTGGCCCAAACAGAGGCATCTCTGAGGTAAAAAGAGTGACTTAAACTTCATTTCCAGAGTCTGTTTCTTGTTGTTTTTGTTAGTACTGACCCTCTAACCTATTTTGTTGGTGAATGTGCTTATCTTTACTAATGTTTGTGTAGTTTTTTCATGTTTTTCCAAGATCGAAGGATTAACCACTAACGTATTTGTTGTAGGACGAGAGGGCCAAGAACATTAGTTAGCTTTTTTGTTTGTTGTTTTCATACTAGTTAGGCACATAGATCTAATTAGGGGGAGTCAAAGCAATTGTTTGTCGTGCTTGAAAGTGGGTTATTGACATATCCAATCCCATTGTTCCATTTGGTAATCCTAAGTGAAGAGAAATCGTAGCTCACTTAGTCCTTTGTATTACCTAGGAGGCATTAGATTGTTCAAACTTTCCCCTTGCACTTCATGTGAGCCTGGGGACTAGCCAAAAATGTTTAGTGTCCTCTTTTTAGTGGGACCTGCTTGGGGATTTCATCACCCCAAGGGACAATCCCAACCACATGTACTGGTGGGGTATATAAAGGGGGGAGAGCCAAAGCTATACCCCAATCTAGTCATGTCATATTTGGCAAAGCGTCAAAGCTAGGGTGATACCTAGATAAGACGTGAAGAGTTGGTCCAAGTTTTGAATACCTCACTGGGGCTTCCAACTCATGCCTGTGATAGGATAGTGTTCGTGGTTGTGCCTCACGTATCGTGCGTATATTGAGGACTCCCTAGTTTTCCTTGTTTAGCTTAGTTAAAGGACCATGTTGGCCATACCCATCTTACTAATCTTAGAATTTGTGTTGCTTGAATTATTTTTTTTGTGCAAAACTAGTGAATTTATATTTAGTCAAGTCATATGTACCTTCTGCTTATTGTTTGTTGTATTTTTGGTCCTTTTTCATAGTCGTTTTACCTAAGTTAAGTCCAGGTCTACTGACAAGGGCGACCTTGCCCTCAACAGGGGCAATTTTGCCTCTAACAGGGGCGACCTTGCCTTCTATCTCAGACATTTCCCAGTCTATTTCTATCATAATCAACCATATTTCATTGAATAAGTGACCTTTCCCTCAAAAGGGGTGACCTTTCCCTCAACAAAGGTGACCCTTCCCTAAACAGGGGCGATTCTTCTCTCTATTTGAGTCATTGTCAGTCAAATAGCCCATCAAATTTTCCTATTTCACCAAGAAGGGTGATTTAATAGGGGTGACCTTTCCCTAAGATAGGTGACCTTTCCCTCTAGTTGGGCGACCTTTCCCTCCAGTTGGGCGACCTTGCCCTCTAGTTTGGACAGCCCATTCATTTGTCTCGTCAGTTCGTTCATCCATTCAGTCAGTCCGTTTACCCATTATGAGAATCCGTTTTCTCATCCTGAGCATCCATTTTCATATTTGGAGCGTCTTTTTTCCCATTCAGAGCATTTTTTTTCTTGTTCAGAGCATTCATTCTCCTATCTAAAGAGTTTTTTTATGCATTCGGTGCATCCGTTTGCTCATTTTGAGAGTCCATTTCCCATTTTTTAGAGTCCGTCTCCCCATTCTGAGGGTCTGTCTCCTCATTCCAAGAGTCTGTATCCCTGTTTTGAGAGTTTTTCTTCTCGTTCTGAGAGTCTGTTTCCATGTTCTAAGGGTCTAAAATCTAGTTAGGTGACCTTTCCCTCTAGATAGGTGACATTGCCCTCCAGTTAGGCGACCTTGCCCTCCAGATAGGTGACCTTACCCTCCAGTTAGGCGACCTTGCCCTTCAGATAGGTGACCTTTCCCTCTAGATAGGAAACCTTTCCCTCCAATTAGGTGACCTTTCCCTCTAGATAAGTGACCTTTCCCTCCATTTAGGCAACCTTTCCCTTTAGATAGGCGACCTTGCCCTCCAAATAGGCAACCTTGCCCTCCAGTTAGGCGACATTTCCCTCCAGATAGGCAACCTTGCCCACCAATCATCTGCAAGTCATTCATTCATCATCTAAATCACATAGGTGCATCTTATAACATCATTAGATTCCATATCCATCATCGGTTCATCAATCCTAATCACCTAGACTTCATTTTAGGGGTTTTGATTTTGATGCAGAAACTTCTGGAGGCCATAACTTTTGACTCAGGTGTCTGTTTGGGCTGAAATTTTACGGTGGTTACGTTATGAGGTGGCAGGTGGATTCCTAATGGATTTCAATTGGTTGGCCCCCATTTTGACACATTTTTTGGGGCTTCAAACTTTCATCTTGACCCTCAAAATCGCAATTTAATGTTTTTTTCTAGTTTTTGAAAAATCATTTTCGTTAATAACTCGGAATGCATGTCTCAGATTTAGGATGTTAGTTGGAAATTAATCCTACCTTAGTTTTTGGAAGTTTTTGGAAAAAAAATGGACTCTCAAAGATATGCATGTGCAATTACCTAAAATGGCAAAATTTGATAATTTTTGAAAACTGTCAAATCTAGAAAAATCTGATTGTCAGCGCCTTACATCATCTAGTTAAACCTCTAAATTTGGTGTAGAATCAATCCCATCACATCCTCCATTCATCATAATCTAAGCTTCAATCCAATCCTAATATGAGCTTTAATCTAATCCCAATATGAGCTTAACCTAAATCCCCATCTGAGCTTTAGTCCATCTACATCCAATATCTTCTGATATCGAAACAAATCTTAAGATCCCTTCTTCCATCTTCTTCCAATCCACCCTACTTATCTTTTCATCATCTTTTCTTTCCTTCTAATCATCTATTCCCATACCTTCAATCCATATCCATCCCATCTAACATCATGAATCCTTATCCTTCACCAATGCAACCAAAAATAGTAGTTAAGGGGAATCCTAATTACGTTGACGACGATAATGAGAGTCTTGTTGATCAAGAGGTATATAACATAGATCCCCTTAATGCTATCATTTCTAGTAAGATTTCCCCAACCGCTTTCCAAAATCCAATTACCCCTCCATATGTTACCTCTGACAAGGGATATCCAATATCTTCCCCATTCGCATATTCATCATATTCTTCATCTACATCTTTCTCTTATCCAACATCCACATCCTCTTATCCCAATCTACCATCCCAATCTTCTCATCCTAATCTACCATCCCAACACTCCTATTACAATCCCCCATCCATGTCACCCTATCCTAATGCTCCTTACCAGTCTGCCCATCCTAATCCTACATTCACACCTTCTTATCTTAATCCTACATCCCCATCAACTTATCCTAATCCAACATCCACATATTCCTATCCTAATAGACCATCTATGTCAACCTATCATAATCAGACATCCCAATCTTTCTATCCTAATCAATTATCCCAAAACCTCTACTACAATACACCACCTCCATCCTCTTGTCCTAATACATCACCCACATCCTCTTGTCTTAATACACCGCCCATATCCTCTTGTCCTAATCCACCGTCCATGCCCTCCTATCCTAATTCACCATCCCAATCTTCCCATCTTAATCCACCTTCCCAATATTCTTATCTTAATTCCCCATCTACTTCCTCTAACATCAATCTGCCATCCACGTCTTCCTATTCTAGTCCATTATCACAATATTCTTACCTTAACCCTCCATCTAATCTTGATCCCCCCACCAATCCTAATCCTCCACCTACTCTTAGTCTTTCATCCAATCCCATTCCTCCATCTAATCCTAGTCCACTAATCCATAATCCTAGTCCTCCACCAATCCCTAATCCTTTGTCTATTCCCACCACCCCAGCTAAGCCTAGAATATGCACAATTCTCATTACAAAAGTTCTCCAAGGACTTATGACAAAGAAGACATCCCCAAATCCACACCTTGAATTCATGGAACCATGCCATCCCAATCCATCATCCACGATCACTAGTGATGAGACCCTTCTCCATACCACACCTATCATTGATGTTACCACCCCTAGCACCACTCAAACTGTTGAAACCATCAAATCTACCAAATCCATTGAGCCTCCATCTCCTATTCCAAGATCTACTGAGCCCATCGAAGATAACCAAACCCAATCACCATCTTCTACTCCTAGATCCACTCCATCCAGCAAAGACACTCAATTCCAATCCACTTCTCCCACTCCTAGTATCACCGAAATCCATTCCCATGAACTTCATGAATCCTCCATTCGTCCATCTCCCCCACTTGAAGAGTCCCTCCAACACTCCATCATCATGCCACCCACACAAGATGAGTCATGCCAAGAGCTTGATCCAAAGCATACCATATCCTCTCCTCCACATCAAGATCCTTCCATCCCATCTAGTCCACCTCAAGGTCATAGTCTGTCATCCACTTTAGCCCATGATCCCTTTGTCACTTAAGATCCAATCACTCCATCACATGAACCCTTATCACCCACTACCACAAATCCAGATCCTATCATATCTCCTAATCCCTCTTATGATCCCTTACCACTCACTCCACCCCATTGAGATGTTGTTACCCCATCATCTCCATCTCTTGATCCACCATCGTCGCCTAGCCCCACTATCCCCACACCACTTTTATATTCCCTCGGTACTCTCACATTCATCCATGGTGATTTCCATGTAGATGAAGAACAAAGCATATATACCACCCATCCTCCTCCACCTAATAATGGACTCGCATCATTCTTCCAAAATAGAAAGCATCCTACTATAGATTGAATGCTCAAAATCATGAACTATCAAGGAAAAGGTTAGGCCTTCATGAGCAAGGTATTCTAGAGCCCATCCATGTCAAATAAAATTTGTGTACACAAGGTCTTAGATATATCTCTCAAGACTCGCGCTCCAAAAATGTTGGTACAACCTCTATATGTCCTCAATGAGCCTCCTAAAAAAGAATAATAGGCTCTTCCCGTCACTCCACAAAACCATTTGCTGCCATTTCTCCTCCATCGTATCACCTCAAAACAACCATCCATATTCCTCCTTCATCTTCCAAATCCATTTTGGGTCCTTATGTCCCTCCATCCACCATCTCCCTTCCTTCATCTACTCCCTCTATTTTGGGTCCTTATGTCTCTCCATCCACCATCACCCATCCTCTAGCTACTAAATCCATTTTGGGCCCTTCTATCCCAAAATCACCTCCTCCATCTCATCCTATTTATCCTTCTATCCATCCATCACCTATCCATATCACCCAACATAATCATCCCACTCTCATATTCCCTAATCAGGATCAATAAAGGCACATACCTACACATCCTTTGTCCACATATCATCCCCAAAATCCAACCTCCATCACTCCACATCATCCATCTCCTCACACCCATCCCATTGCTATTAAAAGCAATTTGGATACCAAAGTAAAAATGCATAAATCTAAACATCCACATGAATCTAAAGATCCTCATGTCCCTGTTATCACCTAAAGTTGCACCCTGTTGAACCTGATGTCCAACGCCTCAGTGTAACATTGGAAGACCTCCAAAGATGTGGGTTTCTTGTAAGCAGAGGTCAACCTCCGGAGAAGGTCGGCTTCCTTGTTGGGTTATCACCTAAACTACAGCTTTTGTAAGGAAAGGGGAGAAGGAATACATGGAAATTAAACTAATTCTATGGTGATACACAAAACTGACAGGAACAATGAAATACTTGGGCTACACTTGAATATTGGTGACAACCATGAGACTGCTCAACAAGATCCTGTAGATCACAAGTTCAAACAGGTTTGACATGCCCATGAGCTTCAAGAAGGAAAGGTAGATTTTCACAAAATAGAAGATCATGTGCAAGATTAAGTAAACACAGTCTAAAACCTACATGATACTACTTCTGCAAAGAAAGGCATGACATGAAACAAAAGCTATAAGGAAAGAGAAAATTTCACTAAGTAGCTCAATGAATCACTTAAAATATGCACAATACTTCACAAGAATCATAAGGCGAAGAGATGGGGGATCAATGGTAACCAAGGTAGATTTTGTATATTATGTTCCAAATTGAGTTACAGAAACGTGCTAGTCTGAGAGAGGACTGCAAAAGGGTCATAGACTTCAAAGGAGCATACCTCTGAACTCCTTTACAAAAAGGCAAAAATTCCTTATATACAGAAAAGATCTCGACCCCTTAGGGCTTACAAAAAATATCAAGGTCCAAAAAGATCTATCCTCGGATCTTTTGGATGAAATTAATGTTGCAGCCTTGCGTGTCCATGTTGGTGAAGATTCATTCCCCGGAGAACCCTCTTGATCTTTAACAGTAACCACCACCTTCAATTCATGGCATCGTGTCCTATTGAGCTAGTCGGTCGAACGCCTTGAATGCTACTAAGTTCACCGTGATTCGGGTTGCATTCATCCTGTGTTGTCATTTTGTTGATTGTCTCCCCATTGTTCAAGCTGATATTAGTAAGGTGCTTGCGTGCCTATCTAGGATATTGGTTGATATCAAGATGCAGCAGGGTACCATTATGCAATAGCAAGAAGTGGCTGAGCAAGTCAACTTTTATGATCAAGAAAGAATGGCAAAAAGAGTCCAGTTTGAGGAAGGCCTTGAGCAGGAAATAGTTGCTAAGGAAGAACAAATGAAGCTGCTCTCTGCTAAGGTGCAGAATACTCAAGCTTACTCTGATTATCAGCACCAAATAATGGAGGGGTTGCAGAGGAAGCAATTTGAAGAGAGCCTTGCCCAACAGCTGGCTGTAAAGGAGGTAGAAAGGAGGCTAAAAATTTTTGAACCAGAGATTCCCAAGTACAAGTTTGCCAGCTTTAGGAAAAGTCAGCCTCTTGACTCCCCTGGTAAGTCTTCTCAGCTTGAGATTCCAAGCTTTAAGGGATTCAATTCGATGGAAGAGAATGTAGTACCTGCGCAAGATCAATTCATCATCCCTCAAGAGCAGCCCATGAATCCAGACAACTTACTCCTCAAGGAGAGAATTAGCAAAGTAAATCCAATGCATTTAGCTGTGGCACGTTACCAACTACTGTAAGAAAAGCTCAAACAAGAGGAGAGGTAGGAGCTGGGACAATAGACAGTTAAGGATCTTCACTTGCAGGCAGAGGACACCCAAGTTTCACTGCAAAAGGAGCCGCATGAAGAGGAGCAATTCACTTCTTTACTTGATCAACTGCCTGGTTATGTTGAGCAACCTGAAGAGAGCATGCAGGTTCCTAATTTACCAGTTGTTAATGGACAACCAGAGAGTATTGCTGACTTGTTCAATGAGCTTCCTCAATTTATTGATGAAGATGAGGATCTCACATGCATGATAGCATCTATGCCTGGTATGGAGCAACTAAATGATAAAATTCATCTAGATTTAATGTAAGATTATGAGTTAGATGATATCATAGAAGCTTTTTGTTCCAACATAAATGATGAACTACTATCATGTGAGAGGCAAGCATGTGTTCAACCCATTCAAGATGGTGAGGCTATTGAGGAAGTTGTAGAGGATAATTCCTTGCAGCCTATGTACTCATTTAATGAGCTGCCTCACTTTGTTGAAGAGGAAGTATATTATATCATGGACAAAGAACATAAGGAGCCACAGTCTGAAGATTTGTTTGTAGTTATCCAACAAGGATATCTGCTCCTTAGTCAAGAAGATCAGACTGTAGTAGCCAATGAACAATCTGCATATTGCCTCCAATCAGCATCTTTTGAAGAAAAAGGTGAAGTCTTTAAAGATCAGCAAGAGGCCAGGAAGGAGCGTTCAAGCTTTACCCTTACCAAGGGTTGTCCAATAAGGTACTTAGCTCAGATGGAGTCCAATATTGCACCAAGAATGAATCATACACCCAAGCATGAGGGTACTGCTCAGGAGGAGCGCACTCAAGTTACCTTTCCACCTCATAATGGGAATGTTTACATTCCGTATGGAAGGTTAGTAAACTTGAATATGTTTTGCATGAGATCTTACAGCCATCCATTGGAGTGTCATGCATACTTCATTTCTCTTTAGTTGTTCTCCAGCATGGCAAACATCGTAAATTTTTGAGAAAGGGCAGTTATTTTACCCAACCTGTCAATGGGTTTGTTTGATCAATTTCTTACTGGTTAGTGTAGGGTAGTTTTAGTTGCTATTTCTTTCCCTAAGTGTTGTTTCAACACATGTAAATAGTTTATTTTAGTTTTTCTTGTTTTTAATAAGTCTCCAAGTGATCTAGTGAGTCTTAGGATGAGTTACAACCATGTTCAAAGCTGCTCTTAATCTTTTCTGAGTTGTCCCAATGACTCCATGCCCAATGGATAGGCCTAGGCTACTGGTCATCATGTTTAGTAGGCAAACACCTAGCAAAGGTCGCCAGAAGTGTTACCTAATTTTCACCCACGGGATCAATCAGGAAGAATATCATGTGGTAGGGGTTCCATTAGGTCCGAATGTTTCAAACCGGGGAACATATCGGTGTAAGAATGGCAGGGTTCCCCCCCGATCCATTTTTGAAATGTCTGTGTTGCCTATCGGCAAGACATTTCTAATGTCATAACGATTTGTTTTTACATTCAAGCAGCTTTCGGCATGATATTCATGTGGTCTTGGTGATAGTGGAAAGATGCATCGGCATGAGTTCTACCGTCGGTATGTGGTCACAGTGAAATTGCTTTGTCTCACCGATCGGAGGTTGAATGGAACATTCGGCAAGAAATGGTGGTTTCAGCGAGAGGTCACGCCGAACAGAGCAAGCTTAGGGATGTGATTTGTATTCACTAAAAGGTGTCGACGTGAGATGTCTATCGGCACAAGCTCTCACCGACTTGGTGAATTCTCGGTGAAAAGAAATGTTATCGCCAAAGGTCTCCCCAACTTGCTCGTAGTTTCGGCCAAGGTTGGTGCCTTCGCCATAATGTCTCGGCGAAGATAGAAGGTTTCACCGATGGAATGAAGAACGTCGACTGAAGTTAATGGTTTCGGCGAAGGGTGGAGGAATCGCCGTAAGGTCTCGTCGAACGGAGGCGATCTTATCAAAAGAAAAAGGGGAAGTTTGATATGTGTTGACTTCGGTAGGATTCTCACCGGCAACAAAAAGATAGCTCAGCGGAATGAAGGTTTGACATCTACATAAGGTCTCACCAACAAGCATGTCTCGCCGAAGGAGAGCAGCGTCGCCGAAAGGAAGCGCACTCGGCAGGAGGTCTCATCGATAACAAAAAGTCACGCTGACATGCCTTGTGTTTTTGGTGTAATGCGAGTGAGTTCAGGAAGATGTCCCACCGCCAGATGAAGGTCACCCCAATGGCATCCCAGTTCACCAAAGGAGGGTCAAGTCGCCAAGATTTCTTGACGACTGGCCAGGGCTTCGTCGAGAGAAAGTGATATCAGCGTAATGTCTCGCTGAGGGCTCTGGTATCTCACTGAAAGGATGTTTGGGGCTGGGGAGATGAAGGATTCGCCAAGATGTCTCGGCAAAGGCATGAGTCTTGCCAAAAGTAAAGGATATTATCTTTGGCAAAATTTCTTGCTGAAGGATGGGGTCACAGCGAGAGTCAAGGCGACGTCGGCAAAAGAAAAAGACGCTCGGTATGAAGTCTGGCCGACAGGCCAAAGTCCCAGCGAAAGTGATATCGGCATGACAAATGAAGCCCGCTATAGTCTCTCACCAAACATATGATCTCTTGCCAACATATAGAGCAACACAAAAGAAAGAGGGACTTCAGTACGACTAAGGGCTTCGCTAGGAGGTTCCAGTGATAAGAGGAGTCTTGCCGAAGTAAAGTGAAGTGAGCCCTCACCAAAGCAAGGTTTCTTCAGCATAACCTCTTGCCGATATGAAGAAGGTTTCCCCGATTGAAAAAAAAGGAAAACCCATCGCCAAGGGATTCAAAGCTCGACATAAGGTCCTACCGAAGCAGTGCAGTCTTTCTAAAGGATGAGAAGAGCTCAGAATGAATGCGGGAGTTCAGCGTGGGTCTCAGCAAAATAGAAAGAAGCTCGCTGAGAGAAAGTGATCTCGCTAAGATGTTTCACCGACGGGGTGAACTCTTGCCGATGAAATGGGTCTCAGCTAAGGAAATAGTTTCGCCATGATGTCTTGGCGAAGGCCAGATGTCTCCCCGACCGAGGAAAAGAGTAAGCTTGGGGCAAATGAAATAGGCTCGCCATGAGCTCTCGCCGACTGGTTCTATGACACGCCGATAGATTCAAATGAGCATAATCGCATCGGTGAGACACTTTCAGTGTCTCACCGAGATGTGATTCTAATCAAGAAACTTTCAACCGCCCACAGGGTCCATGGGGAATACTTTCGACCAACCAAGGGGAGCTAGAGGCAAGTCGTGGCAGCTTGACCAACAGGGAGAAAATCAACAAAATGACAACACAAGATGAATGCAACCCGAATCACGGTGAACTCAGTAGCATTCAAGGCGTTTGACCAACTAGCTCAATAGGACACGATGCCATGAATTGAAGGCGGTGGTTGCTGCTAAAGATCAAGAGGGTTCTCCAAGGAATGAATCTTCACCGACATGGACACACAAGGCTGTATCATTAATTTCATCCAAAAGATCTGAGGATAGATCTTTTTGGACCTTGATATTTTTTGTAAGCCCTAAGGGGCCGAAATCTTTTCTGTATATAAGGCATTTTTTCCTTTTTGTAAAGGAGTTCAGAGGTATGCTCCTATGAAGTCTGTGACCCTTTTGCAGTCCTCTCTCAGACTAGCACATTTCTATAACTCAATTTGGAACATAATATACAAAATCTACCTTGGTTACCATTGATGGCCCATCTCTTCGCCTTATGATTCTTGTGAAGTATTGTGCATATTTTAAGTGATTCATTGAGCTACTTAGTGAAATTTTCTCTTTCCTTATAGCTTTTGTTTCATGTCATGCCTTTCTTTGCAGAAGTAGTATCATGTAGGTTTTAGACTGTGTTTACTTAATCTTGCACATGATCTTCTATTTTGTGAAAATCTACCTTTCCTTCTTGAAGCTCATGGGCATGTCAAACCTGTTTGAACTTGTGATCTACAGGATCTTGTTGTGCAGTCTCATGGCTGTCACCAGTATTCAAGTGTAGCTTGAGTATTTCATTGTTCCTGTTAGTTTGGTGTATCACCATAGAATTAGTTTAATTTCCATGTATTCCTTCTCCCTTTTCCTTACAAAATCTGTAGTTTAGGTGATAACCCAATAAGGAAGTCGGCCTTCTCCAGAGGTTGACCTCTGCTTACAAGAAACCCACATCTTTGGAGGTCTTCCAATGTTACACTGAGGCATTGGACATCAGGTTCAACAGGGTGCAACTTCAGGTGATAATAGTCCCCTTAAAAATACATGTTGAAGAAAAGAAAAATCAAATCCAAATATCCAAATCAAACCCATAGGCCACAAAGGCCCACCAAAGCAAAGATCAAAACCATGTGGATCCCAAAGAAAAAAAGGTGCAATGCCTTCAAATGAAAAATATGTAACAACATCCAAAGTTGCTAATCCAAAAGCTAATCATACACCCCTTCCATCTCCTAAATTTGTTTTGGGTCCTTATGTCCCAAAATTGACTATCCCATCTCCTCCATTATCCCCACATCATCCATCCATTAATACTCCTATCATTTCACATCCACCATCATATGTGCCAATGTTGGTCTTGAACTCATCACCTCATCATTCCATCCATACACTTTCCAACATCCCATCCATTATCTCGCATATCTCCCCCATCAAATCCCTTTAATCCATTCTCTTGCATAATCCATTTATCCTAATAAGGTTGTAGCAACATCAAATAGTCACTTCACACATGGGCTCTTAATACCTCGTATGGAACTTGATGCTTGAGTCCTTCATCAATCTCCTTATGTTTTCTAAATCCACTTATCCACATCCCTATCCTTATCCATCTCCATCCACATTCTATCCAAAAGTCAAAAAAGTCAAAAAAAATCTAAAAAAGTCAAAAAAAAAGTAAAAAGTAAAGAGAAATAATTCATCCAAAGGTGAGAACTTGGCAAACAAGCACCTTGGATAAGTACCATGATGAAAACTTGGCAAAAAGGCATCATGTGTAAATCCCCCATCCAACTTACTTCCACACTTGGGGGCAACTGCATTCCCCTCCATCAATCTCCTCCATCCCACCTACCATCCACATCCTCCATATCATATGCCATTTATCTCCAATCCCTCCATCCTCCTTGTAATCTTAATATAGATAAGGGCAAACATCTATGCATGCTTTGGACACCTCTTGGTATACATTCCCTTCATCCATACACTACTGTATTCCTTTTCCACATCCATCTACCTTCTTTGTCCACCTGTCATGCTACCATCAACCTCCCTTCCTTATCTAGGCATCCAATCTACATCCATCTCCCTCCGTCATCCACCCATCATATCCTCCTCCATTTATCCCCTTTATCTTCCCATCCACTTGTCTTCCATCCCTCCTACCTCATCACACATGACATATCTAGAGTGAGGGCATCTACTTCCTTTATGACATAGTCCTTGGAGACATACTTCATCCATCCAAACAATCCCTTCTATCTCACCATCCTCATCTTCCTCTCCATCATACCAATCCCTCCCATCTTCCAAATCCTTACCTTTCCATCTATCCATCCAGTAACCTTTTCTTCATCCACATCCTTCTCCCTCTATCCATCCATCATGACAATCGCTTCCATCTCCACATCCTTATCTTCCTATCCATCCAAACAATCCCTTCCATCTCCCCATCCTTATCCCTCTATCCATCCATCAAATAAATCCCACCTATCTTCCAAATCCTTACCTTTCCATCTATCCATCCAGTAACCTTTTCCCCATCCAATTTTGTATCCCTTTTATCCATCCATCCTAGCATCTTTCCATCTCCTTATCTTTATATATCCATCCCTTCATCTTTATCCTCATCCCATCTCATAATCCCTTGTCATTGGTATCTAGCTATAGGCTTCCCCCCATGCAACCCAATGGAATCTATGTCATCGTCATCACTCCCACTTCTTTTGCACATCTTTCCAATCTCCTATCACTTTTCATCACTCATCTCTCCATCATATCATCCTCCCACTTCATATTTTGATGATTTGGATAACTATCCCATCCATGATATTCATGCAATCACCACCATCCTATCTTATCCACCAAGTCTATCTTGTTTCATCATGTTAGTCCCATCATTTTATCCACTTATCATGGCTATCTCATCATCCCTTTTTCCATCGTTTGTCTTGGGTCTTTTGTTGAACTATGTTTCCCCTACGCTTTCACGTAGGCAAGGTCGATCATTTGATCTGCCCCCATGGCTTTTTTCCATCCTTTCTTTGTCATCCATTGAGGTCTCCATTGTCTTCTTTCCGCTTTTATCCACGGTCAGTTGTCAGTCTTTTCCACATTCTAGGTTCATTGCATTTCATCTCATGTGCATTGCTACATCATATTCATTTTAAGTTGTTTAGATTAATCATATTTGATTATTCTAAGCATCTTTTCCTTTATCATTTTTATTCATTTCAACCATCTCACATCTCCATACCATCCTAATCCAATCATATCTAACACAACTCATCTAATCACATCCTTGGTCTTGTTCACAGCCTTGCTACTAGCCTTGATCTAATCATCATCATCATCATCATCATAATCAGGATGTATCCTTCCCTATCCTTTCATGTTGTTTTGGGATGTATCCTTCCCTCATCAACAACACTTTCATCATCATAATCGAGATGTATCCTTCCCTCATCAATGACACTTTCATCATCACCATCAGGATGTATCCTTCCCTATCCTCATGTTGTTTCGAGATATATCATTCCCTCATTACAACACTCCATCCATCATCAACCCATTTTGGGCTTGTAGCTTGACTGGGGAAACATCACCTTTGTCCTTAAATCCATTTGTGTTTCCCAATCTCCTATCACTTTGCATCATCTTCCTCATATATCCTTTCATCATCTCATCCATGTCGGGAGCACGCCCATTCTCTTGAACCCGCATGTCCTCTCAAGGTGGCATCCTCAATCCCTAATCTTCATCTTCACTCCCATCATCCTTCTTCCTAGTCACTCCTTTGATGACTGGGGAATCTTTCCCAATCTAATCATCTTCTTCCTGGTGCTATCTTTTAATCTTCTTTGAAATGATGCTACTTTGTAACACCACCTCAAAGAGGGGAAAAATGTAGACATCCAAATTTGACCACTCCCACATGGTCAAATTCGTCCCCTTTATTCATCTATTTCATATTTCATCGATATTAATTAAATTATTTATTTAATTAATATTTCCCCTTTGCATTAGCATCTTAGGTCTACATCATACAGCACAAAAAAATCAAAATCCATCAAAAAATTCTAAAAATTCTCAAAAAAATCCCTACTGGGACTAATTCACCACCTTGGGAGACTTAGTCCTTGTTCAGCCCTGAAACTACCTTTTATAGAGTTGAAAACCCTATTTTTAAGCTTATGTTTGCTGCCATCAACTACCTATATCAGTTGGTTGAGTTTCTGTAACAAGCATTTCATTAGATCTAGTCTAAATTAGCTCATTTCATGCATTGTTTAATTTCAAATTTGCATTTCCAACATTTCATATTTGAGGTTGATGCATAAAATTACCTTCTTTCACATCTAAAAATTGCATTTAAACATTTCATTTTAAGTCATTGCATTGCAGTTTTCCATGATAGCATGTTTTCTTTCAAGAGATGTGGTTTTGATTTGGTTAAAAATGGATTGCATAAATACAACATCCCCTCTTATTAGTTTAATTTCGGTTACAACAATGAGTTCTTTAAGAAACATGATAAAACCATTGACACAATCCTTAATATTACATTGCCCATTGGTGAGAAAGGTCGTGTAGATAATAATAACAATCATACTTGTTCTTCTCCTGATACCTCTCCTATTAGTGATGAAGGTATCTTGGTGAAGGAAGATATTGTTGGAAAAACAAGTACAAACAACTGAGAGGGGGGGTGAATCAGTTGTCACAGAAACTTAAACTTTTCTGACTTAATTTAACTTAATCTCAGATCTAATGAACAAGTAATCAACCATGAAAAAATTAACACATCAGAGAGACAGAGAACACCAAGATTTTTACATGGAAACCCTGTTAGGGGAAAAACCATGGTGGATGTTAGTCCACAAGATTATACCCTGTTAAAAGTATAATGAGAAATAATAAGGGGAATGCACATGCATTTAGGCACACTGCCTAGAGCTCACTGCTCAAATACAAAAGGGGCTCACTGCCCAACAATACAAAATAGAATTAAAATTCAGAGGGTATGAAGTCATAAAATAGCTTCTGCACAAGCCTAATTATAGTTCCAATTAAGCTCAAAAAACCTTCTTCACACTTTGCTCAATCTTCTTCACACTCTGCTCTGTTATCGAATGATATTTGCACATACACACATAGGAGCACTCTCAGCATACGAAGCACACACTTCATCAAAGAAACAATCACACTTATATATATGCTACATGAGATTTCATCACAACTTGGTCGGCCAGGAAAATAAAACATATTTGCAATGTCAGCCTAATTTTACAAATAAATTTTTAATTCAAATCTGCCAAGGTTGGCCACAACATAGTGGAGACCCAAATTAACATCTCTGACACAAAAATACTTTAATTAATTTCACCATGAAGATCCACAATATGCTACCACCAACATGTCGGCTAGGAACATGAAAAACTAAACATGCACAAGAAAATATCTTCAACCACGAGCTCTCCGATTAATTTGGACATACCAAAAAGATAGAGAATGATCTAGAGACATCTGAGAATACCAAGAAACAACAGAGAGACATTCGCAACAATTAAGATTAACAGGATCCCACAATCTTCATTCAGGAACACTGTCAGACCATAATACAATTAAAACTTCACGCGGACCTCTGAAACTTCCGGTAGACGATCTAGATACACTAAAAAATAAACCCTTTAATCCACACTAGCTAATCTTCAACGTAAAGAACAAGACGCCTTCATGACCTGCACAGTTCCACTAGGAACCTAGAATACTTTTATAATTTTCTCAATATCCTCGACATATACAACAATTGATATAACAAATGCTAATAGTGCTGACATCAATGACAACCACATATCAACAACACAACCACAGTATCCAATAATCGCCCCCTTTGGCATTGATGGCAACACATGATGTGAAAAATACCATCAACCCAACACACTAACTTTTCTTCTTAACTACTCTTCTCCCCACAAGGCTCTTCTCCTTAGAAAGATTTTTCACAATGCACTTCTCCCCCTTTGACATTAATGGAAAAGGTAACCATGACCTTTCCAAATACACGCTCTAAACCACATATCTGCACATTTGACTACTCCCCCTGAGTAGCAACCAATGAAACATCAATCTGGATCATAATATAGCAATGTAGCTCATGGATTGATGCAAGTAAATGCATCTTTTAGTTCTTATCAGGAGGGGTAGTTACCCCTAGCATTCCTCTAAGATACTCAAAAGTATCCTTCAACAATGGCTTAGTAAATATATTGACAATTTGTTCTTTGGTAGGCACATATTCCAATCTGACTTCCTTCTCATTCACTTTCTCCCTCAAGAAATGAAACTTTATTGATATATGTTTAGTCTTAGAATGCAACACCAGATTCTTTGAAATATTTATTGCACTTGAATTGTCATAGTATATGGAAACAAGCTCTTCATATACCACCCTGATATCTGTCAACATCTATTTCATCCATATCACTTGAGTATAGTTATTTGCAGCAGCAATGTATTATGCTTCAGTAGTAGATAGAGAAATGGAATTCTACTTTTTGCTCAACTAGGACACCAACTTCTTCCCTAGGAAGAAAGCACCACCACTAGTACTTTCCTGTCATCTACATCTCCAGCCCAATCTGCATCAGTATATGCACTCAAAGTGAGATCATCATCCTTTGGATACCAAAGTCCAAAGTCAACTGTTCCTTTTAGATATCTGAAGATTCTCTTAATAGCTGTCACATGAGACTCTTTTGGATCAACCTGAAATCTAGCAACCATACATATCGCATTCATAATGTCTGGTCTAGTCTAATTTAAATAGAGCAATCCACCGATCATTGATCTTTATCTAGTTTGATTTGTATTAGGAGAATCATCATTCTATGTCAACTTACATCTGGTCACCATGGGAGTACCAATAGGTTTTGAGTCATCCATTCCAAAATTCTTCAGCAGTTCTCTCACATATTTGGACTGAGATATGAAGATCCCCTTGTCTAACTGAGTAACTTGCAATCCTAGAAAGAACTTCATCTCTCCAATCATACTCATCTCAAATTCATCCTTCATCTCATCAGCAAACTTCATACATAGATTGTCATCTCCTCCAAAAATGATGTCATCAACAAAAACTTCTATAATTAACTCCTTATCATGATCTAATTTGAAGTATAAGTTGCTATCAGTAGTACCTTTAGTGAATCCAAGCTTCAGTAAATATTTGTCCAATCTAGCATACCAAGCTCTGGGGGCTTGCTTAAGTCCATATAGAGCTTTCTTTAATCAGTATACCATATCTTCCTTGTCAATTAGCTAAAATCCATCTAGTTGTTCAATGTATACTTCTTCTAGTTCTCCATTCAGAAATGTTGACTTCCAATCCATTTGATAGAATTTATAGTTTTTGTATGCAACATAAGCAAGAAATAACCTTACAGCCTCAATTCTAGCAACAAGGGCAAAGGTTTCTTCAAAATCAATACCTTCCATTTGAGAATACCCTTTACATACCAGTCTTGCTTTATTCTGGACCACTTCACCTTGTTCATTCAACTTGTTCCTAAGCACCCATTTAGTACTGTAGACATCCAAATTTGATCGCTCCCATATGATCAAATTTACCTCTTTATTCATCCATTCCATCAATATTAATTTATGTAATTAATATTACACTTCCTGCTTAAGGTTCTTAAAGTATTTAATTTAACAATTAAATGCTTTACCTTACATCCGTTCCTTCTCTAAATTAAATAAATATATCAATTTATTTAAATTAGTCATCTAATCTTTTTGAATAAAATCAGTTTAAAATTCTTCCTTTTTCTCTCTCCTTGTCACATCCTCCACAATCCATTTCTAATCTGGATTAATTTAATTAATTCATGATTAAGATGTGCATCCTCTTAATCAGGGATTAATGTCACATCCTCCTACATTTTCCACTTGCTTCTAATCTCTCATTAATTACCTTAATCGGGTATTTGCACAACCTTAATCAAAGTCATTAGCCACTTTTAGCACCCCTTTTTTAGTCAACCTTTTCATTTGCCTTTCTTGGCATTGACCCTCTTTCCCATGTGAATTTTTAATTCACATTTATTCATCCTAGGTCTCTCTCCTCCTCAAGTGAAGTTTTAATTCACATTTTATCCTTCCAAGACTTCTAGAACATTTGACTTGTCACCTCATCCACATGTGACCAATTCCCACCTTTTTGGAGACCCTCTTTTATCCATTAGATTCTCCTAAGAATGTGAATTTTTAATTCATATTTATTTCTCCAACCACTTTATCATCTCCCATGGAGATTTTTGAGGAATTCCAAAATTCCTCAAATGTCACTTTCATTCTCACTTGGGGACAAGAAGTTCCTTTTTAAGGAAATATTCTCACTCCCCAAGGTACTTGGAAGGTACTTGTCCTTCCTCCACATCATGTACTTTCCTTCCACATCACCTACACATCATCTCACCCTTAGCCACTTCACATTCCACATGTCAAAATATGAGGGCTTGTGAGTCCTCAACTCACCTTAGCCCTTCATCTTGGCCTTGTTGGATAAATCTCAACCATTGAATTCTCTAGAGAATTCAAATTCCTCTATAAATACCCCCTCCTCTAAGGAATTTTTAACACTTAGTAATTTGAGCAACCTTGTGCTGTCATTTTGTGCACTCATTTTACAAGCATTTTCTCTCATCTAGCCATCCATTTTAGCCATTTGCATTTGCATCCCACCATATAGTTAATCTTGCATTTAGCTACATCAATAGCCATCTAAGCAACATACAAAACAATCAAAATTAAGGGCCAACCAAGGAATTTCAACAGCAAAGAAGGTATAATCATCTTACAATCTTCATTTTAGCTTATTTCTTTGCTTTATCATTCCTTAGGCTAATCTTTTTGAGGCGTTCTTTGTGTTTTTCCATTTAATTTTAGTTGTTTTGCATCATTTAGAATAGGTAAAACTTGAGGATACACAAGTACCAATCACATTTGTATCTTTAGGCCTGGGAACCAATATCCATGTGTCATTCTTTTCAATATGTGTCAGCTCTTCCTTCATAGCTTCCAACCAGTGTTCATCTTGACAGGCTTCAGTGACATTTTTAGGTTTGATCTTGGAAATCAGACAATATTCTTCTTCTATCTTTCTTCTTGTTTGCACTCCTTTATTCTTGTCTCCTATGATTTGACTTTCAGAATGATTTAGCTTTACATACCTTAGAGTTTTGGGACATTCTTGAACTTCTGATTCTTCTAATCTTTCTTCTACACTTGCACTTGTCTATGTTTCCTGACTGACTTGATTTACCGGAACAAATTGAGGTTGTTTTACTGGAACATATGGAATAATTTGAAGTAGATTTTTTGTCTGAGAATTATTCCCTTTGCTAGTTTTTCTTCATCAGAATCATAACCACAATATCTGGATGATTTGACAGGTGCCTCATCAACTCTTACATTTGCACTTTCAACCATCTTTCTTAGTCTTTTATTATACCACCGATAGGCCTTCCTTTTAGTGGAGTAACCTAGGAAAATCCCTTCATCGCTTCTTGCATCAAACTTGCCTATATCATCATCTCTCTTGATATAACATTTGCTTCCAAAGATTTTGAAATATTTAACAGTAGGCTTGTAACCAAACCATAACTTAAAAGGGGTCTTACCAGAATTACCATTAACATTTACCTGGTTCAAGGTATACACAGTTGTGCTTACCACTTCACTCCAGTACATATGGGACACATTTCCTTCCATCATCATTGTTTTGGTAGCATCCAAAATTGTTCTATTCTTTCTCTTTGCAACTCCATTCTATTGAGGGGTTCGGGATCAAATAACTGTCTTTTATTCCATGCTCTTCATAAAAAGAGTTGAACTCCCTGGAGGTGAATTCACCACCTCTATCAGATCTCAGGAACTTTATTTTCAAACCTTTCTCATTTTCTGCCATAGCCTTAAAATTTTTGAACTTTTCCAATGCTTCACATTTTTCTCTCAAGAAAGAAACCCATATCATTCTAGAGTAATCATCAATAATCAACATAAAGTACCTTTCTCCATGAATATTTCTGACTCTGGAGGGACCATAAAGGTCGGTATGTAGCAGCTCCAGCAAATTATTTGAATGAAACTGTTTGCTCTGGAAAGAGACTCTAGTTTGTTTACCCATCTGACATTCCTTGCAGATTGTGTTAGCAGGCTTCACTAACTTAGGTAGATCTCTTACTGCTTGAGTGGAACTTATCTTGATAATGTTGTCAAAATTTACATGACACAACCTCCTATGCCACAACTAGCTTTCATCTACTTGAGTAATTAAACAACTCCCACTAGCAGTAGTTAGGTGAAAGATATTACCTTTTGCTTGTTTACCTGTAGCAATCATATTCCCAGAACTTTTGTGTATCTTGCATCTTCCATTTTTGAACTGAAGGTCATAGCCCTTGTCCACCATCTGTCCAACACTCAACAAGTTGTGCTTCAAGCCTTCAACATAAAGAACATCATCAGTGTTATCCTTACCACCAAGACAAATAGATCCTCTACCATGAATCACACCAACATTGTTATCTCCAAATCCAACAACCCCACCGTCATACTTCTCTAGACTTACAAATTTTCTTTTATCACCTGTCATATGATGTGAGCATCCACTATCAATGAACCACTCATCTTTTTCTTCAACTCGGGCTGCAAGAGCCTTTTCATCTTTAGCAATTTCAGTAGTCATAGGATTATCTTTAATGGTAGCAATGAAAACCCATTCATCTTCATTTTCATTATCTTTATCAAACTCATCATCAGTCACTGCTTCTTTAGCAAAGTAACATCTCTTTTGGAATCTAGACTTTTTAGGCTTAGATCTAGGAACTCTTTCAGGACACCTTGATGCAAAATGACCTATTTTATTGCAAGAGAAATATTTAATTGGCAATACATCTTCATACTTCCCTTTTCCTCTGCCTTCTTGTTTTGCAATCAGTGCTTCCAATTCTTCTACTTCTCTTTCCTTATCTTCAAGTTGTTTCAGTTCTTCATCATACTTAGATATCTTTCTTGAACACTCTCTCAGACTATATATTTTCTTGTTACTTCCAGATACAATAGCCTTGAATGCAAATTCAGTCTTCGGTCTAGATTCACCAAATTCACTTATTTCAAAAGCAGTAAGCTTTCCAACCAGCGTATCTCTTGTTATCTTTGTTACTGATATGATCTCTTCAATAGCATGAGCTTTCACTTTGTAGGAGAGAGGCAAGGATTTGAGTATCTTAGCCACAATTTCATCCTCATCCATAGAACCACTGACACATCTAACACCCATCACTATCTCATCTACTCTTTGCATAAAAGAAGTGATATTTTCATCTTCACCCATCTTCAAATTATCATACTTTCCTTTCAAGCTCTGTAGCTTAGCCATCTTCACCTAAGCATCTCCTTCATACAAAGTTTCCAGCTTCATCCAAATCTCATGAGTTGTCTGCAATCCTATCACATTAGCCATCTCTAAATTTGTTAGAGCACTCACCAAGGCTTCAATAGCCCTAATATTATTTTTAGCATCTTTGATCTCATCAACAGTGTAGGGAGAATTTTGAGGAATAACATATGGATCTTTTGTAATCTTCTAGAAATATTCACCAATACATCTTAGATGATATTGCATCCTAACTTTCCACAGTGAGTAGTTAGTTCCATCAAATCTCAGATTGTCCTTCTTGAATGTTGCCATTTCGGATCACCTCAAGTTTTTAGACTTCTTCAGAGGAACCTGCTTTGATACCAATTATTGGCAACACAAGGACAAACAACTGAGAGGGGGGTGAATCAGTTGTCACAGAAACTTAAACTTTTTTGACTTAACTTAATCTTAGATCGGATGAACGAGCTATCAACATTAAACAATTAACACATCAAAGAGATAGAGAACACCAAGATTTTTTACATGGAAACCTTGTAGGGGAAAAACCACGGTGGATGTTAGTCCACGAGATTATACCCTGTTAAAAGTATAATGAGAAATAATAAGGGGAATGCACATGCATTCAGGCACACTACCTAGAGCTCACTACTCAAATACAAAAGGGGCTCACTGCCCAACAATACAGAATAGGATTAAAATTTGGAGGGTATGAACTAAGAAAATAGCTTTTGCACAAGCCTAATTATAGTTCCAATTAAGCTTTGAAAACCTTCTTCACACTTCGCTCAATCTTCTTCACACTATGCTTTGTTATCGAATGATATTTGCACATACACACATAGGAGCACTCTTAGCAAACAAATTACACACTTCATCGAAGAAACAATCACACTTATATATACGCTACATGAGATTTCATCACAACTTGGTCGGCCAAGAAAATAAAACATATTGCAATGTCGGGCCAATTTTATAAATAAATTTTTAATGTGAATCCACCAAGGTCAGCCACAACATAGTGGAGACCCAAATTAACATCTCCAATACAAAAATAATTTAATTAATTTCACCACGAAGATCCACAATATGCTACCACCAACATGTCGGCCAGGAACATGAAAAATCGAACATGCGCAAGAAAAGATCTCCAACCACAAGCTCTCTGATTAATTTGGGCATACCACAAAGATAGAGAATGATCTAGAGACATTTGAGAACACCGAAAAACAACAAAGAGACATCCACAACAACTAAGATTAACATAATCACACAATCATCATTCAAGAACACTAATAGAGACCATAGAAACACTGTCAGACCATAATACAATCAAAACTTCACACAAACCTCTAAAAATTTTGGTAGATGATCTAGATACACTAAAAAATAAGCCCTTTAATCCACACCGGCTAATCTTCAACATAAAGAACAAGAAGCCTTCATGACCTGCATAGTTCCACTGGGAACCTATAATACTTTCTTTTATAATTTTTTCAATATCCTCGACATATACAACAACTGATACAACAAATGCTAATAGTGTTGACATCAGTGACAACCACATATTAGCAACACAACCACAATATCCAATAGATACAAGCCTTGAGGGTCTTGATTTTCCATCTCCTCATTCCCCTCTGGAAGACGTTAAACAACAAGAACATGAAATCATAGAAATGTTTTTAAATATCACCTTACCTAGTATCCATAACCATGACACTCAACATTGTCCTTCTCCTAATGTCCCTCCTTGATACCACAAGGATAGGTTGGTGTTAGAAGATATGCCTATTGCGAGTCATGAGAATCTTGACCCTCCCTTCCCTAATGCTCCTACCATTTGGGACAATATATTTGACAATCATAGAGGTCCTTCTCTTAATGCCTCCCCCACTTGTGATGAAGCTATTGTAAGCTCTTCTATTAAGATGGATAATATGGAATAAGAGAATGAAACAACAAACAATCAAATAGAGCCTTCTCTTGCCATCCCCACTCTCGATAAACATGAAAATCTAACCATTGATCATTCCCCTACTTGCGATGAAGTCATTTTAGAAGAACCAACTCATGAATGTCAAGAACATTTGATTAGTAGTTCTCCTAAAAACTCTCCTCCTAGGGAGAATATCATGGTTCTAGCAAATGGAAACCATAGTAATGTGTCTTCCTTAGATAAACAGGTGATTCTAGATTTCCCTTTATTAGAGATACATCAAACCAAGACCACTGAGGTTATGAATGTGCAAGTTTCCATTAGATCCCCCTCGATCAATGGACCTCATACATACCTCGTGGGACATCCTAAGAATCCTCTCATTCTCTACCCATCTTCACACAAACAACAAACTCAAACCCAACATGAATTCACCCTTTACCCACCATCACATAAACCTCCACCTCCACCTAAACCTGAGTTTACCCTTTATCCACCTACGCATGATGTTGTTTCTCACACACATTACACTCACAACAATTTGTGACTGCCACAACCCACCCCAACACCATTACCTTTGCCTAATCCCATTTTGCCTAGTGCTCCTCTATTAACTCCTAGGGAGTATGATCTTGTTGAACAACTTAAGAATACTCCCGCCAAGATATCTCTTTGGGACATTCTTCAAAATTCACCTACCTATCACACTATGCTCCAAATAGCCTTACAACAAATTCCTATCCCTTCTACTGTGCAACCAAATGATATAGCATCCATAATTCAAGGATTGAATGTTGACATTGTTTTCCACCAAAGTGAACTCCCCCCTTTGGAAGTGAAAAAACAAAATGATGCTTTCATGATCATAGCTCAATACAATACGACAGGAATAAAGTGAACCCTTGTTGATAATGGCTCCGCTCTTAATGTGTGTAGTGTAAACCTCTTAGATAGACTTCGTGTGGATAGATCAAGAATTCAACCTAATTTTTTATCTATTAAGGGCTTTGAAAATGAAGACAAGAAACTGCTTGGTGTGATCACTTTACCTATTATAGTTTTAGTTGTCACATTGAACACCCTGATCCATGTCATGCCCCATAATATTTCATATAATATTCTTTTAGGAAGACCATAGATTCATGAGATGAATGTAGTGCCTTCAACTCTTCATCGTAAAATGAAATATGTTTACAATAACATAGTCTACAAAGTTGATACTGATTATGAGCCTTATAGTCACTTGCAACTTGAGAAAAACAAAGAGAACCCCTTGAACACCTTAACCCCAACCACACAAGTGGAACCTATACAACAAAAAGAAAAAACACAACATATTGAACAAGTCACAACACTATTAGACAATGATTAGGGTTCCTTATATTTCACACCAACACTCATGGATCTATGCAAACTTACAATAAAAGACTCTGACATAGTCATGTCCACACACAACTCATAAGACCCTTCGAAAGCATCCACCTCAACCACTTTAGACCAAAATGCAACAAATTACACAACAAACTTTGACGAACTTAATAACAAACAACCACCTAATTCAAAAGCAATGAAAAAGCTTTATGGACGAGGATATGAGCTTATGAAACAAATTGGCTATAGTGGAAAAGGATGTGGTGCTAATGAACAAGGTATCTATGTCCCCATTGAACCTAACATGCAAGAAACAACTCATGGTCTTGGTTATTGTCCTTTGATAGAAATCACCAAGCCTTCACTCAACATCAACACTATTACAAAACATCCTTCTAAGACAGTAGACACTATTGTTCTTGATGGTTATCCTTTGCACACAAATACATCTTCGCTTAATGTCAATGTCATCTCGCAAAACACTATTGAATTGAATTTTTTAGATTTTACACCCTCCTGTAAAGGAGAGTCCAAAATCTCACAATCTAAAGAGTCTTGCATAGATATGACATCTTGTACATCTACGCAAGAAATATCTTTCCCACAAACTATAGGAACCCCTTCTCCCATTGATCAAGAGGGTATCTTGTCAAGACTTCTCCAAGATCACTTGATCACCCTTCCTCCAAGAACTTGAAATAAATTCAATTACAAGATTTCATTTTGTGCATATCATAGAGTTGATGGTCACTCCACTAATGAATGTAAGGATTTGAGTAGTAAAATCCAACATTTTTAGGAGTTTGGTATTCTTCCTTCTGTGGGGGCACCTAATTCCTCTAATTGATATCGATTTTCACTCTAGCATGCATTTCATTAATCATTTTGGCTCACTTATACCTACACTAAGTGGGGGCAAGGGGTTAGGTAGCCTTGTCCTCATATGTCACTTGTTGTTGCCTCTTTTGGCTAGCTGTTAACCTTTCATGATAATATAAGAGCAAGCTTGGGATGTGGATGACATGCCTTAAGTTGGCTCACATGTGACATACTACCCCTCTTTCATGACATAGCTTATCAGAAACATATGACTTGGCATAGGGCTTTCTGAGTAAATTCTCATGTCTTCTTCTTATACTTTAAAGCAATTGCTCATAGTAATGGTGTTTTCAACCACTTTAAAGTGGGGACATACATCAACACTCACATTTCATTGTGTGATTTTTTTT
Organism: Sequoia sempervirens; assembly: GCA_007258455.2. Taxonomy (NCBI): domain Eukaryota; kingdom Viridiplantae; phylum Streptophyta; class Pinopsida; order Cupressales; family Cupressaceae; genus Sequoia; species Sequoia sempervirens. The sequence continues at coordinate 84,546,099 of VDFB02271358.1, read as the reverse complement.
TCTTGCAATGCGTCCTCTTCTTGGTGGTGTCATTCGATTTGATTCCCTCCAAGAGTGTGATACTTTTTTTTGACACATCCTCTCTTGGAGACATTAAGCATGATGTTCCCTAAGATGAGACCTTGCACGAACTAAGTAAAATCCCTTTGAACATTCCTTGCACTATTTTTCCATGGCCACCTTACATAACACAACTTGCATGACTGTGGTAGCATCTTGTTTGTCTTTGAGTGTCAAGCATACAAATTTTTGCTTAACTCATAGAGCTCGAAAATCATTTTCATTGTGGCACCTTATCAAAGTTATCAGGAGGTATAACTTTGGTATGGTTGAGTGGGAAGCCCATTTCGAGGCATGAATTTTCCCCATAGCCACCTGTGTGTATGTGAGCACATATTGACCGTATGTGTCTCACCTTTTAGGGATTTCTCACCCCGCAGACAACCAGAAGTTTCATGGCCCTAGAGTGAGTATACTTGGGCCTTCTCACCCAGCAGACAACCATGAGTTTAGAGTGAGTACACATTTCTTGTTTTGAACAAACAGCCTAGATCTGATCCACAATGGGCTGGAAAAATGATCGAAGCTTGATCCACCCCATTTTCATTCCCTTCTAGTTCTTGCCATCACATGATTGTGTATCTTGTTTTGTTGCAAATCATTCACCCTTGCGTGTGTCCTTTCATGCTTATGTTGGCTTGACTTAGGATCTTGGATCCTGGGGGCTTGTGCAACCTCCTTTGATATTTGTCATTCTTTTTCATCCACATTGGTACGATTGGACCCCTCTTGAATGTCTCCCCTAGTGTGAGTTTGAAGCAAGTTCATCCTCTCACTAAAGTGGGGGCTTAATGTGTTGACAAAAAGTGTATACTTTGCTTGATATTGGAATAATTGATGAAAAATTGGAGTTAATGAGGCCTTGATTTGGTGTTGTGAGGTGTTTTACACATCCACACTAGGTCTTGGACCCTTGCAAACTGAATAAAATGCATTTAACGATGTCTTGTAAAGGTGTTGTAAAAGACTTTCACGCCTCCCTAGACTTAATAGGCCTATTTTTCCCCTAATTCAACATTATAAAATGTATTTAATGGCATTCTCACATTAATTTAGAAGGATTGTAAATTAAACTTAACTCTAATTTAGTGTTGCAATGTGTCCTACACATTCAAATTGGATGTTGTGCCTTTCTAAGCTAAGTGGACCTCATTTTAGTGTTGAAAAGTGTATTTAATCATACTTTCACATTGAATTTTGTGTCCCAAGCCCTAATTGACCTTTAGATCATCATTACTAGGCCCTTATTGCCCCATATTATACATCCCATGGCATAATTTGATCAAATACCTGATGAAATCAACATAAGAACTAAAAATCCTCATTCCCCAACATTCCAACTAGCAAAAGAAGTGCTCTAGGACTAAGTCGCTCATCTGGGCAAATGAGTCCATACCAGGTGGGACTAAGCCGCCCATCATGGCGACTTAGTCTAATTTGGCCTATTTTTGAGGTTTGAATGGAAAATTTTGGATTTTAAGTTTATTCTTTCTTCATGTCAGCCTTAGGGATCTAATTAACATGAAAATAAGGTGAATTTCCTATAAATACAAGCCTCTAGACCCTAATTCATAACTTATCATCATCCATCCACCATTCATCATGTTCTCAAGTCAAGCAAGTTAGGGTTTTGGCATTCTAAGACATCAAGATAGCATTTTTTAGACATTCAAGGGAAAATTCTTCATCTTTTGTTGTAGAAATTCAAGATCAATCTTCATGGAATGTCTCTAACTCCATTATTTCATGCTTCATTTCATTATTTCTGCATTTTGGTTTAATTACCTAAAAGGGGTTTGACCAAGGCAAACCCCCATGCCCTAACACTCACCATTTCTTTCTCTTTCTTTGTGTGTTTGTAGATTTAGGTACTTTGAGGGTTTGGAAATAATTAAAGATCAATTTGTAAAGTTTTTGAATACCTCTTCTTGTTTGCAAAGCAAAAATATCAACAAAAAGTCACTTTCAGGCCCAAAAATCAAAGTTTCAGAAGTGGACACTTGTAGAGAACCGAAGTACAGATCGAGGGATTTCGTTTCCACTTTCAAATTTTTAGAAATTCAGAAGTGGAATAAGTTTCCAATAGTGGTGAATTGGTCCCATTGAACCTTTTTTTCAGAGGTTTTTGTAGATTTGGATACCCATTTGGTCGAAACAGGTTCTAGAGCAATTTTTCCAGATCTAGGAATAAGTCGCCCAGATTGGCACAAGTGTCCCAGTCAGCTTCTTCATTAGTTTCATTAGGGTTTCAGACCTTCATGCCATTCTTTTTCAACCCCCAGATGCACACCTTTGGTTTCATCAATTTCTATTACAATTTACCCTCATTTCTAGGTGTTTTTGCATATCACAATGTGTTTTCAAACATCCTGCATTTCCATAGTTTTGCATTGATAATCAATAGATTTTATTAGTTTTTTGCATTTATATCATTGCATTTAGACATATTCCATCCATTCTTGCATAATCTTGAGTGTAGACATTAGCATTTTGGGTCTATTTCTCTCCTTTTAGGTGAAAAACCCTAGAAGTGTAAGAAAGACCCTGGGTGCCAAAATCATTGTCCACATGTTCATTTAGATTAAGGTTCAAATAGGGTTTTTATACACCTAAAATTGTTCAAGACAATTAATTAATTAAATACTAGTTATTTAATTAATGACCCATTTTATTTCATCTACTTATAAATAAATTCTCAATTTATTTATATAGTTCACACTTTTCTAAATTCTTCATCTTAAACCACATTCTTCTAAATTTAATTAAATAAAAAAATTTAAATAGTTTGTTTAATTAAATATCTTCTCACTAAGTTTGAATTATTCCAAATTCAAATTTAGTCACATGTCTACAACAGTTTTTGGCCACATTATCAGGTGTCACATGTATTTAAATATGACTAATATTTAAATTGCATTATTCTCAACCAATTCCAAAACAAAGTTTGGACACTTGGAAATCTCACACATTTTATTCTCTCATACATTTGGCATGTTACCCTTGGTCAAGGGAACATCCTCCGTGATTCTTCCATCTCCACCGTTCATCTCTCATGTTGAAATCTTGACCATTGGTTGCTGCCACATCACAAGATGCTTTGGAAATCCTATAAATACAAGCCCATTCTACAACATTTTACATCACATCTTTGAGTAAACTTACTATGTAGGAATAACATTGGAGCATTTGGAGCACTTAGCATTGTTTAGCATTTAGTATTTAGAATTGTTTTATCATACAGTTTAGAATCATGTTTTAGTTTATAGTTGCATTGTAGTTATCATCTTAGTTTTCATACAACATCTCCACCATAGCATTTAGCATCATTATCCATTGTCATATCACCATTATCATTTACATCATCATTTAATATCATGGCATCAATCACCTAGTTTATACTTCATGTAGGAATTAGATTCTTGCATTCAATAGAGTCTCATTTCTTAGGTTGTCATCTAAACTAGTCATAGTGCATACACAAATATGAGAGCACTAATGATTTAAAGGATCCTTGAGAATAGAAAACAATGGAACGATTTTAGAGATTTGTTTTTTTTAATTTGATTAGTTTATGATTCAAATATTTAATGTAATATGTCTCATTGCTTGTGTGATCTTGTTTACTTTACACATTTTATCATCACACATAAATTGGCACCCACCATGGGGTAAAACCCCTATTTTTAACATTTTCTGGAACGTTGTGTTGCATATTTTGGACGTAAACTTCTTTTAGCATGACCGCAAATTCTTCTAGTGCATCCTAAAAGTCTTTTAGCGCATCCAAACTCTGTTAAGGTGCATACAAAAGATATTCCAGCGCATACAAACTCTATTACGGTGCATCTGAAAAGTCTTTTAGCACATACATCTATTTCGGCGCATACAGGGAGTTTTCTAGCGCATTTGATCTTTATTTTAGTGTATCCATTCAGTTTTGTAGCGCATCTGATAGTTATTTTAGTGCATTAGAATGATATTTTAACGCATTGGATAGTTGTTTTAGCGCATTGGATTGATATTTTAGCACATCTGATGACTATTTTAGTGCATCTGATTAATTTTGCAAAAGTCCAAAATCCTGAGAACTAATTGATGTTTTTGTGTTGTAGGTCCATAATACGTTGGTCAAAGACAATCTTATGCAGCTACTGATGATGTATGTACGGGTTGGAGCTTTTATTGTCTTCTTTTAATTAAATTAGGAATCTAGTTTAATTAGAAGGTTAAAGAACCCCTTGTCTTTCGTGCTTGAAGTGATAGGCCTATGCTCTCCCCTTAACTGGGTGACTAGAATGCCAGACTCACTATTTTATGCTTTATTAACACCTTTAGAAGGCCTGTCGTAGTGGGAAAAAGTACTCACCCTATAGGAATGACCTAAGTGGGAACAACCAAGGCCAGGTTTTCCAAACCACTATAATCAAAAGTGAATTCGGGGAAAGTTTGCAATTCAACGGTAGTATGCAAGATAACCATCCCCAAAGCTTTTCTTCTAAAGGTTGGGAGGTCTCCTAAGGGAGTTTATCTATTGTTGCACCGAACATAAACCATTACTACGAACTCTAGTGTAGAAGACAACCGAGTCAGTTTTTGAATACTTTCTATATCATAGTGCAAGGGGAGGGAAGAATCTACCCCCAAGATACTCACCATATAACCATTAGGGATTATTGGCCAAAAGTGGAGGATTCAGCTTTGGTTAAGACCCAGAAAAGGCAAAAACACGAGCACCCTCTAGGGGGTGACAGGGTTGTGTGAGCTAACATGGTTTTAAGATGTGGGCTATGGTATTTTAAGTGACCCTTGAGAATAGAAAAGTGCTTGAATTTTCTTCTCTTGTGTTATACCAGTGGAAATCGAAAGAATCGAACTAGATTCTTGAATACACACTCAATGTTTAGTTCCTAGGCTTGACACAACTATTTGACAACTTGTTGCTATGTTTGAGGTCATTATTCAAGAAATCATCCATTTGAACATTCAATTCCCATAAGTCACAAACTGGAAACCAAGCAAACATCATTGTTCAGAAAGGAAGACATTACAAACATTCAGATTCATAAATTAAAAGGCAAAACAAACAGACAAAGTCACAAAAACACTGAAAACTTCTAGTTTAGCACATTCATTCACTGTTTTGGCACATTCACTGCTTTTTCCAGTGCATCTGTTCAATCCTTCAACATATACATTCTCTATTTCAGTGCATCCCAATCACTTTATAGCGCATCTGTTAAGTCTCTTAGTGCATACATCCTCTATTTCAGTGCACTCATAGCATATTCTAGCGCATCTAGGATATTTTTTGGTGCATCAAGCATCTATTTTGGTGCATTTTCAAACCCTTTTAGCACATTCACCTACAGGTCACCCAGTCAAAATCACATACTTAGGGGCAGTCTATTGCATTGCTCGCTTTTTCTTGCGCATCTAATTTGTTTTCCAGTGCATCGAGTTTAGATTTTAGTGCATTGAACCTCTGTTCCAACACATATGACATGTATTTTAGCGCATTGAGTCAATATACTGGCACATCCGTTCACTATTTTAGCTCATCTAGGCAGTCTTATAGCACATTTTTCCAATCTTTTAGCACATCCAGACTTTGTTTTAGTGCATCCATTAAATGCAAAACTCCAGAGCTAAATTTATCCCATGTTTGACAGTTTGAACTAGAATTTAGAATCTTTTATAGGACTAAATTATTACTCAGTCACACCAGAGTCTTAAACTTGTTAAAACTGGCCTTTACAAGTGGAATTCTTCAAACTAAACCAATATCTAACATCTCAAAGTGCATAAATCATCAAACCCATCACATCTTTGATTGTTAAGCCAAGTTTCATCATTAGGATTTGTCATCCTTTCATCATGAAACTAAGTTATATAATCAGATTAAACTTAGTCTCATCAATAAAATTTGTCATTCTATTTGACTTAGTTTTCATCCTTGGAATTCTTCCAAACTAAGATCAAAGTTTAATCAAATTATAACACTTGTATGACTATTCAAACAAGATTACAAAAGCATAAACTCAAGGAAAAAGAACTTGAAACTTTGAACATTGAAACTCAAAACACCATGGTTGAACCTAAAGAGAATCTTGAACATGGAATCCACAACACTGAAGGTGAAGAAATAACTGAGGAAGACATCCAACATGTTGAACAAGATCCAAATTTCCACAAGTGCTTAGAAAAGATTTTTGAAAGAAATGGGGAAAAATACCTCCTGATGCTGGCTAATCAAGGTGTCAAACTTCCACCTGACTTTGATGTTAATAAATTGAAAGCACCTCCTAAAAATATCAGCCAACTCAGATCTTTACAGGGACGATTCCAATCTATTAGGAGGTTCATCACACAACTGGTTGATAAAACTCATCCTTTCAATCACTTACTACACAAGAATGTCTCCTTCAAATGGGATGAAAAGTGTGAAGCAAATTTAATCAACTAAAGTAGTATATAATGTCACCGCCCATATTGGTACTGCCAACTAATGGAAAACCATTAATACTCTACATTGCAACAACTGAAGTATCTTTGGGTGCTCTACTAGCACAGGAAGATTCTGCAGGAAAGAAAAGGGCAATTTATTATATTAGAAGAACATTAAATGGTTATGAGATCAACTACACATTTGTTAAAAAGGCTTGTCTAGTGATAGTATTTGCTACTCAACAACAAAGACACTACATGTTGACTCACACCATCAAAATCATAACTAAAATTGATCCATTGAAATACTTACTCAACAAAGCTACCTTGACAGGAAGACTAGCCAAGTGGGTAATGATATTGAGCAAGTTTGATATCTAGTATGTGGACAGGAAAACAATCAAAGGTCAAGCCATAGCAAATCAACTAGTTGAAGCACCATTACAAGATGATCATCCAATGAGCATTGAATTTCTAGATGCATGTGTTCTAATAGTGTCAACACAACAATGGATATTATATTTTGATGGCTCTTACATGCAACATGGATTAGGTGCAGGAATCTTATTTGTCACACCTCAAGGACACACCATTCCAAAGCCCTACAGGTTAATGTTTCCTTGCACTAACAACACAGCTGAGTATGAGGCATTGATCATTGGAATCAAAGAAGTAGTCGAATGGAAGATCACAGAGTTGCATGTCTATGGTGATTTCCAACTGATCATTAACTAGGTGAATGATGATTACCAAACAAAAGATGATAAATTGATGTTGTATAAAATAATGGTTGATGACTTTAAAAATTACTTTGTGGAGATCAAATTTGAGCAAATACCTAGAGGTGACAACAAAGTTGTTGATGTTATGGCACCATTGCTTCTCTCTTGCAAATACTTGAAAAACGAGCCCATTATGAGTTCATGGTGGAACAATTGTTTAACCCCACTTATGATAACCCCGAATCCCAAGTCATATACCATCTAGTCGAGGCTGACACTTCTACCTACGGGAAAATCTACACCTATTTAAAAGACAATACCCTCCCACCCGATTCATCCTGAAACCAAAAACAAAACTTTATTCAACAAGCAACTTGACATACTCTGATAGCCAATGTACTTTATTGATGAGGTCTTGATGGTACTCTCCTTTGGTGTCTTGAATGTAACGAAGCTGAAATCGCTTTACGTGAGGTTCATGAAGGTATATGTGGCATACATTCAAGTGGCCTAACTTTAGCCAAGAAACTCCTATGTTTGGGGTATTACTGGCCGAATATGGAGGAGTCTTTTCAATATGTAAAGAAGTGCCAAAAATGTCAAATTCATGGAAACCTAATACACGCACCAGCACAAGAGTTGCAACCATTCGCATCAACATGGTCTTTTTGTTAATGGGGATTGGACCTTGTAGGAAAAATTCATCCATCCTTGTCAAATGGACACAAGTTCATCATCACAACCATAGAGTACTTTACGAAGTGGAATGAAGTTGTTCCCCTAACCACCATCACATGAAAACAAATTGCATCCTTCATCCTGAATTATATCACATGTCGGTATGACATTCCTCAATCCATTATCACGGATAATGGTAGACCTTTCAAGAATTAGGATGTCCAAGAACTTTGTGAGAGGTTTCATATCCAACATCAATTTTCTACACCTTACTATCCTCAAGGAAACAGCCAAGCAGAGGCCTCAAACAAAACCATCCTAAAAATCCTAAAGAAAATTGTTAATGATGTTGGACGTGATTGGCACACTCAACTGAACCCTGCTTTGTGGGCTTATCGAACTAGTATTTGCACCTCGACAGGAGCCACACCCTATGCTCTAGTCTATGGATCAGAGGCCACTCTACCTATTGAGGTTGAACTACCATCACTCTGTGTGTCACTGAAGGGGATCATTTCAGATGAAGATTATCAGGTCTCTAGGTTATAAGAGTTGGAACTATTGGATGAACATCGTCAGTATGCAGTTGATCATTTGAAAGCTTATCAATAGATGATATCTAGAAGTTACAATCACAGAGTAAAGCCTAGAACATTTTAGGTACGTGACTTAGTCCTGAAAGAAAATCCCCATAATCAACTAGATCGAGAAAAGAAGGGGAAATTTGAACCAAACTGACTTGGTCCCTTTGTTGTTGTATCGGTCTTCATATTAGAAGCATATCAATTGTCTACACTTGAAGGGGATTTGTTTGATGAACCCCTCAACAACCTATATCTCAAGAAATTCTACACCTAACTCATCTAGTGCATCAAAGAAAAGTCCTAAAAAAATACAAAACATTAGAAAATGTCCTAAAAAAATGGTTGCCTTGGTGAAAACCTGGAAAACAAGCATCTTGGTGACAACAAAAAAATCAAAAAAAGAGAAAAATACAAAAAAAAGTGAAAAATCATAAAAATCTAAAAAACTGCAATAAAAGCAAATAGTGAAAACCTGGCAATAGGCGCTATTTGTGATAGGTTAGCTTTTCCATCTGTTTGAGCATGTCGACCATTCGCTTTCACCACTTGCTTTAGCCATCAATCTACATATCATCGGAAAACTCCATGTACATATCTTAGCATTGCAGTCATGTCTCACCCTAGACTGGGAGCAAAATCCTAAAATCACTGGGGGCAATAAACTTTGAGCTTAAATAAACAGACAAACAATAGTAGGAAAACATAACAAACACAACAATCACAGTGCAACCCAACATTGAACATCAATCACAATCAGTAACACATCAACCATCCAAATCAAATAGCCAAATTAGTTAAGTCAAAGAAAACTTTAAATGGATGATGCTCCTTCTAAATCATGGCTTTATCACTTTGGCATGTATGTTCAACTATTGTACTTTGATTTTTTTTGTCATATCTCTAGAGAAACTTGATGATGTATTGAACTATAGTAGCTAGGAAGGAGTATGATTTTTCTTTGTCTGTTGTTTATGAGTTGATCATTCCTACTGTGCAAATTGTCACGGGACATGCTCTACAAATTATCATTGATGACATTTTGAATTTGCATAGGAAAATGATTAACTCTTGTATGTTTACGCGGGGAATGCTTAGGTCATCTCGGTTCAATTATACCTAGATGCTTGTGTTAACTTGAAATATCAAAACATCATGGAAGTAATACTCAGGTCATCATGGTCTAATTATACCATTGATGTTTGTACTCACTTTCAACATTTTAAAGGCTTAATGATGATAAAAAGTACGACAAATCGATTGTTACAATGACAACCTTTGCATATTAGATCTACATGGTTAAGGTAGATTTCATTCATATTAGCGTTGCATCTGTATATATGGGTTTTCCAAGGCTAAAACAATTTCATAATGATGATATCTCTAGCATTAATGGATTGAGTATACTTGACATTGACCAAAAACACACCATTCTCATATAGTTGCATCATCATTTGCATAGATTAGAAAAAATTCTCACACCATTCATCCATCCATGCATTACATCATAATATCCACATCAGAAAACACAAAAAGAAGTGCATTGCATCTCACTTGCATAATCAAAATCATTTCATCTATTATTAATGGATTAAGAAAATGGTCCATTAAGAAGATTGAAAGACATATCCAGCAGAGTAAGATTTCCAAGAAGAAAAAGTTGTTGAAGAACATGACTGGTAAAGATATAATGCCATTGTTATGAACATCTAAAACTAGTAGTGAAGATAGATTTGTTAGGGTGTATGAATTTGTTATTACTCAAATCCAAGACTGACAAAGGACTAACTGGATCAGCATAATCATCACATGAACGTACATAAACATCACACATCATTTGCATAATCAAATCCATCTCACATGGCATTAAACATCATTCATAAAGCATATAGAATCATCAATCATACATTATCATATCATCATTTCATACATCACATAATCATTACATAAGCATCATATAAACATCATAAACACATAAGAACTATGCACCATCATACGATCATTCCATCCATCCATTCACTTGTGCATTAACATTATCATACATTCATCCATTCATTGCATCATCTATTTGTATTAGAAAGGTACAAAAACATAAAATGCATCACATTTCATTGGCATAATAAGATCCATCACATGTATCATATAGGCATCATTCATAAAGCATCATTGAATCATAACACATGTTTTATCATTTGCATCCATATCATATCATACCATCATCATATAGAACATCACATAGAATATATAATAGAAATAAAATGCATCCATCATAAATCATATAAACACATAGATCGATAATCATCACCGCATATCATACAACCTCAAAATCATAATGTAAAAGTGTACAAGGATATCCAAAGGTATAAATAGATACATAAATATAAAAAATGGCAATATATCATAATGTCTCAACTGAATCAAGAAGTATACATCATGTCCCAAAATATAGAAAATTTGTCATCACATCAGAGCTATGTCATGCTCCCCCCAGATGGTGTCGGTATCACTGGACCAATGCCTCCCCGACTAGACGGACTTGCACTAGGATCTCTCAGATCTCTTAGAAGTGGTTGTGTAACACCTCTGCTCATGGTTCAAGACTGGGACCTACCTGACCGAGACTGTGCATAGCTCTCTCAATGCTCTTGCAGAATGACCTCATGATACTTTAGTCTATAAAACTTTTCCTCCCTGGCAGAGTGTCGTACCTCTCTAAAGTGGTCTATTGTACCTGTGCCCTCAAAAGCTTTCTATAGTATCTCAATAATACCCGTAGCCTGATCAACCTGTAGTCTGACTGTCCCTCTTGACTGTGAATGTAGCAATTTTCCCCTGCATCTGTGTCTGCATCTGAGCCTAGGCTTGTGCCTGTGCCTGTATCTACCCCTATGTCTGTGCTAGCAATCCCTGCACCTGTGCAAGCTGACCCTGCAATGTCTGAACCTATACCTATAATGCAACAATATGAGTTTGTTGTTGCTAAGAAGGTAACCTAATCTCTACATGTTGCTTGGTTGCAGCCACCAGTGATCACCTCTTCTGAGGTACTCTGAAATCTTGAACATCTATTGCTGGCTCCTGACCACCCTCATCTCCTCCACCACCATCACCTTCGTCTCCATTGCCCCCATCACCTCTCCACCTCCTCCATCTCCATCTCCATCCTCGTCATCATTTCTCTCTGCCTCCTCCTCATCTCCCTGCCTCCCCTTCACCTACGCCCATGTACGGCTCCCCTCTCCTCATCATCTAATAATGGCACTGGCTCATTTGGGTTGGTGATCCATGGGAATGGATGTAAGAAAAGGTACTGTGCATACTCCTTTGATATCGGAGCCTCAATAGTCTTTGGATGAATCTATCAAATGATGGCTTGTAGACCCTGGAACTCCACAACTGCAACATCATAAGACAAAGTGGTTCCCCACTCAGTCACATCCATCTGTCGCTGCGCATAATTTTCCACTCCTTGGGGCATGCCTTGTACCCGGCCATATGTCTCAGCACCCTTTGCAACAAAAATCTCTCAATGATGAATCATTTTTTCCCAATCAGATACATAGACTAACACAAAAAGGGCATCTCAGTGTTGTCCTCCAACCACTACTCACAATCAAGGTAGGGCCGCCATGTCATCATCTCCAAATCATCAAGTACTCTCCTCTAGTACTCCAGTTTTCCCAGCTTAGGCTGAGCAACTAGACCTATATAAGCATGAACATATGGTCTCATGGCAGGACCTTGTCTCTCTCCAACTAGTTGAGTGACCGCTATATGCTCCCATGCCCATATATGAAGCAACATGACCCCAACTCATAAACTCGCCCCTCGGAGGTAGACCATCTAATGAAGATCATGGTATAAATGAGCGAGCATGTAACATCCCCAAGCATATCTGGTACCCTGAGCAATCATGCTCTCAAGAATCCTACCCCATCCAACTGAAAGTCCCTTTGACCTGTGATCAAGACAAAAGAACCCTCCAATGAATCTGGCAAGAACAGATGACAATGTGGCATAAGCATCAGCCATCTCTCCCCAGGGAATCTCATAACTATGATGAGTGTGGAGTATTTCATTATTTTTGTCTTATAATTTCCTCTTTTACCTTTGTCTTTGTCCATATTCCTGTCACCATTTGTTGAAGGAACCTTAATATTTAATAAAATATGGAAAATAAATTAGGATTAATAAATTTCTGAAAAATCATGATAATTCTGATTGTTTCATGTCCAAATGGCAGTAGATAGTTAGAAAGGAAGTTGAAGCTGCTATGAGCATGAGGATCTTGGGAGATCAATGGAATAAAATTAGCAAGACTTTGTTAGTGATCAATCATTTTTTATTTAGGATGCTTTGTATTAACGTTAAAAAGTGGCCTGCAACCCTTTGTCATTTTTCATAGACTCTTGGTTGTGAGTGGTCGATAGGCCAAACAAACAAACAAACTTATTTACTTAATGATAATATGATCGGTATATATATGTGTGTGTATGTTGAAACTCAGATAGATATGGAAGTAATAGAAATCACATATTGGTGTTAGATCTGCATTTATATTTGTTGTAGCAATTTGAATCATCCAATAGCCGGCAAAGACAAGGCCCACTTCCTCGATTGTTGGTGATCTTTTCATTTATGTGTGTGGTAATGTATGTTGCTTTGTAATTATTCAATTTGCTTCATATTGTTTATTGTGTTATTAGATTCTTATTAGTTTACTTTATCCCTATGAATGTATGCAGTCTTTGTTGGCTTGTTTAATACTTATCAATTTGCATAATCGATTAAGTGTAATTGAAGAATTGAATAGTTAATTGATATTGAAAGTATATCTACATTTAATAGCATAACTTATAGATATTTTACTTCTATTTATTGCATAGTTAATTCTATTTATTTTATTTCCATAAAGGTTTTCATTCTATTAGAGATTTATGATTCTATTTTGTTGTGTGCCAACGATCTGTTCTTTGCTGTAGAGTCATTTCTTCACGGGTTCCTGTCACATATGTGACAAAAAGTCTACAAACCATGTTTCTGTTCAAAAACAAATTACATTAGTTTGCATCCATCAAACCTTAGTTTATTGATTGCATCCCTTCGGTATACTACCACAACATGGTTCAAAAGCCTACGTTCCCAGATTGACACTTAGGATGAACTGAGGAAGCCATTTCTAAGAATTAATTCAGATCCATTACAAGAACAATTTGAAACCACAGTTTTGTCCAATCATTTTGGCGTTGTTGCCAAGGAACGATGTTAAAGGCCTATATTTCTAGTAAACTAAGCTAGGAGCATTGCGCTAAGGAGAAAGTCCACGTAGCAGTCGACCTCGTTTGGATAACTACCCTTAGTTTGCTTTGTCATAAGTCATTTAGGTGCATGAATCGTAGTAGGGATAGTAAAGGGAGATTTGTTAAAAAGGACAAAGGGAGTCATACAGAAACATTTGAAAACAATTCAAAGTCATTAGTTGAGGGAGGCAGCTCACAACAAGGGAAATTGAAAATGAAATTACAGCCCTTAGAGTTACCTGAACCCCATCTTGAGAAGTGTGTTATAGAGTCTACTATTGGTTAGACACCTACAGGTACCCATCCAAGTTCTTCTGAAATATTACAGAAAAAGGTTGAAAAGATATTTTGAGAAACCTACGGGCCAAAAGTTGGTTCGTTCTCAAAAGAAACCCAAGAGCCATTTAGAACCTATTTTACCCCTTGGGCATTAGACGTCATGGATCCCAACAACAACAATGATCATAGGGTGCTAGCCAACAATAATCAGGTTACTTTTGAGTTTCCTATCACATATCCTGAGTGAGATGCCCCTATGAAGAATATTCCTCATTCAGCTTTACCTATTTTTCGTGGCCTTTCGATTGAGGATCCTGACATGTTTTTGTTTGAATTTGATGTGTTGTGTCACAGCTATGATTATTAAAGCGACGTGTAGAAGCTTAAGCTATTCCCTACCACATTGAAGGATGCATCCCTATGATGGTTTATGAACCTCTGAAATATTAGATCATGGGAAATCATGAAGGAGTTATTCCTGAACAAGTACCAGGAGTATTGCAAACACAAAGGAGGTTTGGGATGAAATCTTTCGCATGACACAAAAGGAAGACGAGTCTGTGGAGGACTATCTTGAACACTTCATGTTTAGTCTTCAATGATCTCGCCAACCGGGATTAAATGAGGATGCTATTAAAATGCTATTTCTTAGAGGCATAAGAGATGATGTTATGGAGACATTAAACTTAATAGGTAAAGGGAATATTTCTAAAATGGAATTGGACGATATCTGTGATATTTGTAGGAACTATTCCAGATCTCAGCACTCAGGAAGGAACTACCCAAGCAAGTTGTATTATGTAGGAGCTTCGACAAGTATCAACAAGTGTGAGATAGGTAATCTACTTGAGGACCTTAAGACTAATTTGTCAAGTCATATGGGTAAACAGATAGATACTTTATACACACAAAGAAAGCATGAGGAGGCTAAAAACTCCTTGGCTATCTTTTGCCCCATTTGTCGAAAGAAGCACAGAAGCGAGGAGTTTCCATATAATAGAACAAAGATATCTTCTTTAGAAGAAGCCAGTAGGGACACTACTCTAAAACCTCTTCCTTTAGGGATGACCGAGGTAGAATACATAGATGAACCTGTTTACTTCATGGCCCAAATAAGACAATGGCAACCAAGAGCAATGCCCCCACTGGATTACCAAGTTTCATTCCAAAATCCTTTTCAATAGAATTCCTTCACAAACCAATCTGGATGTTATGGAAATGGGCAGCACCCTCCATACTACCCTCACTAGTCACAACAATACCCGCCTACTCCACAATCGTGGTAAGCATGGCGAGCAACACCACCACCCTATCCATAATCCACATCATGCAATAACAACTACCTCAGCCTGCACCAACTGGGGTATCAAATCCCACATCCTAGGGAAACGATCTTGAATCTGCAGATTCGTCAAAGGCTCCTAGCATCACAAAATATCCCAAATCAGTAATCTTGTCAATCAATCAACATCAATCAACCTATCAATCTAATTATCTCTGGTGAGACTTTGATCAAATCTCGTGAGCATCAATCTATCATTCAACCTCGCCTATCATGAGGTTTATCAATCAATCTATCATTGAACCTCACCTATCATGAGGTTTATCAATCAATCTATCATTCAACCTCGCATATCATGAGATCTATCATTCAACATCACCTATCATGAGGTTTATCAATCAATCAATGCACCTTGCCTATCATGAGTTCAATCAATCAATCAAACTATCATTGATCCTCGCCTATCACGAGGCCAATTATCAGTATCACTCATTGAATCTCACCTATAATGAGATTAATAAAACATCTAATCTACAACATCATCAATCATCATCAAATCAAAGGCTGACACGATAAAAAATCATCAAAAAATAAGGAGTTCGATAAAAAAATTATCAATCTGGTCCAAATCTCATCTATGCACTAAACCAATCTTTCTATGCGCTAAAACTATCAATGCGCTAGGAAATTTCATGTATGCATTAAAATAGGGTTTTAATGCGCTAAACAAATGAATGTGCCATCAAATTTGATTGATGCGCTAAACCCCTCTATCAAAGCACTAAATCATCCTATGCGCTACACCATCTCATCAATGCACTAATTCAATTCACCTAAGCACTAAATGCACCTATGCGCCACATCATTCACTATATGTGCTATTTCAGGCAATCTATGCGCTAAATGAACCGATGCACTAATTTGTTTACCCTATGCGCTAAAACGACAGATGCACTATTACAGTCATTCTATGCGCTACATCGGTACCTATATGTGTTAGAAAAATCAAAACCAAATTCAAACATGGAAAAATGAGAGAAAAACAAATTGTACAATTTACGAGGAGGTTTTTTAGGGTACATACCGAAGGTCCGTACGCTACCGAGCGGTTGTGACATCTGATGCACTTGAATTGATGTGTGTGGTAAGGGATCACCATCTTGCTCCAAAGTTGCTAAATCACTCAATCACTCTCAATTTCAAAATCAAAATGCACAAATGAAGTTTTAAATCATCTTTTAAACCTTTTAATGGTTAATAAAATAGGCTTTTATGGGATTGATTTATTTTATTTTCCAAAGGGGTTTAATTGATCATTTCATCACTTGGTGACTTATACATCATTTTTTGAGAGATAAATCGTTTTTGAATTTTGAAAATTTGAAATCATCATCAAATCATCGAAAAATCCTAAAAATTTCAAAATTTTCAAAAAATCCTAAAAATTCAAAAATTCACCGATTTATCTCCTGAGGGGGCATATATCTGCCATTACCTAAAAATCAATGTTTGGGGCATTGAAAAAAAAAATCGGCATCAGCAACAAATTATTCTTTGAAGCAACGTGTAAACACATTACTTCAAAGAGGGGAAAAATGCATACACCTAAAATCGGTCAAGATAATTAATTAATTAAATACTAGTTATTTAATTAATGACCCCTTTTATTTCATCTATTTATAAATAAATTCTCAATTTATTTATATAGTTCACACTTTTCTAAATTCTTCATCTTAAACCACATTCTTCTAAATTTAATTAAATAAACAAATGTCAATAGTTTGTTTAATTAAATATCTTCTCACTAAGTTTGAATAATTCCAAATTCAAATTTAGTCACATGTCTACACTTTTTGGCCACATCATCAAGTGTCACATGTATTTAAATATGACTAATATTTAAATTGCATTATTCTCAACCAATTCCAAAACAAACTTTGGACACTTGGGCAATCTCATACATTTTATTCTCTCATACATTTGGCATGTTGCCCTTGGTCAAGGGAACATCCTCCATGATTCTTCCATCTCCACCGTTCATCTCTCATATTGAAATCTTGACCATTGGTTGCTGCCACATCACAAGATGGTTTGGAAATCCTATAAATACAAGTCCATTCTACAACATTTTACATCACATCTTTGAGTAAACTTACTATGCAGGAATAGCATTGGAGCATTTGGAGCACTTCACATTGTTTAGCATTTAGCATTTAGAATTGTTTTATCATTGTAGTTTAAAATCATGTTTTAGTTTATAGCTACATTGTAGTTATCATCTTAGTTTTCATACAACACCTCCACCATAGCATTTAGCATCATTATCAATTGTCATATCACCATTATCATTTACATCATCATTTAATATCATGGCATCAATCACTTAGTTTATACTTCATGTAGGAATTAGATTCTTACATTCAATAGCGTCTTGTTTCTTAGGTTGTCATCCTAACCAATCATAGTGCATACACAAATCTAAGAGCACTAATGATTTAAAGGATCCATGAGAATAGAGAACAACGGAACGATTATATAGATTTGTTTGTTTTAATTTGATTAGTTTATGATTCAAATCTTTAATGTAATACATCTCATTGCTTGTGTGATCTTGTTTACTTTACACATTTTATCATCACACAAGGTTCAATTAGGATTTCATTAGGGTTATGATTACTGTTTAATTAGGGTTAGGGTTAATGCTAAGTTAGGATTAAAATTATTAATCTTAGAGAGTAAAACTTGGATCTAAGGTTAGGGCTATGGTAAGTGGTAGGGTTAGGCTTAAATTAGGGTTCAATAAAGGGTAGGGTACAATAAGGGTATAACAATATTGGTTACTTTTTAAGTCATGACCATGATAGATGACAATTTGTTTTAAAAGACCCCCTGTCAAAGCCCACAAGGGATTTATTTCTATATACCTTATATATTGTTCAATTTTTTTATCATTATGTTTGACCTCATGAGAATGCTTCAAAGTAAAGTACACCTTGAAAATCCACCTACACCTAGAGAACCATTCAATCTCTCAAAATTTGACTGTTATTCTGGAATGATTACCAAACTGGATATGTCCAAAGCCTTTGATAAGTTGACTTGGAAACTTCTATACTGCATATACCTCTTGTCAACTTCAACTAGGGGAGTACTAATTGCATAATGAATTGTCTTCTTTTTTAATTCGATTAATCATCCCCCATAGGGTCTTCTTTACCAAGTAGGGGATTAAGTTAAAGAGACCCATTATCATGTATTTTTTTCATCAAAATGGCAAAGGCCCTTAGTACAAAACTTATACTAGCTAGTATGTTACAAAAAATTACATGATTGCCAATTCTAGCAGCACAAGCTAGTACATACAGTTTGCAGATGTTACTTGACTTACAAGATAAATCAGTTTTTGGAGATGCAAATAAAGACAACTTTTCTATTTGTTTTAGTGCTCGGTGTGGAGTATCTAGAATTTATTGTTAATTTTGAATCTAATATTGACATATATCATTAAACTAATATTGATACTACTGTTCTGATTCATTGGTGATAATTATTGGATCTATGTGTAAAATCTGGAGATTTGTGTTTGACTGCAAAGAGTTATCTCTTGTGGTTTATCAACAAATTATTATTTATGTTTGTGGGCTTCTTACACAAGACAATATATTTATGCATTTCTTGCAAAGTCTATTCCAATTGATCATAACAAAAAAACTTCCAATTTTGAAAAGAATATAACATAGAACCAAATAGCAGTGAAAATCCCAAACAAAGATTGTCAAGAGTGTATCTCATTTAGCTCTTATTTAATATTTCTCTTTATGTCTATGATTTCCTAAAGTTTGTCTGATCATCCAAATAAAACGTTGATGGATATGTAACACATTTAGTTCACTCATGCCCTAGTTCATCATATCTGGTAGAGAGCATGCCCATCTAGAGATGACCTTAGAATTTGGTTATGACTTATCCAAAGATAGTGATGTAAAAAAAAATTCAAACGAGACAAGTAGATCTGGTAGCTAAGGGTATACACATCAATGTCTAAGTTAAACAATTAATACCCTAGACAAATATCAGTCCACATAGTGATGAGTCTATAGTACGAAATTGTGATTCTAGACGGTAGGCTTATAACTGTACTATCCTAGAAAAGCATGAGCATTGTGTGGTCACCTTGAAAGGAATAAAATAATTTGAATCTTCAATTTCTTGAATCATTATGGTTGAAGTATCTGATGTGTCCACCACAACATCGAGTAAAAATTGTCACATGAAGAGCAGGTTCTTTAAGGGTAAAACATTTGCAATGCAAAGAGTAGCATCAAAATTTGAGCTACAAAGGATAATTTAAAATTTTATATGGTTATTTAAAATACTAAAAACTTTTTCTTGGGAATTAGTTGTGCTAGACTTTCATCTTACACTTTATTTTGAAGGTAAGGGACAACAAAAATAATAGTTAAATGTCTTAAAAACATATTTGTTAGACAAAATGGGTAGATCTAAATTTTCATAGATCACTTTTTACATACTCTACAAGAAATATCGTAATCTTTATTTTCAACTGAAAAAGGATCTGGAAAAATACATATCTATAAATTTATAAGTACAGATGTTTAGTTTGTAAATAAATACACATTGATTAAGGGTGGACTACATTTTCTCTTCTTAAAAAAGTGTTTGATATGTCAGAATATGGGATATATTCTATTGAATAGCTCTGAAATTTGAAACATAGTAGACAACCTTTACTTAAGTATTAATTTAAAGTTTTAAACCATGTTTCCACAAAAAAAAATATGTAGACCATAGCTACTCAAAATAGAAAGAATTTCCTACAAATTTTACTCATGAAACATATATTCTTATTGTTGCAGTAGGTGTGCCAAATTTGGTTCATGGTAATTGGCTAAAACCTAGTGCAATACTAATTGATCTTGGCTTAAATGTAGTAGAGGTATGACACCTTATAATTGCCTTTTACAAAAAAAGTTTGTAAGTAAAAGATGGTTAATATATAGCAAATTAAAACTATTGCTTCGACTTTTGCAGGATCCTAGTGCTAAAAGAGAATACCTATTAGTCTATCATGTTTCCTATGAAGAGGCTTTAAGAATAGCTTCATCAATTAATCCTCTACCTTGTGGTCTTGGTCCAATTACTATTGCAATGCTTCTTTCTACCACCCTACAATCAGCAAAATAGGCATATGGGTTCAATTGAGATTTCTGATGTTTGATCCAAGCCTTTTGCAATACACTTCACATTATAAGTTTTTATGAGGCTTATAAATGAGTATCTATTACTGAATGGAATAAAAAGATCATTTTCTATCGTAAGGCATTTTTTGGAGACATTAGGCACCTATAAGAGGACTTAGGACTATATGCTTTCATTTTCATTTGTGCAGAAAACTATAACATTTAAGCAGGTTGGTTATACATGACTCTACGTGAAATGAAAGTTCTAAAGATCTTTGCTTTTTTTAAAGAAGATTTTGTATCATATATGTTGAATGGTTAAGGAAACATTTAAACTCATTAATATTTACATAATGTTGGCAACATGTATATTGCGCTTTCTTCATGGCCTAAAAGCACAACCAAAGCATCTCATAATTTTGAAGTGAGCAAAATTCTTTTGTTATAAGGGTCATTTTCTAATGGAATACAAAGTTGAATCTGTCAATGATCAAATTCTTAAATTTAGGTGACAATTGTTTTATCTTGACCAATTGTTCCTAAAACACAACAAATACAAACAAAACTATTCTAAAACTTTATGGCAGGAACTTCGCTGCTCTGCAGCTCTTGTTTCTAATGTCACTCTACATTTTTTTTCTTTATTGTTAGGGTTAGAGTTATGACCATAGTTATGGATAGTGTTACAACCATAGCTAAGGTTAAAGATAGGTCTAGGACTAGGATAATGGTTTATAATTTATTGTTAGGATTAGGGTTAGGATTAGAGTTAGAGTTAAGGTGTGAGTTAGGGTTAGGATTACATTATGCAAATAACTAATTGATAATACTAAAACACTATAATGAACAAAACTTACATTTATTTTTATTCACATTAGTAAAACTTACATTATTTTTTTCAAATCTAGAAAACAATAATTACAATACTATAAAAGACAAGTAGTAGCCACATGTTAATTATGCTGAGAGGCATTCTATCAGTCACGGTAGGGGATCAAAAGACCTGAGTACATAAAAAAGAAATGGCAGTTACGTTATAGAAAGAAGATGAAAATTTGGGTCGGTCTATGGTGGTAGTGGAATAGTATTGTGAGGTGGAATATCTACGTTGTCAAGAAGGTGTTACAGATAATCAACAGTGAGAAGTGTAAAGAAATGACATGAGAGTGTAACGCAGGCAACAAGAATAGTTGCATAGTGTCTTTTAAGATAGTAGAAGAGGCCAAAGCATTTTCCATTTCAATAGTAGTAGACATATTTCACTTTTAGCAGAGCGAAAGACATTTGCAGAGGTATATCCATGACTCCTGTTGAAGTCTATCTACTCCATTGAGGCTAGCTACTAGATAGGCGAGTGCCAATGTAGTCGCGCCTCGACTCTTTCCCGGCTGTTATAAGTATTTGTGCTTCTAATATTTTTTCCAACAAATTAATGACCAAAATTTGATTAGGGGAAATTTGATCTATAAGTAAATTAGAAATATATTTTGAACATGATTGTATCTTGTTTTCTGTTTCTGTAGATTTGTATAGAAATCATTTTCTTTTTATTCAAGCAAGTGTAGTCAATGTATTTATTTTGTGCTTTTTCTATTGATTTTCTATATATTATCTCCATTGATATCATGTCAAATACAAGATTGTCCCTTCCAATATTTTCTTCTATTATTTTGTTTTAGTTCTTGGCATGTAATGGGAAAGAGAAAATGAAGGCTAAGTTGCAATGAAGAAGAAAAAGAATCAGAGGAATTTTCTCTACAAACAATTCTGTTGGATTTCCCTTGAAGCATAGGATGCACATTCTAGAAGACACAGAGGAAGAGCAGAGTGTTGCAAAGAAGGAGATTGTGTGCTCACTGAGGATGAAATAAGATATATCCCATTTTTCCAATAACAAAATAATGCACCTGTCACAGTTATAAAGATTTAAAAGAATCCAAAGCCAAATAGAGATCCAACAACATCAAAGAAATCCACAAAACCATTGAGGCCCTCCAAAAAACCCATATGTTTCCTCCTCCATTTGGATTCATGAAAAATTGTAAAATACTCTTCAATAATGTCCTCATTATGGCTACAATCACTGGCCTAACAAACATATTATCCCTCATGTTATATCGGTGTTGGAATGGCGAACGTTGGTGCTACTGCATTTGATGCTCCTATAAACCTCTCTCCCGTGTTGATGTTCTTAGTGGCCTTGTGCATGTACACATTGGAGACCCAATTGTAAACTAGTGTTGCCTTGTGATTGAAGGAGTTTTGGCATTAGAGGCAGTGTGGTTTTTGCGTACAACAATCAGGCTAAGCTTCTCAACCTCAGTATACTTCTTCTGGTAGCATTAGAGCTTATTATTTCTTGTGGAAAGACTCCTCCAGGCTTCAAATTCCCTACTCATTAAGTTGCTTCTTACTGTTTGGACTATTCAATGGTTTGCTCTTTAATTTTCTTATTATTTCTATGGTTTTTACCAATAGTGGATACTAGGATTATGTGTACTTGGCATAAGTGTAAGTCAATGGTTGCAGCCTAGATCTGTGACAGAATGTTGACTTCAAATAGCGGAGACCAGTCCTTGCTCTCCAGCTTAATATGAAGTGAGGTGGATAAATATTATATGGTTTGTTATAATTAAATAAACAAACTTCTAGTTGTACTTCATCTATTGGGCTTAGCCTCCATTTAAGAGTTTTTGTAGAACTATATCCTTAGGAAACCAAAAATATTGTATTGTTCTTTTTCATTGAAGTTGTCATCAGGAAGAATGTTCGGTGGTTGAATATCCCTGTGTACACAATACATGTGCTTTATTGCACCCTCGTAAATTTAAACGAGCATACTAAGTACTCCCAATATAATCTTTAACCTTTTCAGCCACTCAAGAATTTTACTCTATTTAGAGTTTCTTGTTTATAATTGACTTTGTTAGAATCTCGAAACTGAAGTTTTCCATAAGGGTAAGCAAATAAAACATAATGAGATAGACTCGTATTGTAAATAAAGTTAAGAGATTGGTTTGGTATTTTGAAGATGTTAACTATGAATTGACAACACATGTGGGTAGTGAGTTTGAAGAGGGGCAAGAAGAAAGAGATTTTGGTTGTTTGATTGAGGTTTATAAAGGAGAGTGACAGTGAGATGTAATGAGGTGGGGGAGTTTATATATATGCATTGTATATTTAAAGAGTTTCAAGCATACAAAATCTTTGCATTTCCATGCCCTTGATTTTTTTTTGACCCAGTAGCCTATTGGTTATTTTGTAATGTGACAAGCAAGCTATGAAGAAGATATCACTACCGTGAGATTCGTTGTTTTTTAGTATCCCAATCAAAGAAAGTACTTAGAAATGTCCAAAGCTATGAAGAAAAGAATATTTATTAGACATAAATCAAAGAAAAGATAAATAAATCATAAAGATTTGAGAATATTTATTAGACATAAATCAAAACATCAAATAAATTAAAAATCAAATAAATAAAGAATTTAAGATAAATAAATCACAAAGATTTGAAAATATTTATTAGAAATAAATCAAAAGATCAAATAAATAAATCAAAGATAAAAATAAATAAAAAATCAAATAAGTAAAGCAAATATTAAAAAAAAAGAAGATGAGAAGACCAAATAAATAAATTAAAGATATTTCATTTCAAATAGAAAGTCAAAGATAAAAAATAAATTAAAAGATCAAATAAACAAGTCAAAGATAAATAAATAAAATAGATGCAATGAACATTAGATTAAGTTAAGGTTAGGGTTGGGGTTATGATGGAGCCAACATTAGATTAATTAGAGTTAGGGTTAGGATTTGGGTTAGGGTTATGGTTAGCAATATAATAAGGATTATGATTGGGTTAGCATTAGGATTAGTGTTAGGATTATAGTTAGAGATAGGGTCAAGATTAGGGTTAGGGTTAGGGTTAGAGATAGAATTAGGATTAGGGTTAGTATTAGGGTTAGGGTTAGGGTTAGTTGGGGTTGGGTTAGAGAAAGGGTCAAGATTAGGGTCAAGGATAGAATTATGATTAGGATTGAGGTTTCTCTAAGGGGAGAAATGACTTTCAAAGTTAGGGCTAGAGTTCAATTATAGTTAGGATTATGGCACAATTAGGGTTAGGGTTCAAATACACTTAAGATAGTTTAATTAGGGTTAAGGTTAGGGTTGGGGTTATGATGGAGCCAACATTAAATTAATTAGGGTTAGGTTTAGTATTGGGATTAGGGTTATGGTTAGAGATATAATCAGGATTAGGGTTGAGCTAGCATTAGGATTAAGGTCAGGGTTAGGGTTAGAGATAGGGTCAAGATTAGGGTTGGGGTTAGGGATATAATTAGGATTAGGGTTAGGGCTTGACTAAGGATTGGGGTTAGGGTTAGAGATAGGGTCAAGATTAGGGTTAAGATTAGAGATAGATTTAGGATTAGGGTAAGGGTCAAGGTTAGAGATAGGGTTAGGATTAGGGTTAGGGTTTGTGTTATAGATAGAAATCAAATTAGGATTAGTGTTAGGGTTTGTGTTAGAATCAGGGTTAGGGTTGAGGTTTTTGTTATGATTAGGTATAGGGTTAGGGTTTTGGTTAGAGGTAGAGTGAAGATTAGGGTTAGGTTACAATTAGAGAGAATTAAGGTTAGGGTTGGGATTAGTTAGGGTTAGGTTAGAGATAGAGCTAGAATTATAGTTAGGGTTAGGGTTAGAGATAGGATTATTTGATTAGGACTGAGGTTTGTGTGAGGGGAGCAATGTCTTTCAAAGTTAGGGCTAGAGTTCAATTAGAGTTAGTGCTATGGCACAATTAGGGTTAGGGTTCAAATAGATTTAAGATGGTTTAATTAGGGTTAAGGTTAGGGTTAGGGTTATGATGGAGCCAACATTAAATTAATTAGGGTTAGGGTTAGGATTAGGATTAAGGTTATGGCTAGAGATATAATTAGGATTAGGGCTGGGGCATTAGATTAATTAGGGTTAGGGTAGAGATAGGTCAAGATTAGGTTAGGCTAGGGATAAATTAGGATTAGGATTAGGGTTAGGGTAGAGATAGGGTTAAGATTAGAGGTAGAATTAGGATTAGGCTTAGGGTCAGGGTTAGAGATAGGGTTAGATTAGGGTTAGGCTTGTGTTAGAGATAGAAATCAAATTAGGACTATGTTAGGGTTTGGTGTTAGAATAGGGTTAGGGTTGAGGTTTTTGTTATGATTAGGTATAGGGTTAGGGTTTTGGTTAGAGGTAGAGTGAAGATTAGGGTTAGGTTACAATTAGAGAGAATTATGGTCAGGGTTAGGATTAGTTTGGGTTAGGTTAGAGATATTGTCAGGATTACAGTTAGGGTTAGGGTTAGAGATAGGATTACCTGATTAGGATTGAGGTTTGTGTGAGGGGAGCAATGTCTTTCAAAGTTAGGGCTAGAGTTCAATTAGAGTTAGTGCTATGGCACAATTAGGGTTAAGGTTCAAATAGATTTAAGATGGTTTGATTAGGGTTAAGGTTAGGGTTAGGGTTATGATGGAGCCAACATTAAATTAATTAGGGTTAGGGTTAGGATTGGGATTAAGGTTATGGTTAGAGATATAATTAGGATTAGGGTTAGGTTAACATTAGGGTTAGGGTAAGGGTTAGATATAGGGTCAATATTAGGGTTAGGGTTAGGGTTAGGGATAAAATTAGGATTAGGGTTAGGGATAGATCAGGGTTAGAGATAGGATCAAGATTAGGATTAAAATTAGAGATAGAAATCAAATTAGGATTAGGGTTAGGGTTGGTGTTAGATATAATTTTAACCCTAATATTGACCCTAAATTATGATATCCTTCTTGACCCTATCTCAAGAGTTATCATTAGAATACATTATCCTTAACTCTATCCTAATGTAATATGAAGACTAATCCTAATATAAAACGAAGACTAATCCTAATTAGGATTAGTCTTTGTATTATATTACATTAGGGTTTGTGTCTTCGTATTATATTAATCTCTTACATGTTTCCCTATAACCCTAACCCCAACCCCAACCCTAATTTTATATCTAAATATAACCCTAACCTTAATCCTAATTGTAACCTTAACATGAAACCTAACCCTAATCCTAATTCTCTCTAACCATAAACCAAACCCTAATCCTAACTATAACCCTAATCCTAACCCTAACCTTAATCATAATTATAATCCTAACCCTAACTCTAACCCTAACCCTAACCCTAATTCTATATCTAAACTTAACCTTAAATGTAATGTTAACCCTAAACCTAACCATAATTGTAATGAAAACCTTGATCCTAACCCTAATTCTACATCTAACCATAACTAAAACCCTAACCCTAATCCTCTTTCTAACCCTAACCCTAACCCTAATCCTAATATTAACCCTTACCCCAATTCAATCTCTAATTATAACCGTAACCATAACCTTAATTCTATCTATAACACTAACCTTAACCATAAACTTCATCCTAACCCTATCCTTATTCATAACCCTTTCTCAAATCCTAACCCTAACCCTAATTATAACCCTAATTATATCTCCAACCCTAACCCTACCCTTGATCCTAATTTTATCTCTAATCTACCCTTGATCCTATATCTAATGCTAACCCCAAC
The DNA here is from genome assembly GCA_007258455.2 of Sequoia sempervirens. Taxonomy (NCBI): domain Eukaryota; kingdom Viridiplantae; phylum Streptophyta; class Pinopsida; order Cupressales; family Cupressaceae; genus Sequoia; species Sequoia sempervirens. The sequence continues at coordinate 84,518,958 of VDFB02271358.1, read as the reverse complement.
ATTAATTCTAATTGTACTTCTAACGGTAACCCTAATCTAAATATTAACAATAACCCCAACTCTTATCGTAATCCTCATTTTATGTCTAACCCTAATTGTATCCTAAATATTAGCCATAACCCTAATAATTTTGTCATCATAACCTTAAATATTTACCCTAACCCTAATTAAACTTGAACCTCAACCTAATAAAAGTTTGAACCTAACCATGTTTGACCCCTAACCACAACTTATATTAAATATACTAAAATATTATTATTTATCTAATAATATAATAAAATAATATACCATAATTATATATTAATTCATGTTATGTGTTTGCTACTAGCATATATATCTTAAATTTAAGATATATAAATTATGTCGGAGGCATTTAATTTTTCAATTTAATACATCTATACTAAAGTTGAATGATGAAAAATTAAACACCTTGATATATCTCAGCGTAATTTATATATCTTAAATTTAAGATATATATGCTAGTTATTTAATCCAACCACATCAACTAGAATTAGCACCTTGCATCCATATGTACCCATGCACAAACACATACTCTCTAACATATTAGTAATACATATAATTTTCTATGGACATAATCCTTGAACCTGCTTTAAGTGCAAGTGCTAGTAAATATTTTAAATTATTGTTAAATAATTAAAATAATTTTAAATTTATATATCTCACAATTTAATAATAAATGTACATAAATATTTATATATGCAATTGTGTAATATATTTTATTGCATCTAAATCTTTTTAACATTTATATTTATATTAATTATTGATATTAATAAATTATGATATGTTAAAAAATAATCAAAATCTCTTAAATTGTTAAATCTTCATAAACAAGAGCTGCAGCGATGTTCCTACCAAAATGTTCAAGAATTAGATCTGTTTTAATTTGTTGTGTGTGTGTTATGTTTTAGCAACAATGTTGATAATATAATTACTTTATAATAATTTTGAATTTTGTCAATTTCTTTTTTTGTTGCTATATGCTTGCTCACTCTTGTTGGTTCCAACTTCTTGTAGAGATATTTTGTTGTAAAGGTTTATAATTCTCCTTCACCTCTTACATTACAAAAAGGGTATAAGACGTTAAAATCTGAAAATCAATCCTCAAAATAAGATCCATAATTGACTTGCATAGGATCTATAAATCAAATTGAGCTAGTTGTTTAGACTGCAGAGCAACAAAAGTTATCACTCTCAACCAAGATGATACTTAAAACTCAGTATCCTTGCATTCATTAGTTTAGCATCCATAGAGTATTTCTCAGTATGGGGAAATCTAGATTCTAGAGCAAGTGAAGTTAATGAGAAAAGAAAATTTGGAGAAAAAAAAAGTATTTTTCAGTTGGTAAAGAAAATGTTGGTCAATGTACACGTAGTTTCATAAGCATCTCCATAGTTTTACAACCACCCCAATGGATACATATTGCCCCAATAGTTATGCAACTACCACTCCACTCTATTGAAGCAGTGGTTTTGTCTTGTATTCAAAACATTTAGTACCAAAATGTACCTAATCTTTCAATGGCAAATTAAATCCTAATTTTTTTTATAAACTTGGGTTGCTTTCTAGAGATGATTTTGAACAGATGCATTATTTTCTAAATTAGTAAATTCCCAATAAAAATTCATAATATTTAAAATTTGTGTTGAAATAATAATTGAATGTGATAAAGAAATCTCATAACAAAAAAAATAAGAAAATGTTTTTGAGATACAGATGAGTGTTCTATTTTTTCTAAATCTTCCTCTGTTACAGGCTCAGAAAAGGATTTGATGGTCACCAGACATATAAAATGTGAGGGGTTTAAGGCAAATCATACCAGAAGATAATAATTAATTAAAAATTTGCATTTTAAAAAAAATCCATATAAAATTAAATCCCGCCATTGTTACTGGTTGTAGAGGAAGCATGAAAACAACTTATACAATGCTACATCCATAACATAAAAATTCAAACACAATTTCCATATTATTTACATAATACATAAATTACAAAATTACTTGGCTCCTGCTTAAATTACACGGTTACAAATTCAAGAAGAAATATGCAGGCGTAGCTCTAGGGTTTGGGTTTTCATTAAAAACTGCTGGTACCATTCAAGGCATACCATTCAAAGCATTTCATCATTTTTTGCCAAACTTGGGGATCTCCAAACATATCTCTGTTGACAAACCTAGGAAGATGAAAAAAGAACATTATTAAATTTTCTTTCTACATTCTAAGAACTAGAGATATACAATAAACTGTTTCAATCTATACCTAAAAGCAAAAAATAATCTTATACTGCAAAAGGATATGAGTCCAATATCAACAATTAAAAGAAAATATTAAACCATTAAATTTACATTATAAAGTTTTAAATAATTTGATATAACAATAAGTTTTTAAATAAACAATTAAATTGCTATTAAACCAATAAAGACAGTTAATTCAATAATTATTTAAATTTATAAATTTATTATTTATATTAAATCAAATAATAAACACATTAGTAAATTATTTGCATATAAAAGATTAAAGTTTAAATAAATTATTTAAATAATTTATTTATACTTATTTGAATAAATTATTTAAAGCACTATTTACCACTTATATCAGTTAACAGTAAACTTTAAATTGATAAATTTAAATTAAATTTCTGTGAACATTAAAATAAATAATTTAAATAAGTTTAAGTTGTATTTATGAAGTGAAAAGAAATTAAAAAAATAGAACCATTCCACTATCATTGCAACTATGATAGTGGAACTGGATTAATTGTCGTTATGGTCCAAACTTTGTAGGCAATTATATTTCATTAAGAGCAAACTTATTAATTTATAATAATTATTTTTGGTGTAAAATAGTGTTTTATAATTATAAGTTGATAAACATATCTTTATTAGTTTCTCTTCCATCTCATTGGCAGGGAAATTTCACCTGATAAGGGCGATTAATGCACTTCCATTACTGTAGTGTCGATAATAGTGGCAAGAATGATTTTTTCAAGAGATTTACCAATAAGTTTAATTATAACTGCTTCAAACAAGAGATTTTAATTGCTTATGATTTTTTAATTTCTGCCAAGAAAACTATAGGGGAGGCTTGTTCTTAACTATTTATTAATAATTCTATTTGCAACAATAAGAACTGAAATAGTTTTTTTATTTAAAAAATATTTAGCTAATGGCCATAATATTGGCATTACAATAATGACCATAATATTGGCTTATGAAAAGGGAGTGGCAGATTCTTTCGAACCGTTATCGCATGTTTTTCTTTATGTATGTTCTCCAGTGTTATATGCATTTTGTTACTGTGCTCTTTTATTTCTCTTGGGTAGGTTACACTTTGCCACACCAGCTTCAACCATGGCCTTTCAATACTTGGAAGCAGTTGTTGGTCAGATTTTCTCTTACTTTTTATGTTCCCCATTTTAGATACTTTGCAAGATTTTAGCCCTTCTTTTCCTCTCTTCAGTTTCCTCATATTTTAGCCTCAGTTGAATTATATTATCTGCCTTCAATCATATTAAAAAAATTAAACTCTCAAATTATTATTGCATCAAGTACATATCTTGTAGTTCATACTTTGATTAAATTTGAATTTGCTTGGAAATATTGGAAGTTTGTGTGTCACTAGTTCAAATCATTGCACGTAAAATAGAGAGTATTTTTTAACATTTGCGTCTGACTGGAAATCAGGTTAAATGATTTTTATGGTTTTATTAAATTGAAAGGAAAATTGACACTACAGAGTATGGGAGGGGGAATTTTCAATCTTACTAGTTTTTTGAATTTAATTTTCATAAATATTGAAAATTCGACCAAAGTTTTGTTGTAAATTAGCTCATTCATAAAGAAAACTAGTACACACAAAGTAGGAAAATGGGGTTGTAAATTAGTAAGATTAATGTTTTTCCATTTCAATGCAGAATGAAATCAACTCGGATTATAGGAGGAGCAGATCGAGAAGTTGGGATATATGTATCTTAGCCTTTTTTGTACTAGTGTGTGGGTTATTCGGGCTTCCTTTCTACTATGGTCTTTTCTTTTAGGTAAAGTGCTCTAAACAAATCAAACATGACACCTTTCCAAAATCACAAAATTGATGGTTAGGCATATTTACAGTGTTGAAAGATCTTAAACATTTCAGCTGCTATGTATGCAAACAGAGCCTAAAGCATGTCCAAGTTCTCACACATGCCAAAAGCATTGAATTGGAAATCCAAGAGTGCAAAAGTGAGATAAAAGTCCAACATATTTGAAGGCTTATTGCATCCTTGTTATCAGGCCTTGCACTTGTTTAATATCAATGATTCAATATAGTGTATTATATCCCACTTTATGCGCCCCTATTATTTATTGCATTGTGATGAGATAGTGCATTTGCAAAGGACCAAGGTTCAAATACCAGATAGGAGTGCACCAACCATAAATTCTAATAGTTTGGCTATTCCAATGGCAAAAATCCCCTTAATGTTGTGTCTTGTGGAAATATCTAACAATATTGACAAATTGCACAAAACAAATGAAATCCTTGAGTGATTGAGATGGAATAGTATGCCAGGTGCCTCAATTGTGTAATCAAAGTCATGGCGTTTCATCCCCACTAATGTAAAACACAAGAAAATGAAATCCTTTGGCATACCCCTTCTTACCAAAACTCAAAAGCTTTTTCCTAAAACCTTCAACATGGATATCAGTTTTCCTGACCATGATATCCTTCTTTAGAATTTTTGAGTTTAACATTCTTACCTCAATTTGAATTTCCAATTATCAGCCATTCAGGCTCCAGTGGACATGGGTTTACTAATTCTCACTGTTATAAAATCTAGATCATCAAAGAAGAAGAAGAAATATCCCCCAGGTTAGCTTTATAAATCTTGTACTCCTCTCTTTCTTCCCTAATTTAAAATTGTATGAATCTAAAGAAATTATGAATATAGGTGTGGGTGCATGTTTAATTGTGAAGGAAAAACCTGTTCTGATGGCATATCACTTCATAAAAAGTTATAACAACACATGATGTGTATTTATTACCTATAAACTCTATGCTTTCAAAATGTTTTTTTAAAACCATTTTTTTTTAAATACAAATTATTATAAATCAAAGTCCTTGAAAATGTAAATGTGGGTTGCAGGCCATGACAGACCATCATTCAACTATTACAACTAAAAATCTCACCACTACAAGTGTGGGTGCATGTTTAATTGTGAAGGTCCTTGTTGTGCACAAGGATAGGGTACCTCATTGAACATTCTACCAGTCGGCTAAATGCTACAGTCCACTCTATTCTATCTGTATAGGCCTTGTATCTGCTATTATTGTATTGAACTCAGTCAAATCTACCACACAAGTAATTCCCATACCACAGTAACCTATAATGTGGAAGCACCATTACATCAACATTTTAAATTACATTATTTGTAGTTTGGTATTCAAATTTAGATATTTTATCCATCAAATGTCTCTTTAGCATTTTATCTTATAATAGATAAGTTCCAATCTGAACATCACAATTATATTATTGATAATAAATTTATGCAAAACTTTACTCCTCTCCCTTCCACCCACTTGAGTTTTGTTGTTCTCTGATATGACATCATTTGGTAAGCTCTAATACAACATCCTCAAACAATTTTGGTTTAATATGATAGTTTCTTTTTTGTTCTTTCTGTTTGGACACTTAAAAAAATTCACAAATTTCAAGATTAATATAAAGTTATTCTATTATCAACATTGTTGCTAACACTAAGCAAACACAACAATCTTAAACACGACTATTCTTGAACATTTTGGCAGAAACTTGGCTGCTCTGTAGCTCTTGTTGTATATGATGTATTTAACTAAACAACTATTTTTTAATGTTTATTAGAATACAAATGTAAATAAGATTTAAACACAAGTAAATAAATTTTGAAGAGTTTAAATTTTTTCCTAAAAATTAGTTGAATATTTTTTTATTACCCACCATTCCGCTTATAATATTGATAATAGATTAAAAAAATTCAAATAGAAAAATTACTCAAATTCTCATTGGTTAAAATGAGAGTTATTAATAACTAGTTAAATGTGTACCTCTCAACCACTATTTAAATACCTTTACTAATTATAGAATAATAAGAATTTAAAAAAAAAACAAAAATTATAAAATTAAAACTATTAAAAAATAACATATAAATATATAATATTTATTACATTAAAAAAATTAAAATAAAATAAAATAATAAAATAAATAACTCCTGCTTAAAATATCTATATTAAACTATAACATATATTTAAAACGAGGAAAACGGTGAAAATTAACTTAGTGATCTCCGTCTTCTTAGATGTATCCTACCACCTTTTGCTCGAATAAGACGTGGCCTACTTATAAAAGAAAAGAGGTCAAAGTGCTGTTATTTATTTATTTACCAATAGCGAACGCCAAAAGAAATTTCAATTTCATTTTGTATTGGAAGCTTCCAAAGAAATTTCAATTTCACCTATCATTGAATTTGGAATCTTCTTTCTTAATGGTGGTTATTATAATTTAAAAATCATAATTTAGTTAATAGAAAAAATAAGTAATTCCTCGTTTAATGGTAAATTAACTTTGTTTAATGGTAAAAGCTTTAAAGATATCAAATAAAAGCTTCCAAAATCTTATTTATCACATAAAAGCTAAATAAATATTGATTTATAAGTGGGTGAGAAGATTTTATTTCCATTTGCAATGTTTTTATAAATTTAATGATAATTTTATATATTTTTTAATCTGTATGTAAATATTTCATAATCACATAACACTTAATTATTTTTTTAAAGAAAAAATTTATACTTGTCTAAGTTAAAAAAAAAATAATAAAAAAAAAAAATTGTATTTATTATTAATTGTTTAATAAAAATTTGCATGCACAAACAATACTCTCTAACATATAATTTTTCTTTTTTTTGCTATATATTATTAATTGTTTAATAAAAATTTGCATGCACAAACTCATACTCTCTAACATCTTAACATGCATATAGTTTTCTATCAATGTAATCCTTGAACTTATTTTAGAAGTGCTAATTTAAAAAAGGGGGTAAAAATTTATTGAATAACGGAATCCAGCATTACACACAAGTCAAAGGCAGAAGCCCGAAAAGAATAAAATACACAAAAGAACCCATAAACAAATCAGTCAATGCCCCCTTTGTCCTCCGTGAGAACCCTCTCCAAATCCGGACTAAGCTCCTGAGATAGCTGAGCCCAATCCTCAATCTTCCAATCCTCTAGATGCTCTGAAGCCCACTTGGCCAGACAATCAGCCACCCTATTCCATTCTCGTGGAATATGGACAAAAGACACCCTCTCCATAAGATTACCAATCTGCAAAATTTGTTGCACCAACACCGCCAACTGCCAATTCACATCCGACATTCTTCCTTTATTGAGTAAATTGACCAGAACCTGTGAATCAGATTCACAAATAACCCTACGCCACCCCAGCTCAAAGGCCCTCTCCAAGGCATGAAGAATCGCCCAACCTTCCATGAGGTTGATAGTCTGTGTCCCCTTATGTATGGAAAAAAGAAAAACCACCGAACCAGAAGAATCCCTGCCAACTCCACCAACTCCAGCAGGACCACAATTTCCTTTGGAAGAACCATCAGTATTAACCTTCAAAATTCCCACAGGGGGAAGCTGCCAATTCCCTTGCTGCTGAACGCGCTGCCCCACTCTCCTACCTTTCTGGCCCCACGAAGCAATAGGGGTAAACCCTTGAATACCCAGCCGAGCCACCAACTCCGCATCTTTCTTCTCAAGCGGCAACTCCCCGACACCCTTAGCGTGAATTGTCTCCTGAACCATCCCAAGAACTCTATACCACACTTGTTGAACCTGTAACAATTCCCCTTTGAAAATCCTCTTATTCCATTCTAGCCAAATCTGCCACAACAGAAAAATAGGACCAGCCTGCCATGCATCCTGCAAAAAAGAGGCCATCGAGGGAGGCCTGCCCAGGCTAGTCCAAAACTCCATTAAGGAGGAAGCATGAACACAAGGGCTATTCCAAACACCCCACCAAGAATGCCAAATTTGTAGGGTGAAAGGACACCGAAAGAACAGATGTGAAGAGTCCTCAACCCCATTCCCGCACAACACACACTTCGACGGGCCCTGAAACCCACGCTTCTGAATATTGTCCCAAGTCAAACACCTGTTCCAAGTCAAAATCCAGGCAAAGCAGTTGCATTTTGGCCAAGCAAACTTATTCCACACCTTTTTCCACCAAGGAACTTCCGCCCCCTCAACCCTTTGAGAAAGCAACCTCCGATAACCCGACGCCACCGTGTAGTGACCTTTCGGATTAGGCGCCTATGCAAGAATATCCTTATCTCTGAGGGGGTTACACTGTCTACCTAAAAGAATATTATACAGATCCCTACAATCCTCAGCCATACCAATCGCCGGCCACTCCTCAGGAGTCTTCCATCTAGCTCTCATAAGCTGACCTTGAAAAGAAAGCACCTTAAAATCACTTACCCTCGTCCAGCCAGCATCACTGAAACTCCTGCTCAAGGCCACCAAATTAGGGAACTGAGTGAGGATGGGAGGATGGCCATCCCAAGAGTCATGCCAAAAATGAACCTCAATCCCACACCGACAGATCCAAAATAAGCCATCCTTAATGAGCGCAGCTCCCTTCTTAAGGGTAGCCCAAACCATTGATCCCTTTCCAACCAAGGGATAACGCGAAATATCTTCCCCAGGAGTGCCCTGAATATACTTAAAGGAAAGGATCCTAGCCCAAACCCTATCCTTCTTCGTGCACCACCTCCAATAAAGTTTTGCTGCCAAAGCCAATCCTTCCAGAGCGGGTTGCCTCAACCCCAAGCCCCCCAATTGCTTAGGGCAACACACCATGTCCCATCAAACCAAACTCCACCTGGAAGACAAAAGGTTGCCTACCCATAAAAACTGTCTAGCCAGTGAATCCAATTCTGCCACAAAACCTTTAGGGGCCACCTGCAACATACACTGATAAATGGGAAGAGCCTGGATCACATACTTCAGCAACTGAACCCTCCCAGCAAAGGACAACCATCTGGTGGTCCAGTGAGTAACCTTCAACCGAAGTTTATCCAAGATAGGCTGCCATGACTCCCTTGTTAATCTACCCACCGCAATAGGAAATCCAAGGTAAGACAGAGGAAGGGTCCCAATCTGGAATCTAAGAACTTGAGCTATTCTCCTCTGGATAGGACCCGAAGTATTGAAGAAAAAGATGGAAGATTTGTCATCATTAATTGATTGACCCGAAGCCTCAAGGTACATATCCAACACCCTGCGAAAGTTTGTTGCCTCCCGAATAGTGGCAACCCCCATCAAGGCAGTATCATCCACAAACTGCAAATTTGATTGAGGGGGTAAATCACCCCCCACCTCCATCCCTGAATAAAGCCCAGCTCCACCTGACGTCTCAAAAGGCGTCCCAATCCTTCCACAAGTAGAATAAACAAATAAGGGGAGAGAGGATCACCTTGCCTTATCCCGCGAGAAGCCCCAAACAATTCAGAATGCTCCCCATTAGTTAAAACAGAGAAAGAAATAGAAGTGACACAACTCATAACCCATTGAATCCAATCATCTCCGAATCCGAAACTAGCCAGGATCTTTTGAAGAAAGGACCATCGGACTCTATCGTATGCCTTTGCCAAATCAAGTTTGATGAACATAGACTTTTCTCTAGAAATAGCCATAGAGTGGATGGTCTCAGTAGCTATAACAACCCCATCTAGAATTTGTCTGCCCTCCACAAAACCACTTTGCTCCTCAGAAATGAGCAACTGTAGCCACTTTTTCAACCTGTTAGCAATTAGCTTTGTAATAATCTTATACACCACATTGTAAAGGGCAATAGGCCAGAATCGACTCAACCTGTCAGCCCCTTCACACTTGGGAATAAGTGCCAAAAAGGTGGCATTCAGGGCCTTTAACATTTGCTTATTCCGCTGCGACTCCTTGACCACCTCTAATAAATCAATTTTGATGATCTCCCAGAACTCCTGGAAAAACTCAATCGGGAAACCATCAGGGCCAGGGGATTTTCCTTTCTTCATCTGAAACACCGTCCTTTCCAATTCTTCTAAAGTAATCTCACCCATAAGATCCTCCTTCATCTCTCGCGACACCAACTGAGGAATACAAGAAAGGACCTGAGCCTCCTCCACCGAAATCCCCTACAGCTCCTCTCTGAATAGGGAAGAAAAATAGTGAACAGCTTCCTCTGAAATATGATGATAAGAAGTCAGAGTCTCTCCCCTATCAGTGACCAAAACAGGAATAGAGTTACCATGCCTTCGCGCCCTAACAGAATGAAAGAAGAAGGCATAATTTTTATCCCCGTCCTTAATCCAATCAATCCGGGATTTTTGTTTCCAAAAGATCTCCTCTCGCAGCTCCCATTCTTCCAAAGCTTTCAAGGCCCTAGATTCCTCCTGTAACAGGCTCTCAGACACCCCATTCTCCCTAATTACCCTCGTTATACCATCCAGCTTAGCTTGAGCATCAGACTTGGCTTTAAAAATATTGCCAAAGCAATTCCTATTCCAATGTTTAATCTTATACTTAACAAATTGAAGAAGCTTAGTGAAGACATACATTGCTATACCAAAGGAAGGTCTACCCTCCTGCCACCACCGAGCAATGAAGTCATGGAGTTCAGGATCCTGCAGCCACATAAGTTGGAATTTAAAGGAAGGCTTGAAGGGCCGCCTAGCTGAGAGGATAGTAATCTTTATAGGCCAATGGTCTGAGCCTCTCCAGTCAAGAATCTCCGAGGAAGAAAACCACCTATCACCAACCTAGAAACAAGAAACCAGAAACCGATCCAATCGCTTAGCAATGCAGTTTTCACCAGGCCTCCGATTGTTCCAGGTAAAATGACCATTACCAGGCTTGATATCAACCAGATTCAAAAGAGAAATATTGTCCTGGAATAAGAAGGTAGATGCCTCCAACCGCATAGAACCACCTCATTTCTCAGCAATCTCTGTGATAGCATTGAAGTCACCCCCAATGATCCACAGAAGAAAAGGTTCCATACTTCGTACATAGCAAATATTCAACCACAAAATTTGCTTGCCCTGCATATCCACCGAAGCATAGAAGTTGGAGAACAAAACCAATTCACCAGATTCATAGCAAGAGGCCACCATAGAGATAGAGGATTTGAAAGACACCCACCACTGGGGGAAAATCTTCCGAGGGTTCCATAAGCAGGCCACCCCTCCAGAAGAACCCTGAGCACCAATACACTGGCATTCTCCGTTCATCCAAAGCTTGGGCATAATACACATCATACATTCCACAGAAAGCTTGGTTTCTTGCAAAAAGAGCATATCAGGAGATTGACATCTAATCAAATTCTGAACAAATTTTTGTCGAGGGCCACTGTTTAAGCCCCTAACATTCCATGATAGAACAATCATTTCAGAGAACTTGAGAAATGAGAATCCAAAGTCTTAACTGACCCTAAATCCACTAGATTTTCCCCTATCAATTTAATCTTCTCCAAGTCCTTTTTCCTACCCAATTTAGCGACTTTCTTTGCCCCTCCTTTCTTAAGATCTTTCTGCAATATACCCAAATGAGGAGATGGCTTACTATTTTTTCCTGCCTCTGAGCCAGATCGCCGCACAGAATGAGACAAAACCTCACTATCCTTCACCACAACGCTACCTGAATCTTTCTGAGCCTCCATCTTTAGTTCGGATTCTAAGTGTACGGTCCCATCCACTAGAGGATCAGGAGAGACCATGGGCCCAATCCCCTCCTGACCCGAGCCTCCTCCAACAATCTCAGCCTCATGTAAGCCCAAGCCCACCACCTGATGGTTTTCCTGCACAAGCTCAACCATTTGCCCCTAATGTTCAGTACCCAAAATTCCTTGATCTAAATCCACCAAACTTGGATTCGCTTCCTGTTGGTTAAGATCCTCCAAGACCTCAAATCTATTAAAAGTATCCTCATCCTGTCTCTCTTTCATACTTCTTTTATGCCCCTTATTCCTATTCCGAGATCTGACAGGAATAAAGCCTTCCTCCTCGGTCCCACTACTCTGAATAGGGCCCTTGCCCTTGTCCACTCTAGGCAGGCTGCTGGAGGGCTGTGAAGAATTGGCCTCCAAAGGCTTGGCCCTTGGGAATCTACGCAATAAGTGGCCATACTCATGACACAGACGACATCTAAATGGTAAAGTCTCATAGTCAAGCTGTTGAATCCAAGTATAAGATCCTGCACAAACCTCCAAGGAGTCTGGCAAGGGTTTACTTAAATCAATTTCTGCACATAACCGAGCAAAAGTCATTACCTTTTTGAATTGTGTCTGCTGCGAAGATCCCACAGGCTTACCAAGCATTGAGGCTAGCAGATGCAAAACATCATCTCGCCAGCACTCGACCAGAGGCCTTGGCAATCTAACCCAAACAGGAACCCTACTAGGAATTTCCTCTGCCGGATCAAAGCCTGCATGCTACAGCTTGATAAACAAACCCACCTGGTTGTAAAAATAAGGGCCTCCTTCAAAAACCTTGATCCTGTCTGCCATGCAGTCGAAAGTCACCATAAAATAGTTGTTTGCAAGGAGCCTAATCTCCATCTCACCTTCCGGCAACCAAGATCACCGAGCCCAAGCCTCCAAAAATTGCAACGAGATTTTCAACCCCAAAAACTTACAGTATAGGGAATGTCGAGAGTAATACTCAATATCTTCCGCGAGCATCTCCATCGGAATCACAACATTCGGCCTCTCTTTGCACCTCTCCAGGCATCCATTAATCTTTGGCAAACGAAATCCCCCAGAAGATCCCATCTCGTTTTTCTCCAAGTTTAGAGCAAATAAATTATTATCGAAAATCCTAGATCCCTGAAGCAAGGGTTTCGAGCCAACAGCAGAACGAAAATCAAGCTTGGGACCAGCCCCTGACGATTCCCCTTGTGCCATAGGTGAGAAGAAGAAAACTCAATCAGGCAAACAAACCCTCAAGACCATAAGAGAAAAGGCCCCACGCCAGGCTTCACCCCCACAAACCACCACCAATAGGGGTAAGCACAAAGGCATGCGCAAAACACCAAAAGGAAACTTCACAAATAAAATACCTAGCCCGCAAAAAGATCACAACGTAGCCAAAGAAGAACGGCCGCGCACCAACCACTCCCGCACGCCCAAGCACCACAGCCCCACACGGGCCTTCCAAGCAAACAGAGCCTCCCCTAACCGCAACACTTAAAAGCTCTTCGAGCCGCCAAGCGCATAGAGAAAGGATGGAGCTAAAGCCGACGGCACAATCCAAATCCACACCTCCGCACTCCAAAGAAAGACAAGAACGATGAAAAGAGAAAATAGAGAAGCCCTACCTCGAATGCAAACAAATCCCCCCCACAACGCACACGCATGCAAGACCAGAAGCGAGCTAGGGCACGAACGCCCTAGCTCGACCCACACAGCTCAAAGACGCCATCCTTCATTTTAGAAGTGCTAATTAATAGAGATATTGATGTTCAAATTTCTAATTATATATTATGATTTTTCACCTCAACGTGTTTCATCGTATATCATGATCTATCATCAAAATGAGATGCAATTAAAGAGAAGAATAAAAAATAAAAAGATAGGTATCAATTTGAAGTTATTTTATTTATTTATATAATTACTAATAAAAAATATTTTAATATTTAAATATTAATATATGATATTTAGATAACTTCAAAATTAATATAAAAGTTATATTTTTAAATATTAATATTCTAAATATTTTTAAATATTAAATAAATAAATATATATTTATATTTAAAAAATTATATAGATTAAATAACTTAAATGATTTGCATGAATCCATTAAGAATAGATACCACAACAAATTAGGTGGACATAAGTAATCCTTCTCTATTAGACTAGGAAACGTTTAAAACAAACTTTAAAAAAACTAAAAAATAAAAAATCAGATAAAATTAAGTATGGAGCGGCGGAGCCGCATGGAATAAAAGGAAAGGATCCAAAAAAGTGCAAATAATCAAGGAACGTATATTCCGCATTGATTCAAACTGAAGTGGTTGACACTGACCATATATTTAACCCTCGTTAATGTAATTTTCATTCACGCTCTGGCATTTGTTCTGTTTAAGCTGTCGGCTCTGTGGCATATGTTATTCTTAGGGTTAGGGATTGGGCTTTTTTGATAATATAAATGTTACAGAGATTTTTTTATCGTTTCCAATCCCTTTATGTGATTCAGAGATTTGATAGTCCGTGATTCGGATTTTTTTGTTCCTGCCGCGCTAAAAGGGTGAGGAAACCATGTCATTTGAGTTGCTTGTTTGAGATTTTTTTTTGGTTTCTTTCTGGTGGATTGCGTATCTGTTAAGAAATTAGAGCATAAATGGAGTTGCCTTGATGTTTCTTATTGTTGTGAGTTTTCCAGAGGTCTGCTGTACGAATCGGATGCGGTACAGATGATATTAAGGTTTGGTTTTGATGTTTTGCGTAAAGGAAGATAATGGGCTTTCGATGTTTTGCTGAACGAGAATGATGGGTTGAAGATTTGGTTGAGTTGGGATAGAGGGTTGTGAGAACCCTTATTTTAATGATAATCTGATTGAGGAGAAAAGGAAGGGTTTGCTTGTGGTTGTGGGTCTGAATTTTGTTGCTTTTACCGTGTACCGAGTTGGAAAATCACGGCATTTGGAGAACATAGGAGGAAACTATGTTTTTTGGGTGGAAGTAAGGAGCTTTTTGCGGTTTAATTGGTGAATTTTTGAAAGCGTTATTTAATAAGCGAAGAGCAGAAAAGGGTCTGTGAATTGGCTGGAAATTCGGTAAATTCTTTATTGCGACAGGTAGAAAAATTATTTGAATCAGGGTTTGCTGTTATGCTGCTGCTCAAATTGCAGCAATATTTCGGATTTGGGCAAGCTTCTCTGTTTTTATAATTTGGCGAAATTAAATTCATTGGCAGGTTTCTATTGCAATTTTCAGAGGATACATTTGACTTAACTGGAACAATCTATTCTTGGGCTATATTTTTTCTCCCCCTTTTGGCGTTGCTTTTGAGAAGATAGTAATAATGCAGACAGAGGCTGCTGCTGAAGGGGCCTTTCATTCTGCCTCTGCAGGTAGGGTGGGAGTTGTGTTAGAGGCAGGGGTCACCTCTCCTCAG
Organism: Sequoia sempervirens; assembly: GCA_007258455.2. NCBI lineage: Eukaryota > Viridiplantae > Streptophyta > Pinopsida > Cupressales > Cupressaceae > Sequoia > Sequoia sempervirens. Next base: position 84,503,771 of record VDFB02271358.1, on the reverse strand, counting down.
AGGGCACAGTTAGCGACAGGATCAGCTGGGTCACTGAATAGTTCCGAGCAATTCCAGCACGGTGGGATGGATAGAGGGGTAAAGAAGTATGTGCAGCATTCGCAGATTGGGACGATATCACAGCTTTTAGCAGGGGGGGTGGCTGGTGCTGTGAGCAAAACCTGTACTGCTCCATTGGCTCGGCTCACCATTCTATTTCAGGTTTGTAAATGAATATATCATTTTAAATGGGTTTTATTAAGGTAAAATGTAAAGATTAATTGTTTTAATGGTCAGGCCGGACCCTGATTCGGACAATGGAAATTGGAATGGGATTTCTTTCCATTTCACGTGTATATTAGTAAAATTTTATACTCCTTTGTTTTGTGGCAATGACCAAACTATTGTTTTTACTAAGGTTAAATGTAAGGTTTTGCCAATTTGGCAGGTAGAAGTCTAAATGGGAAGTATTTCCGTTTGATATAAATGTTGGTCGATTTTTGTACTCCTGGATTTTGTCGTCATGACTAGGCTCCGGAATAAATGTGAGCTTGGTAATCCCCTTACACTCCGAGTACTATTTAAAGAGTCCAATGGCTCTGATCTATTCAACTTATTCAGAATTAACATCCCTTTCCTGTCTTGAGGGCTCTGCAGATCTTTTCGTGGATATTCAGAATTAATAACTTTTATCCTTTTGGTTGGTAATTCATATCTATATGGGCAACGTTATTAGGTGTCATTCTCACTAATTCTTAATCACTTCATGCTCTAGCAAGTCTATTCAAACTGAGATGTGTTTGACATGTGCAAACAACTCGCATGAAAAGCTGATGCCTTGCTGAAAACCTAGTTGACTCGTTTTCTGAGGAACCGATGTCCAGCAGCTCTTCTTATTTCAAATCATCTAATATGCAATGAACTTTCTTGGTCATTGATAAAAACCATGTAAAGATTGTGTGTATCATTATTGTTAAAATTCAGCACATGGTATGTGATTCTGCACTTTAGGGTTTGACACAAATTGCAAACTTAACCTTTGATTAGACCTGCAATTCCAAGTTCTGCAACCTGCTTACACGAAAAACTCGAAGTACGAGAAGATAACAATTAAAAACAACTGAAATCAGAGTAACACTTGCTCTCTGAATATTTTACTATTCTGAATTTTGGTTCTGTAGTTCTGATGCAAACTAGAGAACGCCTAGAGTCATAAACAGTCTAAAATGTGGGTGATCAAAAACAAAAACAAAAACAATATCTGCTCTCTGCCCAACAGAAAACAAAATATTTATATGACTGCTATTCATCCAGAATAAAGTTGCAGTGCCTAAGAATAGTCTAAATTCAGTGCCTCAAGTAAATTAATAAAAAAACCTAAAACAATAGCTACAAAAAGTAAAATAAAGATAGTGTGCAATTTTTCAGTGTCCAACAGGCAGAATTTATCACTAAAAGTAGGGACTGATTTCTCTTACATTCTGTGCCACTAGAACACCAACTGATTTCTCTTAGTTGATGTGCCATGAAAATCTAACTCACTTTTCACAAGTAAGGTGTTTTCCATCAACCTGAACTTGGCTTATAGTAGTTCAAAACTTCTCTTTTTGATAGGGGATTTGTCAAATTGTCTGCAACTTGGTCATCTGAAGCAATATCCTCAACAAATCAACTTACTCTTTCTTCAGAGAATCCCTGGGCAATTGGAGTTGTTGGTGCTCATCCCTGTTTTTGCCAAATTTTTGCAATCATGCTCTTATAATCCCGTGTTGAAGACTTATTTAAGATAACTTATACTAGGGTTTAATATGTCTACGTGTGTAGTTTTGCCACATGTTCTAATGTTGGTCAATCCAATAGTTTCCAATGGATTGGCTTAATTGCTCTCAACACCGATATCTTGTGCTCCTGAGTTCTTTTTGTTTTAATTTTATGTGGATGGACATCACAATTGTGATGGTATATGTGGACCACTTATGTCGTATCACATGTCACCTTGCTATTATCAGATGGTGGATCCATGATCTTTTCATCGTGGGTGCTTGTTTCTTTACAAAGGTTTTTGTGGGTTCAAAGTTGAATTTCAGCCTACCACATGTCACCTTGGTGGTGGTGGTGGGCCCAATATCTTACTGGGATGTTTTGTGCTCCATAGTAGCTGTGTGGCAACAAGTAAAAGATGCCAAGTGGTGTATGGATGGCATTCTTTGTGGGCCCATTATCTTGTTAGGAGTGATTGTCGTATGGTTGTGGCCTACTCAGGTTGTTCTTTGCTTCAATGTTGGTGGTTGGGCTTTACAAATGCAACTCCCATAGCCACCTTGGTTTCAAGTTTTATTTCACATTTCACGGCAGCAATGGAAATTTGTAATTTTTTGTAGTGGTTGAACAGAATGGTGGCCTACAAGGTTATGAACAATTGTTGCAGGGAGCATAGGGCCATGTGTAGAGTAATGGGCCAATGGCAGAGGATTTTGAGCTAAACAGGCAACTTCTTGGCTGGTTAATTTATTTATTGTAGAATATGGGATGGAGATGGCTCGAGGAAATATTTACATGGGGTATAGGTGCCTCCCATGCTATTAATGGCCTGCAACATGAATGTGCTGATTTATACTGGCGTTGATCTTCTTCCTTCTTGTAACAATGTACCCTGAAGTAGATCCAACGAGGATTTGTCCCATACAAGTTTGATTTTTCTGCTTGTAGATGAATGCTAATTTTTGACATGGTGTAAATGCTGATTTGGCATAATATTCCACCTACATCCATGCCCAAGAGACTGATTGTAAACTAACATATTATAAATATGTGAAATAAATATGTTTTTGTGGTTGGTCTTAAGCCAACTTTCTGGGCTAGTTTGTATATGTTTGAACTAGGGCATCAAATGATGCAAGCCATGTTTTTTGTAAGGGATGTGGGTATGCATTGCGAATCAGAGGAAGAATTAATCAAGGATTACTAGTTGCTGAAAAGCTGGTTGAAACATTGCAGCACCTTTCTAAGATTTTTATTGCCAAGAGGCAACCTGCATATGGTCAATTTTTTATATTTTTCCCTCTTAACATTTTTGATGATAGAATGGCAGCCGAGTAGGTCCTAGATTTTCTGAGCAACAGTTGTTAGAGGTATGTTAAAAAATTGTGCGACCATGTTCCTGCAAAATGTCCTGAAAATATCTGTTACTTGCTGAGAAAATTGTGGTAGCCCCCTCCACGGAACCACTAGGTTAACCTATTATTAAAATTTAGCTAGTCTTTTTTATGAAGTGAATTTTGAATGTTCTTCTACATGGAAATGAATTCTGTTGATCCAAAAATAAGTGCTCTTCATAAGAGATTAATCCCATGCCTTTTATTGTTTTGTTTAGTTTACCTCTTGTAATTTGTAAATGAGTTATAGATCTTTAATTTTGTCTAGTTAAGTATTTATGTTTAGTTGCCCTCTTGTATTTATGTTTTGTCTAGTTAAGTAGTTATGTATTTAATTTTTGTTTAGTTGCCCTCTTGTAATTGTAAATAAGTTATAGATCTTTGATTTTGTCTAGTTAAGTATTTATGTGGAAATTTTTCTCCCTCTAGGTCCAAGGTATGCATAATGATGGTTCAACCTTGCGTAAAGCGAGTATCATTCGAGAAGCATCACGGATCGTTTCTGAAGAGGGAGTCAGAGCATTTTGGAAGGGAAATTTGGTTACAATTGCCCATCGACTTCCTTACTCATCCATTAGTTTTTACGCATATGAACGGTACAAGAGGGTGAGTACTGATCACTTGACAGGAAAATTAATTAAAAAATAAGAAGAAAGTGGTGTTATAATGGTTTTCTTCTCTGAGATTCAGCACTGGATGCTGTGATGGTATGTCTAAGTAAGTTCTTGTTGTTGCAGATCATGCATGCATTGCCTTTTCTGGAGAGATATAAAGAAAATATTAGTACAGACCTTGCTATTCGTCTATTAGGTGGTGGTGCAGCAGGAGTAACAGCTGCAACTTTCACATATCCGTTAGATCTTGTAAGGACTCGTTTGGCAGCACAGGTAATAACTTATATCACTTTGGTTATTTATTATTCAATTGAGTTTCTTCTGATATGTTTTATTCTGTTGAAACTAATGCTTATTTATTCCATTAGTTGACCCATATGCAATGCATATTTGATGGTGCATGTTAATCATTTATAACTGGAAGGTTTGAGTGATACACACCTATTTTTTTCAGTATCTCTCATGAGTCCATTGAGGAGGCATTTTGAAGATATTATTATTTAATAGTGTAACCGTTTTCAAATATGTATGCCATGCACTATGTTGTTAGATTTTGTCTGCCAAAAAGTGTTGGTGGTTTGTAAATGCCAAACAACCAATTGTCATTGTTATTCATTGGGTCATAGCCAATTAGCAGTTATTGGTATTTAGAAAATGGTCATATTTACTCTGGAACTTTGTATACATATACTAAATTTAAGGTACACTCCGTACACTCAAAATCTTGACCAAGGCACTAGCAGAAAAAATCCAAAAATGCATATAAAGAGGTAAGTAGATATAGACTTAAATTTATAAGTATGTATGTTTCGCTCAAACTGTTGATTGAAGCATTAGCAGCAACAATCCAAACATATTTGAAAGCTGAAATTGTTTTGCATGTTACATTTCATGAGGTACTAAAATTTTCAACTTCAAGGGATGTGCTTTGCTTCGGTATTTTTGATTAGTCATTTGATGTCCTTTTCCTAGTTGTTGATCTATCTTTTCAATGGGGTAATTTCTATACCAGATTTGTAGAAAGTCTAGCATACATGATCTGAATTGAAGTAGACAACATTGGTCACTGGTCTAACTGTTATAGGCTATATAAAAGCTGTGTATATCTGTTTGATATATTGCTTTGAAAAGGAACATAGGCATTCTTATAATCATTCAATAATGACATTAGCATAAGTTTTTCTATTCATACATTCATAAAGGAAATTTTGTTATCTAGACTTATTATGACAACCATATAAAAATATCTAAGTTATGGAATCGTCCAACTTTGGACAGTGTTTCCGGAGACGAAACGTTTCGGGTACGGATTCGGGTACAAAACGCTTTGGAATCGTCCTGGAATCGGTTTTTGCCTTGTAGAATCGTTTCCAGATTTGGCAAACGTATCTGAGCGATTCAGAGGCATACGTGGCGATTCCAGGGCATTTCTGGACCGTTTCCAGACGTCTTTTGACTTCTTTTCTCTTGAAAAACGCAAAACTAAGGGCTGAAAACATCGACCAAGGGCAAGGAAAACGTGTGCAACTTCACTGTATTTTATTTCGCGTTTGAAGAGGCGAAAAACCCTGTAGGATAAAAAATACCGCAACTATAAGAACATGCTGCGACTAGAAGGAAGAAACGCCGGACCAGGGCAGACCTCGATGCCAGGGCAGATCTCTGTGCGACTCAGCAAAAGTGAGGACAGAGCAGGAAGGCGCGGAATGGTTCTCGCTTTTTAGTTTTTTATTTTTTCATTTCTTTTTAAAAACGAAAAATCCTTAGCTATTATTTTTATTTTTTAGTTTAAAATTAAATTTTTTAATGATTTAAAATTTAAAGTTAAAACTATCTATTAAGTCATTAAATATTATCAAATATCAAATATTGTAATGGTTAATAATTAACTATTATAGTATTTGATATTTGATATTTATTATTTATTATTTAAAATTTGTTGTATAATACTATCATTAAATAATACATTATTAAATTACACTATATTTTATTATATATAAATTTATAATATATTATAATATACATTTTTCATTAATTTAAATAATTTATTAAATATAAAATATATTATGTTATAATATATATTTATTATATATTATAGTTTAAAAATTATATATAATATATATGTCTGACTATAATATATATATATTTATTTTATTTTTTTGTACAGACGTACCCGTACCCAAACCCCCAAAAATTTTTGCCGTATCCACGTACCGTACCCGCGTACCCGTACCCGTACCCGTTTCGGCAACTTAGAAAAATAGTATTGATGAGTTTCTAAGCTTCTACATGCTTTTTTTTCTCTTTTGACTATTTTTGACTTTTTAAGCATTATGATTATAAAATTACTTGTTAATTATGGGTGGGTTGTATATTTTTTTCACCCTTATCTTTATAATTTTTTATCCTTTTATATTGTTTTACTAACATTTTTTGAATGAATATTTTTTTGGGTCAATGGTGTTTGCGGCGAAAACCCTAGGCAAAGGCGGCAAACGAGTTTCCTCCTGCGCAGAGGATGGTGAAGGAGGCTCAAAGGATGATGATGGCGATGAGGAGGCCCTTGTAGTCACAATGTTGGACGAGTGGGGGTAGAGCTGCTTCAAGGAGGGTGACGAGAAATTGATTGATATTCTATTAGAAGCTTGCCATTGGAGAGGGAGTGTTCGTAGCTGGTGTGGGGATGTTGAAGGAGCTAGGGTTGTTGGCGTTGAAGATGTTGATGTTGTTTGGTGTCCTTACTTTTTTAAGGATGATGTTGACGTCCCTCTCATTGATATGTGGCTGGAGGCACAATAGAATGTCCTCCACAAGCATGCCTATCTGAGTTCGTTGGAGGAGAGGAATTGGTCCTAGATCAGCCAAAAACCTCTCAAGTGTGTGACCTCTCCTATTGGTTCTAGTTTTGGGGATTTAGGGCTCTCTTTAAGGAGGGGGTTTTTGCTTCCCAATGTTCCAGTTGTGTTGGGTGAGAATGATCCTCTTTCCCCTCTATTTGCTTGCCCCTTGTTATCGCTACTTGTACATCAACTTGTGTTGATAATGTTATGCTTTCGCTATTTTGCTATAATGGTGTTGACAACAAACCTCTGGTTCTTGGTGCTAGTCTTGGTTGGGGATCCCTTGATCCTTGCCCTACTACTTTGGCCAAGAGTGACCCTATGCCTCCTATTATGTAGGAGCAATCACCCTTTAGGTGTTGGGTTCCCCTTGGCTAGTGCTTCTACTGTTGTTGTTACAACCATGACCTCTTTGAGTGATGGTGGCAATATAATTGATGTTGAGATCCTTGCTCTTTCTATTTCTGACTATGTTCCACGACGTTTCGGGGACGAGGATGGGGGGACGGCTGGGGACGTGTTTCCTGGACATTTCCTAGGGGGCCATTTTTAGGGGACGTTAGGGATGACGACATACAAAATATATATATATATATATATACAAGTTTTTCAAAATTTATTAATATATTATAGATAGAAAGAGGGAAAGAGAGAGAGATATGTCAATAAATTAATAATTGATAACAACAATATCAATATGTAAATAAATCGCGAGAATAGTAGTATAACAGCATAATAAATGTCATTAAAGCATTATAAAAGGATCTACAACATATTTATTGAGGATCTACAACATATTTATTCTTTATATTATACGGTTAGACTTCCACATTTTAGATACTTCAGCTTGTCAAGTATTAATTGGCATTTAAAACAATTATTAAGAAAGAAAGGAAGGAAGGTAGAAAGAAAGAAGGAAAGGAAAATTTATAATCTCCACAAATGACCAAAAATAGATCAGCAGTATTGGAACATACAACAAGTGCAATAGCAAAGGACTAGGGAAAAAGAGGAGGCCCTAGACATTAAGAGATACAGATACTTCACTAGGTGGTACTCTGGAATTAGATTTTATTGCTACAATTGCCTAGTAGTTGTAACTAGTAATCAAAGCCTGAGTTTTTTAAAATTTATTTGTTAAAGCTTTGCAATTTATTTGTTAAAGCTTTGCAAAAGTCCATGTTAATAGTTGGTCGAGTTTACTTCTAAATGCTTATAAAAGCATCCTACTCCCACTTCTGTTTTGGAGATCCAATTTTTTTTTTTTTCCGTACGTCATACTGTTGGAAAATAGTGTTTGATAATGATAGCAAATGTCTTGAGTTGGAAAGTGGAAGGTTGTGGTAAAATATTGGGTTGTATCTGATTGGACCAGAGCCTTGAATTCATGGGCCCCACATGACCTCAGAAAGGTGAAATAAATTTTAAAAAAATCGAATTTTTTAATGTTTTCAGCCTTCAGAAAGCTACTAGTCTGCAGGGGACAGTTAGCCGTCCCCAGTACGACAAGGGATGTTTCCAGTGTCCCCAATTGGCTGGAAACGTTTCCTGCCATTTCCTTCACATTTGCTTGATTTGGGGATGGCAGGGGACCATCCCCTTTGCGTTCCCCCGTCATGGGGACGGCTGGGGATGGGGACACACTGGCTTTTGGGGCAGGGGACGCGTCCCCATGTAACACATATTTCTGATGCTTGTGTGGACAGAGCCTCGACAAGCTTGCAACATTCTTATTGGTAGATTTTTGGGTCATAGACCTAATATTAATGTTATTTGTAGACGGGCTTCTGATGGCTAGTTTGTCTCTGGGCTACTGACTGGTAAGGCTATGATGAATGGTTTTCTTCTATTCTCCTTCAAGGCTATTGTAGGTTGCTCTCAGGTTCGCTTGGGAGGTCCTTGGTTGCTAGGTAAGGATTTTCTTTACTTACAAAGATGCTTTGCTGGTATAAATTTTGCTCCTATTTTGGTTCGCCTCCCAGAATTCCCATTGGAATACTGGGATGAATGTACCATTCAAGGTATAGCTAATGCATTTGGATAGTTCATTACCATTGACAATGCCACAAATGATAGATTGTGCTTCCTATATGCTAGATTTTGTGTTTGTATAGAGGCTGGTATGGAATTGCCTAACAATGTTAAACTGCACTCCAAGCTCGGTGTTTGGGATCAAAATTTGCATTATGAGCCTTCACGGCTGAACCACTTCCATAATGCTGGTCTTTTCTCTTTGTTGTGCCAAGATGTTCATGATATGATACATTTTAATGTGCAATTTCTGCTTGATTGCTGCTCTATTATTAAGGGGAATGAGAAGAATCTTGCTAAGTATGCCCTCTTTAGAAAGGATGGTGTTTCTTGCAAGATTAAGAGAAATCTTGATGATATGAGATGAAGCATGCCGGATCTGAATAGTGATATGATACATTTTAATGTGCAATTTCTGCTTGATTGCTGCTCTATTATTAAGGGGAATGAGAAGAATCTTGCTAAGTATGCCCTCTTTAGAAAGGATGGTGTTTCTTGCAAGATTAAGAGAAATCTTGATGATATGAGATGAAGCATGCCGGATCTGAATAGTGATTGGTGTTTTCAATCCCATCTCGTCCCTACTTTGAGGCCTTTGTTGAAGTTTGGGTTAAAGTCTCCTTGATCGTCTTTTGTTGGTTTTGGGTCCTTCCAAAACTTGTTTTTGGTTCCTTGCTCCAGTCAAAAGCTTTGCTGGTCTTGTTGTTCTCCTTGCTGTTTGGGAGACTTGTTTTTTTGCTGATTTTCCTTGTCTCACCACTGGTGAGATTTGTTTTTTAGTTTACCATTATGGCTGTTTTGTAATGGGTATGGGCCCTTCTCGTTTTTACCTTAATCAAAACATTTTTTGAATGTTCAATTTTTTTAGTAGTACTTTAGTTCTATCTATTTTTTAATTATTGGGGCCAGCATCATGGAATCAATAATGATTTTTTCTCTTTGCCATAGTGCAGACTACACTGCAATTTTTTCTACACCTTTGGCTTATGCAACAGTTTTTTTGACTTGGTGTATGGCGGTTCTAGGTTTGGTATGACTTGAGTATGATTATAAAAAGATATTAAAAAGATAAAAAACTATGCCTAAATAAATAAAATAAACCAAAATATGATAAAATAACAAAACTTAACCACAAAACATTACGGATATTGATAATTGATCATTTAATGCCAACTGTGGAATGGTAAAATGGTTTATAATATCTGTTCAAAATAGTCTAATACTAAATAATCAACAATTAAACTACATAGAGCACGTACAAACAATTGCTATTCATTGGGTGCATTGAAATTGTCATTGTGACTCATTAGAACCTCAAGCAGTAGTAGTGCGCTCTCCAATTAGTTGTGCTATGTATGTTGTGTAGAAGGCCCTTCCCCATCTTAATCAATTTAAACCTATGTTACACCACACTTTTAGGATGGGGATGATAGGTAATAGGGGGACATGTTTTTGGGATGGATTTTTTAGGAGGCAAGGGATGATTATAAAAAAGATAGGGAAGATTTAAAATATAAGGAATATTTGATAAGTTGTTCATTATATACATTATAAAACCTTAATACATAACATTAGATTTGAATTGAGTTTTCACATGATGTCATTGTCAATGTGCATATATTTTATATAAAAAATACAACAAAATGCCCAAAAGGTGCAAGTTTCGACTACAAAATGACAAAAACATGGAAAATGTGCTGTTGCCCCTAATCAACATTTGCTAACATTGCATCAAACTTGGAGTTTGAGTCTGAAATACTTCCACTATGAGGGATTACCCACCCAATGGAACCCCAATCAATCCCTCTTGTGCCTCTTCATTACTTGTGTGGCATGTTCAAGATCATCATTTACATGTGGTTGAAGCCTAATGGGAATCTCTATTGGCATTCCTTTTTCTCTGGTCTCCCTCTCTATTTGCAACTTAGTCACATTGGCCTTCTCAACTAGGTTTATTTTTTCCACAAACATTTACCCATGGTCCTTTGCAAAGGATGAAAATAAATCTTTCTATAGCTTCCTTTAGTTTTCATTGCACAAATGACAGCCGTATGCAACTCCCTTTTGAAATTTTTGTCTTTGTTCATGGATGTTGCAAATTGTAAAAAAAGTTTTTTGTTTTTGATTAAATGGGGCCCTTTTGCATAGGTTTTGAAAATTTCAAAAAGGCATTCAAGTGGTTTATTTGAACTTATGATCCTTGTAATACTTCCACCCATTGAAGAACCACAAATAGTACATCTATGGCTTCTTTGTTGAATTTGAACCTCTTCACCCTTACTAACCTCACTATTGTTCATTGGCTTTTTGTGGAAAATTCTTTACATAGTTACAAATGCAAACATAAAACAAAAACTAAAGAAAAAACTCTCTCTAAATTTTTGGAACTTTGAAAAAACAAAAAGCAATGCAAAAGAATTTGAGCAAATGGACAATGGATGGTAAACTTACTTCAAATGATGTAGATTTGGTGTTCTATTGCTTTCTTCCCACTTTTGTTCTTTGATCTTCTTACAATTGTTCTCTTTCTTTATCTTCTTGATAAATTGGAAAAAAGTCATAATGAGTTTGTTTTTTGTTTTTAGTTGTTTGTGGGCCTTTTTAAGGTTTAGGATCTAGGTTATCGGACTGACACCTTTAGAGCTTGGGTCCCATGGCAAAACCTACACTACTGCCATCCGAGACCATAATAAATGAATTGCCTACACGAACAATAAAGGCCTCCATCAATTCACCTCATTCCTTTGTACTCCGTGCATGTGAGATCAGGGGTGATAAGCATTGGCATACCGTTGTGCTCAATACTTTTATTGACGGCAATCTTTGACAACCTAACTGCTTCAACATTCCCTTCTTGGTAGATGTGGGAAATTTTGAAGTCCTCCAAGCTCTGTAAAATTTCCATTATTTGAACTAGCTATTTATTCAATTTCCAAATAGGGTGGTTCTCTTCCTAATTGCATTAATGGCAATCAATGTATCACCCTCAGATGAATTTTATTTGCCCCCAAACATTTTCCAAGCAGAAGTCCCAGCTAAGCCGCTTGGAAATGGGCTTCATTATTTGTCCCTTCCATTAATCTTTTTGCCCCTTCTGCCACCTTGTCACCTTTATGATTTCGGATAATGCATTCAGCACCGGATGGGCCTGGGTTCTCCTTTGCTGCCCCATCAAAATTTACTTTGATCCAACCTTCCTCTGGTGGTTGCCATTTCACGTTTACCCTTGGGTTGTTAGAAAGATCAACCTTCCGAACCCCATAAACAGGGGGATGGTGGTTTTGTTTATTATATAAGATACTATGTGGTGTATTTTGAACTTAATTATTGCTACGAATATGTATATATTTTTGATTTTTGAATGTTTTTGCTTTGGATCAATCCAAAGCGAACCCAATGCCAAATTTTTTTGACCAAACCTGTGAACTGAACCCTCAAACCCGAACCCAAAGCAATACCAGGACCAATAACTTAGTTTAGGATTGGTGTAAAGGGGTGTGGGGGTCTTTGTGGGCCCCCCATTCCTTTTTTTTTTCCAAATTTTGTGTTTGAAATTTTTTAAGCTGCCTGGGCCGAATGAGACGGCTAGCTGTTCTTTGTTTCCTCCTGCAGATTTCCTGTTTAGGAAATGTTTCTGAACTCTTTCAAATTGAGTATGGGGTAGGGACATTTCCGTTCCCGTCCTTGAAATGGCTCCTTACGGGATGGGTCAAAATATGTTGGGAACATGTCTCTAGGGTGCATCAAATTTATGTATCATTGAATATGTCAGTTTTTGCTGAGTCCCAAGTTTGAGTGTTTCTGAACTACGACCAAAACATCAGTGAGTAAGAGAATAAAAACTCATGAAGATTGAAAAAAATTAAAAAGGAAAAGAAAAATAAATACTTGCCTTTAATAGAAGATTCTTCCTTGTTGCAATCTCCTGAATCTCCTTTGCAGCTAAAGAACATTCGTACTGGTGTAGGAATAGCTAAACAATGCAGTCAACATGCTAAGCTTTGATGATGTTTTTGCCCTGCACATTAATGAGAGGTGAGTGCCAAGTGAGAGGCAATTGTGTGTTTTCCCCTTTTCTTCTTTTTCTTAGTTTCATTTATGTTTTAGTTTTTAGTTTTTCATTTCTGTTTTTTTTCATATTTGTTTATTAAATAAAAAATAAAAATGATCTCTTTTGGAAAGCATTTTCAGCCTGGATTCTCCCTGGGTACAAGGTGACCTCTCTGAGTACACTTGTGATGAACTTAGGCCATAACCTAGGCCAATTGAAGGTGTTTTCTGGGCATACCCTGGCTGGGATTAGAACCTGGTTTGAATAGGTTACAGGTATAGAAGGCTGGGAAGAGAACTGGTAACAAAGTTATAGGTTCTCCTGATCATGCAGAGAGCAAGCATATACTATATAGTGTTCGAATTTTTTAATAGTGAAAACTTTCAATTGTGAAATTCTTTTATATAAATGAGTTTGAATAGGCCTTTCCAATAAGTTTGTTGTGCTACAATTAAAAGTGACTATTAATTGATCACTCTGATGACACTTGAAAAGTTTGTAAATTTCAAGAGAGTTGTTTGGTTACTACGATTTAAACTAGAAGCCATGTTGTAAGTCTGTTGTTTTTTGGTATATATTTTAGCTCTGCAAGTTTGTTTATAGTTTTTTCTTTCAGTTTTTCATTCATTTTCTACTAGTTAACACACTTATATTGTGCAATGTTATCTTCGAGCATGGATACATTTCAAAAGCATGTTGATGTAATTCATAGTAGTTTTTTGTCGTTGTCATCAACCATCAGACATTTAGAAGCAAAATAGTAGAAATAGGAGCTTGTGGCATGGTGTTTATAAAATATTAGTGGGGACCATCACGTATAGAATGTCCACTGGCTTCATATTTTCTTTCGCTTACGTTCTACTGTTTGACAGACCAAAATAATGTACTACAAAGGCATCACACATTCCCTCTACACCATTTCAAGGGATGAAGGCATCAGAGGGTTATACAAAGGCCTGGGAGCAACTTTATTGGTTAGTGTAGAATACATTTAAGCAAGTCCACTAACACTTTGAATATATTTCTTCTAACACTACATGGTATCTATGCATTATGCAGGGGGTAGGACCTAATATAGCAATTAGTTTCTGTGCATATGAGACTCTTAGATCCTTTTGGGAGTTTGAAAGGTATGTGCAGGGTCTTATTTGTTTCAGTCAGCCAGTTCATAGTTTTTTTCATTTTGATTATAAGAAGGGTGTTATTAAAATTAGGCTTTGAGACAATCTTGTTAGATATTTGCCTTCTCATTTATTTTTCTATTATCAACTCCTTATAAATTGCCGGTTTTTATGATTCAGGCCTCATGATTCTCCCGTGGCAGTTAGCTTGGCATGTGGGAGCCTTTCAGGCATTGCCTCATCAACAGGTAAAATGGGATGTAATTTTTTTTATGCCTAAGTCACATTTTTAAGTGCAACTTACCTCCCGATTTTTATCCAAGGGATTGATATGGTATTAAAATTTCCTAAAAGATAGAAAAGGTGACTTTAAAGTATTCCTATACATAGTATACAATGAAGGTTGGAGAGATGATGTCTTACCTTTATCTGAAAATCTTATAGTTACTGTGCTAAATTTCTTAAATAGAAACATATCTTTTGCAGACATCATCAATGGATTTTTCTATAATATATTCTTTAAAAAGGCAGCCCATATTACGTGTCCTCACTTGTTCTTAAATATTTGCAGCTACATTTCCACTTGATTTGGTCAGGAGGAGAATGCAATTGGAAGGTGCAGCAGGGCGTGCACGTGTATATAATTCAGGAATTTTAGGCACATTCAAGCACATAATCAAGACAGAAGGATGGGCTGGTTTATACAGAGGAATTCTTCCAGAGTATTTAAAAGTTGTTCCGAGTGTTGGTATTGTGTTTATGACCTATGAAATCATGAAAACAGTTCTTTCTCAAAGGCCTTCGGAGGAATAGAGTTTTCCAAGCTGATTTCCCGTTCTATTCATTTCAAAGAGAATTATTGCATGTCGTCTAATCTTCTAAACTATCTTACATTTGGGACATATAAAGTATACCGGGAATTGTATTTGAAGTATTCACCTATAAGAATTATTCATTGGGAAAAAATGGTATTTCTATTAAACAGAGTAAAGCTGCAAGCAACCTGACCAACAAGCTCTACTTTTATTCATTGTCTCTGAACATGGTAAGCTACTAAATTGGCACAACATGTTGCTTCAAGAAAAGCGAGTAAGTTATGGGCTGTCATCAAACAGCAAATGAATTTTACTCCCAGGATGGACAGACATTGTGGATGCCAAATTTGAGATGATGCCATTTCAAGCAAGTTCAGCCACTGCCTCACGCTTGAAGCAAGGGAACACACAACAGACCTGCTTAAGTTCAGATCTCCAGCAGAGAGTGTAATTCTAGGTTGGATTTACAGTATAAAGTTTTGACTTTTGACTTTTGAGATTAAGAAGATTCTCAACACTAATAGCTGCATCGTTATTGGTAGGAACAGGCTACTTTGTACACTGATTTTGTAATAGAACAATGCAATTATAAACAAGTAGGGCAGAAATACAACCAATTGACAAATTGTATTCTTTTTGGAAAACTCTACTCTTGTAGTCATACGGCATCTAAGTTGTAATTTCTGAGGTTTTGGCAATACTATTTTTAGTATATAAAGAATTTGTTAGAGTGAAATTGACACGACTTTTTCTTATGCTTATATTTGTGGCATTAATTTTTGGTGGTATACAGTATAAAAAGAATTTGTTGGAGTGAAAATGACATGACTTTTTCTTATGCTTGTATTTGTGGTATTAATTTTTGGTAGCATAGTTTTACATTTTCTTAAATATATTTTTTATTATATCAGGTCATTTATAAATAATTTCGGTGTAAATATTTGTCTGGGCCTTGAGCTTTATGCCATCATGTAGGCGTTAGTGTAGTTAAGTTTCTTTTTTGATTTATAGTGTAAGGCTAGAGCAGGCTGCGAGTACGTAGTATGTTCACTAGCAACATCAATTTGTCAAGGGAAAAACAGTGTAGGGATCATCTATACAAGGAAGTTAAAGATGAATCTGATATCCCCAATTTTTTTTATCATACATGTATCCATTTATAAAAGCAACTTCCAATAGAAATTCATCTTTTCTTTTGACTTGTTCTTAAGAATACCAATATTTAATTTGAAGTTATCTATAGAGGCATAATCAAAGTATAAGGGAAGGCGTCATAAGATTCACTTTTATATTTCTGCATCATTATTCAGTTTTTGCTGTTTCTGAAAGTTGAGAAACTTGTATAAACAAGCTGCCATGAAGCAAGGGGAAACAGTGTAGGCTGGCTTCTTCAGGTCTTCAGTCGAGTAATTTGAGGTTACATTTTGGTAAGAATATGCTTGTTTAGGCCAAATTTTTCAATAAGGGAGTACTCGAGAATAATTTTAGGTTGAATTGAACATAAATTTTTGATGTTTCAGTGATTCTTGATGCTATGCTGAAAGTATCATTGTTCTTAGCAAAGAATATGCTGTATATGCTCATTTAATAAAACAATGAAATCGTAACATGCATCAGAAATATACCCGTCACAAGTTCTTTGTTTCTGGAGAACCTTCAAGCTCTATGGCATTTTAGTTGTATTTTTAAACATTTAGTTATTCTATTTTCTAAATGGATTTGAGCCAACAAGCACATACGTTTTCCACGTTGGAATTTCAGCATGTGTCAGGGCAGTGTTTTGAAGTGCAAAAACGTAAACAATAATAGACATTAATTTAAGATTTTTTCCAACAATTCTGAAATTCTTATAATTATTCTCCGCTCAAACATTGATCTTGGTCTAGCAGTAACATATTTTTGATCTTAGTATCAACCTTAGCCTTCAATTTGGTACTGACCACAAGTCAATATTGGCACCAACATAATGTCGCAACTTGGTTCCAAAAGCATCCATGGCGGCACATTCTGACTTTCTTTTATTAGAAGACGAATCTCTTGGTCAATTGCTCATTGATACTTCATTCTGCACTAATCTACTTATTTATTGCCAGATAAAGAGCAAATACTGTAAAGTCATGGAAGATAATTCAATATAATCAAAATTTTTATCACATTTTTTGGGATAAATTTACTATATATCGAAGTTTCGTATCAATCCCTTTGGATCTAAGTTTTTGTTATTTTTTTTATTGATCAAGATTAAGGTCACATTTGCTCGATCCTCGAGGGAATTGAACGCATCACTTTAGGTGACCAAATATTGACAATTTGCATTGTACTCTATAAATAAATTGATCCATATTTCTTTTTTCAATTAAGTTTTTGGTTCAATTAAACGTATCAAAATTAAGTTTGATTCTTCTTTGGTTGGAAAGTTTTATGGACCTAGGTTGAACAATGATATATTTTTTTAATGTCTTGTGTTAGATTTAGGGCAAATAATTTTAACATATTCATTTAAAATATTGAATAGGAATCAAGCAAATCCATAAATACATAACAATGTTTACTCGTAACAATAACCTTATAAAATCCTAGAAAATATCAATATTTTGTCCAATAATGTTATCAACCATAAATGTGCTTTAGACCGCCTTTTATTAACACTAAAACAACAAACTTTAAGACACTAATTGACTTTGATACACCTACAAATTTACAACACTTAGTATGAAAACAATACATTTGTGCGTTTACATAGGACACTCAAATAACAAACCAAGCTTGCAAATGAAGATAAATAATAAATATGTATTTATTAATGGCCTGATATACCCTTACGAAATGTTCTTATCATAGTGGAGGTTGTTAATGATGATAATCACAAACCCTAAGTACATAGAATCTTTGATTACAAAATCCCTTTCAAAAGAATAGAGCTATTTAGTATTGCAATGACCAATTCTTGCCTTAGTTAGTTAGAGTACAAAAATTACACCCATGACAATTGGAAGTGTTGTGTGGGTTTGTTGTAACATGAATCAGACGAGTCCTCTTGCAGAGAAAAGAAAGATGATGGTAAGGAAAAAGAAGTGTAGGTTGAAGATGAAGTAGCTCCAGAAAGGATCCCTAAGACTCCTAAATATGTACAGAAGAATCATTCTGAAGACCAGATCATTGGTGACAAAAGCAAAGGTGTATTGATAAGAAGAAAGGCTGCTATGATAGAAGAACAAGTAAATCTATGTTTACTTTCCAAAGTTGAATTTAAAACAATGATTGAGGAATGTAAAGATATCAAGGCTATGTAAGATCTGATGTAGATTGAGAAGAATCAGACTTAGGAACTTGTCTCAAGACCAACAAATAAGAATGTGATTGAAACTAAGTGGGTATTTTGGAATAAGTTGAATGAGTGTGAAGTTGTTAGGAACAAGGCAAGGCTTGTGTGTAAAGACTACTCACAAGTAGAAGGAATAGACTTTGATGAGACATTTGCTCCGGTGGCAAGGATGGAGGCTATTGTGATGTTTTTGGCTTTTGTAGTACGACTTCAAAGTTTATCAGATGGATGTGAAGTCTGTGTTCTTGAATGGTGAGTTGGAAGAAGAGGTATATATTGAACAACTGGAAGGCTTTAAGTTATCAGATAATCTTAACATGGTTTGCAGATTGAAAGAGGCATTATAGGGACTCAAGCAAGCTCCTAGAGTTTGGTATGCAAGATTGGATAGGTACTTGTTGCAATAGGGATTCAATAAAGGCACCGTAGATAGCAATTTTTATTTTAAAGTTGAGAAAAATCAAATCTTGATTGTGGCCGTGTATGTTGATATAATCTTTGGAGGAAATGAAAGTATGTGTAAGAGATTTGCAGAAAAGATGCAAAAATAGTTTGAAATGTCAATGTTTGGGGAGATGAATTTCTTCCTTAGTCTACAAATCAATCAGATAGAAGGAATATTCATATCACAATCGAAGTATGTCAAAGAAATGTTGAAGAAGTTTAAAATGGAAGACTCTAAACTAATATGTACTCCCATGGTTACAGGTTGCAAGCTGAGTAAGAATGAAGAATCTCCTAAGGCTAATTAGAGCAAGTATAGATCAATGATTGGTGGACTGCTATAACTAATTGCTACTAGACCACATATTATGCATGCAACATGTCTTGTGGTTAGATTTCAAGAAGATCCCAACGAGTCACATGTGGCAGTAGTAAAAAGAATATTTAGATACTTAAAAGGCACTCCAGAACATGCCTTGTGGTACCAAAGGATATTGATTTCTCTCTAAGTGCTTATACAGATGTAGATTGGGCAAGTTAAGTGGATGACAAAAGAAGTACAAGTGGTGATGCTTTCTTTCTTGGAAGTAGGTTGGTTTCATGGCTAAGAAAAAAAGCAGGATTCAATGTCATTATCTACTACAAAAGCATAATATATTACAACAACATCATGTTGCACACAAGTGTTGTGGATGAAGCAAACATTGAAGGCTATCAGAGTGTCATATGATGAACCAATTCCTATTTTATGTGATAACACCGGTGCTATCAATATTTCAAAGAATTTGGTAATGCATTCAAGGACAAAGCATATCTCAATCCAATATCACTTTTTGAGAGAAAAAGTTGCAGAGAATGAGGTGAAGCTGAAGTATGTGCCTACTAAAGTTTAAGTTGCAAATATCTTCAAAAAGGCTCTTCCTAAGGATACATTTAAGTATCTCCGGGAGAAGTTAGGGGTTATTGCCCCTCCTTCCAATTAGATGCATAAGGTTATGCATTAGTTTAGTGGATTTCAAAATTCATTCCTTGTTCTAGATTGATGTTGGCGGCTACCTCTCAGGAGGAGCATGTAGTGGCATTATTGGTCGTTATAGTTAGGGGGAGTAAGTGTTGTCATTGTCTGGGAAGAGAATAAGCATGCATATGTTGTCCCTTGCCAGTTATGTCAAAGGATATGAGTAGGAAAATGAAAAGTGTAGGTTGCAGTGGTTGTTGGTTGATACATCATGTTGTGTACTCCTAAGGGGGAGTGTGCAGAGAAGTAAATTGAAAAGGAAGTCGCAAAATAGGTGTATGTGTGATTGATGTCAAAGGGGAAGCAAATAAAAGGAAATATGTGTTGCCCTTTGCTATTGATGTCAAAGGGGGAGAGAAAGTTAGCCAAAACACCACAATTGAAAAAGGAAGAGAGAAGTCTTGTAAAAAAGAAAGTATTGGAAAGAGTAGATGCTTGTGTAAGAGGGATTAGTGTGCACTAATGTGCATTATATGTGTCGATGATTATAGCTGTTGTTGTTATTGATGGTTTTTTATATCATGTGTTGCCATCAATGAAAAAAGGGGAGATTGTTGGAAGTTTGTGTTGTCATTGATGTCAACAGATCTTTGTTGTTTCGTTGATGCCAATCTATGGAGATGCTTTGATTGGTTGCATTATGTTGTCATTAGTAGTCTCACTGATGTCAACCTCTAGTGTTGCTTTGATGAGCATATGTTTGTGGATGTTCAACCTCTTGTGTGGTTGAGACGCTGAGAAGGTGTTGCAAAAGTTGAGATAGTATTTGTGGTGCTTGGTTTCCAAGTGCTTTTGAGAAAATTTGATTAAAAGAGAGTTCAATGTGGTAAATAATGTTCAGTGTTTTGCTTCATAGTTCTTCATGGTTGAATATCTGCTTGTGTGGTTCAGATATGTTGATCAGAGGTGTTATATCCAAAGTTTCATGTTCTGGATCGTTTGATAGAAGAAGTTGTGTTCACCAACGTGTGATCTGCGATGCAGTGTTGTCTGATAGAAATGATTTTTCTCCACGTTGTGGTTTTTGGACTTGTGGATTTGGAGGTGTGCTTATAGTGTTCATATCTATCTTCAGTTTGAGTTGTTTGAGTTTTGGTGCTTCGCAAGGTTGGATTCATGAGTTATAGTGTGTGGAAGGTTAACTTGGTGTACATAATGATTATGTTCTTCAAGTGTATGTTGTTGTGAAGGATTTGTTGGCTTTCAGGGTGTTGATGGAATATTATAGATTGTGTTTAAGTGTTGTGTGTGGTTTGTGAGTCATTTGTGGATTTGAGGAAGCATGTACTTAAATGTTTAATGGTGTTAACACAAGTTCGTCCGACCTTGGGTGTTTACATTAATTGCGAATATGTTTGATGTTTGTGGAAGCATGGAATGCCATGTATATGTGGATTTGAGTCAGAATTAAGGTTTGTTGTGGTCCACCTTCATTCCTCTCCACTACGAGAATCTTTTGGTGTTGACCTAATTTGAATTTGCACGCTTGAGGTGCACAACCGACCTTGTAGATTATTTTCAAGGTTGAGGATGGTATATATGTGTGATGAATTGATGGAGGATTAGTGTGTGATGTGTGTGGTGTGAAGTGTGAAAGTGCGAAATACAGTGCGAGCTTTAATGCCTAAGACTATTGGAAGCAGTGGGCAGGTGTCTACATTCTTCAGAGAGAGTGTGAATGATCTGGTGCTGCAGTGGTGGATATTTTTTGTTGCTCTAAGATAGATTTATCATTATAACAATATTCTTTCTTCTTATTTCTAATCTGATAGTGAGCCCTTCTTTCTTTTGGGCAATGAGCCCTCTAATAGTGAGCCTATTGTATTCGGTGTTGCAATTACTTTATATTGTGGGCTAATCATCACTGTGGTTTTTTCCTTCTTGGTTTTCCCACGTAAATTTGGTGTTCTCATGTGTTTGGAGGTGTTTGCATTAATTTTTCTCATGTTTATATTTTGCTAATGCATGATAAGGGTTTAATGGTTGTTAAAGGTTTAAGGAATAATGCAAATATGAATGTTAATGAGGATTTTGATGTTTTAATGTAAAACTAATTTACCCACCTCTCATTGCAGTTACTTTATATTGTGAGCTAATCATCATTGTGGTTTTCCCTTCTTGGGTTTTCCACGTAAATTTGGTGTTCTCATATGTTTGGCGGTGTTTGCATTACTTTTTCTCATGTTTATATTTTGCTAATGTATGATAAGGGTTTAATGGTTGTTAAGGGTTTGTGGACTAATGCAAATCTGAATGTTAATGAGAGTTTTGATGTTTTAATGTACAACTAATTTCCCCCCATCTCAATTGTCTTGTGCATTCAACTCCCTGGCCCCTGTCCTTTTTGTCATTGCCTTTGATGCATTGCATTATCTGCAAAGAGAAACCTATAGCTCCCCCAAGTTAAGGGTTTGGTACTCCTTGACCAAAATGAGCTCCTTAACATACAATTTGCAGATGACATTGCAATATGTTAGGGTTAGAAGGTAGATATTTAATAGTTAAATACAAATTTGATCAATAAAATAGATAAATAAAACACAAAAAAATTATAGCAACAACAAGAAAACACATAGAATTTAACGTGGTTCACCTAATATGGGATACATCCACAAAACCACAACCATCGAATGATTTTATTAGTGCAAAACATATTACAATCTCACGAATAATGCCCTATTGCAACTCCCATCACAACTGCTTATTACAAGCTTTTTAGAAGCTTCCAGAATTAGGGTTTTACAAAATCATTTTTCTTTTGTCGGTGATAGAGCGAAAAAATAGGACCCCAGTGAGGATACATGAAGAGTGTATAGTATAGCATGATTAGTCACCACATACCAACACAATATTTGTGGAACTAGAAGAAAGGAATTTAGATAACCTAATGAACAAGCTTAATCTATTTTGTAGAGCATTTGGGGAAAAAATATCAAAGATCAAAATTCATAATGTTGGGTTGGGAAAAAAATACTGTAGCTTGATAAGATTGGTTTTCATTGATGTCAAAAGTGTGCCTAATTTTGTATATGCTTCGCAGATTGTTTGTGTGCAGAGATATCTAATGGTACAAGTCAACATTGCAATGTTGTGGAAGATTTGTTGTTAGTGGTTGTCTATGTATGATGCGAAGGGGGGTATACATGTTTTGATGTGTCTTCATGTTGGCTATAATGATATTTTGCTAGTTTGGTGTACCACACTCAAAGAAAAGTTGCAAAAGTTTTGTCTAAGGCATTCATAGTGTATGTTGTAAGAAAAAGTCACAGTATTTTGATTTGCATCCTTCCGTAGAGCAAGATTTTGTCTTGCGGTTCTAAAGTTAACCACATCAAGATATGAAGGTGTTATATCCAAGGTTTCATGTTATTATACCTTATATAGTGATAGTTACAAGTGACAGAGGTCCAATCTATGCTATGGAAGAGCAAAGAGGTTATGAAGGTTTGTTGGAATGCTCTCCATTGCATGTTATATTGCAGTTTCAAGTGGTTTGGGGCTCCACAAGTTTAGATTTCAAGTGATAGAGTGTTACAGTTGGTTCCAAATGGTTAATCTTCTACAAAACATATGTTTGGACACTTGCGCTCCTAGAAGATTGTGTAGATTAGTGATGTGAGTTTGTGTGGACACTCCACATGTCTTATGGTGTTTGAGGTGTGAAGTGCATGTAGATATTTCTTGTTTTTAGTACCACACAAATGTTTCAAGTCAGTTTGTGAAGTTATACTATTATTGAGGCCGACTAGGGTATGTTGGTGATGTGCACCATAAGTTTAAGTGCGAGCAGAGTCTAAGAAGTGTTTGTAGATGTTTTATGAGTCATGCTGACTCATCTAGAAGAGATGTAAATAATGATTATCATTTTTGTATACTGCTAATGAAGCTGTAGGTTGACATGTTACAAGTTTCATAATTTCTTGTTTATGGTTGACTGAATTTGCATTTTGCAAGCGTGAGAATGATATATATAGAAGATCAAAGATGTGAAGAGTATTATGGAAGTGTGAAAAAATTTATGAGAGCATGAGAAAAGCGTGACAAGATCTGCTACAAGCCTAATGTGCAAAATTGAATACTATTAATGGTTGAAGCCATAATATCAGTCATATTTTAGTTGTTCCTTTTTCAATTAGGGAGTAGTAGCTTCCTTAGGTTTTAGCCCCTAAAACAAAGTTGTATCAATAGGGAGTAGTAGCTTCCTTGGGTTGTAGTCCTAAATAAAAGTTTTTATTTACTTGTGAGGCTGGATTAGGATAGTAGCTCCTAACAACATTTCTCACCGTGGTTTTTCCCCTATGAAGTTTTCCACATAAATCTAGTGCCATCTGTGTTCTTATGTGTGTGCTTATCTACTTTCTTGTTTTGATTAAGTAGTTGAATGCTTAAATGGTATCAACAGTTATTAATTGGGATTGATTTTTGAAGCATAATGATTCACCCCCCTCTTAGTATTCCAGTGTGTTCAACAAAAGAACCCTTAAATTGGTTGCAAAAATTTGACTTTCAATGGGGTGGTCCTCACAAACATATCAGATACTTTGGGATCCCATTTGTTGTCAGCCCTAACCTAAAGGAGATGTGGGCATGGATTAAGACAAAAATTGAAAACAAGATTGATAGATGGAATAGGCAATACCTTTTTGTGGCTGGTAGGATCCAAGTATGCCAAAAAATTCTATCCTCCTACTCTATCTATTTTTCTTCCGTATGGTTCTTCAACAGTTACTAAGTTAATGAGATTAAGAAAAAGATCAGGTGTTTTCTTTGGTCAGATGGGAAGGGAAAGAGGAAAAAACACTCTGTAAGGTGGAATTGGTTTTGCTTAGAGAAGGCCCATGGGGGATTAGGACTAAAAGACTTAAAAAAACATGACACTACACTAGCTGCCAAATGGACCATCAAGGCTCTAGATGGAAATGAACCATGGAAATTACGAGTGATAAACAACATTCAAATTATTTCCCCTAAGCAAGCAAAAACATGGAAAATGCTACCCTTCAGTGATCTGCTCATTACCAAGCACCAAATAGTTCCTACAGGTTCAATGGTGTTAAAAAGTATATGGAAGGCATGGGAAATAATCAGGGGTAATATTAAAAATTCTCATTTCATTGAAAATAACCGCAATCTAATCCACCTTAGTAGGTCCATTTGGTGGAACCTAGAACACAATGGGAAACCACAAGCTCTCCTTCAAGGATGTTTTTCCAAGAAATGGACCCAAGATGGAATTCAAACCTTTGATAATACCATGAGAAATGGGATGTTGAAGGATTGTGACCTCTTGAGAGGGGAGTTTGGACTACCCTAATCAAATATGAGAACCTACTCTATCCTCAAAGAAGCCTACAGGGATATTTTTCCAAGTACAAACTGTAAGAATAGGATTGATACTCAAAATGATTATAAATGGCAAGGCTCCACTCTCTTGTATTCAAAATGTAAACCAAAATAATCTATAAAAAATTAATTAACTCTGAGCCTCTAATTGAATACTTGAACAAAATTTGGAAGGTTAATATTGAGAACAAAGATTGGAAAAAAATATTTGTCTCTTTGGCATAATATTGTGGACCCCAAAAAAGCATGTTTTAGATGGCTAATCCTACTTCAAAAAGTTCCTTATAAATGAATCAATCTAATATTGATATTTGTAATGTTTGTATAATTCTTGAATCTGTTGAGCATATATTTTTTGATTGCTTTTATGCTAATGAAATTTGGAAGCTATTTTGTAATGAACAAAAATTTTGGGGAGAAAATGGGAAAGTCAATTGGAAAGAAATTCTAATTGGGAATGACAAGAAATTATGTAAAGAACTGTAATTTTTTTGGTATTGTTTATCTACTGAAATTCTTTAGATCATTTGGAAAGAAATAAATGAGGAAAAATTCAATGGGACTTAGAGGGCACTTACTGAGTCTTCAAAAAGACTCATATTGTTTAATATTGCATCACATGTAACAATAACTATGGAGATATCAATGGTCAAGTTCATGAAACCATTGGAGGATGGAACGGTTCGGGTGAACAAGGAGGAAATCAAGTATGGACATACCTAGCATCATAAACATGATGACAATACAACCTTCTTCAAGGCCCTTAATGAATTCCAAAAGATCTTCAATAAAGAGGCAACAACTAGTAAGCCAAAGAAGGACAAAGAAAGACATGGTCCCAAACTCTATGTGAATGATGGAGATAACCAAAAAATAGAGGAAGTAAGGTCTAATGAAGATCTCTCAGATGCGGAGTCAGGTTAGTACATAGTGGAAGAATACAATCATAGTAGGAAATTCTAAATCTCCTTATCCTTTATATTAGTATGCTCAATCACTTATGCAAAAAATATTGTATAAAACTATCATGTCCTCTTTGTATATGCAGTGAATTTTGTATAGTGACAATATACTTTGTATATGCTTAGTAGTCTGTTAGTTCAGTCTTACACAATCATATTACACTCAAAACAGTTTCAGAGACTTATTTTTTGTAAATGATATATATGTTGTTATGGAATAGGTAGCGGCTGCATAGGATGGTTTGATACAATAAGGCATCAATAGTAACAATCTACTATGTAACTCTTTTGTGTCTGCTCTATATTTAATACAAAAAATTCTCATCCAAGATCAATTTTTGCTAGTTTGAAGAAAAATCTGGCCACTTTTAAGCCTCTTTTGGTCCCCCATTTTCATGCACATACTTTTTACCTATGCCACTATAGAGCTATAGTGCATCAAGTTCATAGCTATAGTGCCCTAGGTTCATAACAACATCTCACTTTTAGGATTTTCATCATAGAGCTCCCAAATTTGACTTGTAGGAAGTTCTGGTCTTCCCGATTTCATTTGCAAGTTACCCATATTTGATAGATACCAAGTGCATACATTTCATTTCCTTACCAATTAGCATTATAATTTCTATGCTTCTAATTCGTAGCTCTTGTGTTTGACTAATATAGATTGGAATATGTCTTATTTGTCTTAGATCTAAAATTTATTGATGATTTATATGCTTAACTAAACACTTAGAAGAATAAGAGTGTATTTTTTCCCCTTTATCTATACCCATGGTGTTTGTTGATAATTTGAGTAAACAACACAATGAGATCATTAACCACAATAATCAAATTTGATTATCAATATAATGATAACTAATGAAATGGAAAAACAAGAGCAACACTAAAAATATACAAACCACTAGAACATTGATATATATAAGGAAAACCTTTCAAGTAAAAGTTCCCACCACCAAATAGAACACAAATTTGTATTACTCTTAAGTAGAGTACATCAACACATCAACATTTAGTCTAACAATATTCTAGTAGAACAAATTTCCTTGAACATGCATGCTACTACTTCTATGCAAAGCCCTCAATATATAGAGGCCCATTTAACCACTATAAGAAAATACCATAAACAACAAAGTGCCACCCACTATAAGTGAGTGAGCTCCAAAATAGAACTTAAATCCTAACACAAATATTTTTGAAAAAAATGATAATAAAGAGAAATTGTAACTCCCATTCACTCCTCTATGAAAAATTAATTACACGTTACCCACTAAATAAGGAAGATACCTGACTCTCTCAACTTTAAAATTTTCCATAATTCCCCTATTCAATGCCTTCCCGTAATAAATGAGTACATCTATATCATTAGATAATAAATGAGTAATTAAATGTATCACCATTATCATAGTTTCGCTTTGTTGGAATTGTGTGCCTCAATCCCACATGCCTAAACCTTTGAGTGAGTGATTTCGGTGTGACCACTGAGATGTCTGGCTGATCTACTTAAGTGATCTTGAACTGTCTGTGAGATTGGTGTGACTTAGCCCGATCTGAATTCTCCTTGTAAAGTTCCTTCATGACTATATCGGTGTGACCTCTAGAATGTCCTGGCGATGAGGGTCATCGGTGTGACTTGAACTATCGGTGTAAGTTTCTCCGACGATAGAAGTCTGGCTAATATCGGTGTGACATTTAGTCTGTCTTGCTGATGGAAGTAATTAGTGTGACTTGAGCTATCATTGAGCTTTCATTTTTTGTCGATAGTGGTTCTCTTGTCGAAGGAGCTGCTCCTGATGCATATTGCTGTGACTCCTGCTGATGGATTTACTCATCATGAATGTCGGTATGACTCTGGCTGATGGTATTTGGTCGGGGTGACATCAAGGCTCTATAAGAGTCTTAGCAATAGATCATGTCTTGCTGATGAGGTGTTTTCGTCGGTATGACATGGGACCTCGGTGAAACCTTCTCCGATGCTTGTTCTCTTGCCGATAAGGTTGATCCTGTGATAGTTGGTGCTCCCGTTGAATGTTGGTATGACTTTGGCCGATGGTATTTGGTCGGGGTGATATGAAGGCTCGATAAGAGTCTAAGCGACAGTGGAGGTCTTGCTGACAGGTATACCTTCAGTGAGAACTCTTGCCAATGGATGTTTCTCTTGCCGATAGGATGGTGCATTCGGTATGAACTCTTGGAAATAGTGTTTCTCTTGCTGACAGTCTGTGTTTGGTATGAGCTCTCGCCGATAGAGATGGTCTTGCCGATAGAGATACATGTGATGCACATCGGTGTGAAGTCTTAGCAACAACGGTGGTCTTTTCGATTGTTCTACAATGGACATCAGTGAGGTGTCTTGCCGATGGGCTTGGTCGAGACCTCATATAATGAAGACATCAAGGAGATTCTGGCCAATGAACATGAAAGAAGATCGTGGTTGGAAGGACGCTGACTTGGTTGACCGCTGATGTGTATGATGTTCATTAGAGGATAATGAGTGAGTTGGAGAAGTTAGACCGGCTGACAGTTGGTTTGACTGTTGGAATACAAATTGATCTACAGAAGATGAACCGTTTCTTGTCTGCTGAAGACAAATGTATATACATTGGATGTTTTGTAGTACGAAGAGAGAGAGGAAGATTGAGGCAGGATTATTCTGCCAAAATCTCTCCAGATTAAGTGTCCTAGTTGATCTTTCGTGCTAATTTGCACTGTATATTGTGTGAAGATATTGTAACAGTGTGAAGGTTGTATGAACTGAGAGGTTGATCAGGGAAATGAAAAAAGGAGAGGGAAACATAACAGGGTTGCTACCAGTTTGTCTCCAAAATGGAACAAGATGTAATATCTGTGAAAAGGCTATGAGATTGAGATTGTATTGTAACTTTGTTTGTTGCTGAATAATACAATGGCTCAGATCTTTTGGAGTGTGGGGTTTTTCACCCGAAAGGGTTTTCCCCACGTAAATCTGTGTGTTCTAATCTTCTGTACTATCTTTCATGTTTAATGGTTTTGTTTGTTGAATCTTTTTATGCAAGTCGTTGAAACTAAATTTACATGTGCTTCTCTCATAAGGATTAATGTGGGAATTGAACTGTGTCTGATTCCACTTTGTGACATAGTTGTACATGTTTTTGAGGCAATCTATTTGAAATTAAAGTTACCGAATGCATTACTATTCTTGGAGGTTTCTCTGAGATGAAATTTTTTTCCCAACAAGTGGTATCAAAGCCTTCTTTTGGTTGTTGGTTCTGTGAATTTCTCTTGAGAAGATTTCTTAGTCTGTCAGGCTTGAGGAAATCTGGAGAAATTGGCTGATGTATTGATCCTTTGGTGAGTGGAAGTCTTGTAGTATTCAGAGACAACACATAGTTTGAAGGATGGTGAAGATGGAGTTGGTTATCTTGGCAGCGGTATAACTTTAATGTATGAGGTGGATTTCTTTGCTTCGTGGTTGTGTTGCAGCAAAGCTTTCATATTGGGTGTCTGTGTGAGAGGCTCCGTGGTGATATTGAGAAGCTTGGGTTGTATCTTAGTCATGGAAGAGAGTGCTTATGCTGGGTGGTATTTCCTGGTGTTGGAAGGAATTGTATTCTGTTAACCTCAAATACATGAAGGCTATGGAGTTAATCATTAGATGATTTGAAAGCTTTTGGAATAGCCTATCTCTTTCTCAGATGCATGTCCATATTGATGGTTTTGGAATTGGCTTGAAGGGGGCTTGGAGTTCTTGAACTGTTGTTTCCTTTTTTAAGGATGTATTGTACTTGCATGTCTTATGTGTTTTTGCAGGTTTTACACGTCAAGCAAACTTGTGGTTATGTGGAGTTGCTATTAAACTATTTTCTAGACCCTGGCTTTTGGGGCGTTGCTGGATGAGATGGTTACAGTTCTACATGCGTGCTTCAACATGGTATGAGGAGGTGAGATGCTTTCTTGTATGAGAGTGTTGGTATGCAATTTTTCACTCAACATTCTTGTGGTGTTTCTTGTGGATTCCTTGACTATGGTACTCATTGTGGACATGTTTGGAAAATTAGATTTGGTCATGATCTGGTGTTGGAGTCTTGGTGTCTACATGGTTATCTTCTTTGATATCTTAGTTTATGATTACTAATGTGATGATGGGTTTGCACGTTTGATGGAATTGATCTTCGAGTTATGTGGTTGGTGGTTTAGCTACCCATTGGTTGCAGTGAGATAACTCGGATGTGGACTGTCTATATCCACAAGGTTGATGCAATGTTGGTGCAGATTTGTTAATTTGCCTTGTCTGTGGTCACTTGTGCATTGGTGTGGTTGCTTTGGGATGAGAAGATGGATGGTGCGGAGTACCTGAATAGTCGACTATGGGGACCAATAGCATATTTTGTCATGATGTCATGAATAGCTTGGATACACTGCTTTGTGTAAGCTTTTGACAGTGATGGAAATATCTGCTTGTTTTGGAGATCTTGGTGCTGCTTAAGCATTGTTGTCAGATGGACATGTTGTTGATTGTACCTAGAGGTTTTTCAGATTAGTAGATGATTGGTCATGATGCTTGGAAAGCTTGGATGTCACGTTTCAGTGGGAGCTTTAGCAGTGACTGTGGATTCATCACTTGGTGATGGATAGTTTTCTTTAGTGTTGTAGATGTTACTAGGAGTAGCTCTTTGATCCTGTTGCTGTAGAAGGGTTTTTTCACATTTGCTTGGACACTATTTGAAGATGTGCAACATCTTGGAACCATGGAGGACATTTGGAGTCTTTGGTTGAAGTGTTGCTGGTGCTTGACAGGTGATGTTGGTTTTGAGTTTTTTTGCTTTATGTCATGATATAATCTTGTTTATGCACTAGAGTTTTGACATTGTGCATTGCACTTGAGACCATGGTATGTTCACTTGGAGCATGGTATCTCCTAAAGGGGATGGGAAGATCATGGTGTCATGATAAGTTCTTGTTTCAGATGTTTGGAGCTTTGACAGTGGTCTAGAGTTTCTCTGTGTTTTGAGTACATTGGTCATATGCTTGAGAACTTCATGTTAGTGTAGTAATGCAATTTGAAGTTCAACATGGGATGATCATTTGTAGGTGCTCATGGATACATGGAGAATAAGGTGAGGCTGTAATTATCCTGAGATGAGAAAGGTGTTGATTTCAACAGAAAGTTCAAGTAGCCTACACCTTGGTTGGACGTGAGTTCAATAGAGATCAATGAGGAGATTTCCCTTGGATTAGTCATGATGGCTTGTATATCTTGAAGGAGTATTCTCATTCCCACTCTTGGTCTAC
This sequence comes from Sequoia sempervirens, assembly GCA_007258455.2. Taxonomy (NCBI): domain Eukaryota; kingdom Viridiplantae; phylum Streptophyta; class Pinopsida; order Cupressales; family Cupressaceae; genus Sequoia; species Sequoia sempervirens. Next base: position 84,472,805 of record VDFB02271358.1, on the reverse strand, counting down.
TCGACAGTTTATCTAAGAGGTACTTTCCCATTATATCCTTCAGATGTGTTTTACACTTTCTTTCATGGATATGGACCTTGAATTATTGTTCAATGGCTCTAGAGGACTCATAGTGGAAGATGTACAATATAGTTTATCTCCTTGAGCTTTTGTGTTATATCATTTACTGATGAGAACCGATAGGAGATGCTTTATGGGCTGATTTCCTAATATGGGAAATGAAATAGTTTGGTCTTCTTTGAGAAGCTTACATCCATGATTGTTTACATGTTACATTTTTTATGCTTGATCTTGGTGATTGAACAGTTGGATGTTGTTATGGCGTCTCTTTGGGGTGGGAAGGAGATCATACTTGACACAACTGGCTATTAGAAGTGTATGTAGGAGGATGTTCAACAGGTATATGTTGTGCATAGTTTCTCTCTTTGGTCTGGATTGTCTTCCTGATGTTTGATTTCACATTACATTGGTTTGAGGTTTAGTCAGAGTTGTAGTGATCACTAGCTTGTGGTCATGTGTTTTCACTCATATTCTTGGGTGATGACATGGAGGTTCTTAATCTTTTTCCTTTGTTGGGTGTGGAGAACTTGGGAGAGTTTTGAAGACTTGTGGTGAGAGTTGTTCTTGTAGGTTATTAATTTGCAGGTTGTGCATATCATTGCGGTTGTCCCTTGGTACTACATGATTACATTTTCTATGTGCTATGATTGGTAGACTTGTTATGCCTTTGATCTATCAGATTTGGCATTACCCATGCAGTGGGAGTACCTGAATGTATTTGGTCTTCTTTGACTGGTTTGTGCATGGTGCTTGTATCTACAGTTGATGGGTTGGTTGTGCTACTAGCATGAGTTTACTAATGAGGATACCTTGAAGGTATGTGAGATTGGATAGATAGCATGAGTTGTGGGTGCTATTTTTAGTCGCATGGGTTGATCAGTTGGATGGGTGTAGTCAGTTTCTGGTTGTTGTTCTGGCTAATGTTCTATCTTGTTTTCTGAAGTGATGGCGGTTTCCTATTGATGAAATCACTGGGATTCTTTGCTTGTGTTTGTTGGACCGGTGCTTATTCACCTCAACATCCTCTATAGGTTTCAGTCTTCCAGGACATGGCATGTACCACTTTGGGTTCAATGCATAGGCAGCCATGTGTAAGGGAGTGTTGAGCTTCTCCCATCTACACTGAATGATTGGATACATATGCTTGGTGTGGAATTACATTGTGGGGTCCTTCTCTCACACTTTAGCTCTCATTTGAGAAAGCATTGAATCAATGCACTCATATACCTCTCCAAGGGAAGGTGCATTAGAAGACTGGATCAATGATGGAGATAATATATTTGGCATCATCCGAACAGACATCATTCTTCATCACCTCCTTAACCCTCAACCCCTACAGTGTCTTCGACTCAGGCCATCGGTACCACTTTTCTGTCATTACCATTAGTTGCAATGCCTCTTGCAACTCAAGAATCCTCTCCAAGAGAATAAAGTATGATGCATACCGAGTCTCTACAGGTTTCAAGAATCCCTTCTAGTGCATGTGAACTATTGTGGTTGTAGATAAACATCTGTAAATCTCTAGAATCACTGACAATTGATTTGATCCAGCTGATTTTACCCATGTCCTTGAGTGCATTATTCATAGCATGCACACAAGAAGGAGTCCACCAAATGTGTCTATAGGCTACCTCAATCAACTTCCCTGCAAATCTACACACATGGGTCGCATCTATCACTACTTGCACTACATTTTGTGACCCAACCTCCTCTATAGCATCCTTGAGGATCTAGAACTAAAAATGAGCATCCTTGCTATGCCCTGAACAATCAATAGCCCTAAGGAAATATGACCCCACTATAGATGTAATGACGATATTAATGAGTGGATGATGCCTAATGTCCGTCCACCCATCCATGACTATGCTACATCCACTTGTGACCCAGGTTCTCTTCATCTTCTCCATCAAAAAATTAATCTTGGAACATTCTTGATACAAGATTGTTGTCCTCAATTTAGTCTCCCCTGGTGGCACATATGATTGTCTTGCCCTTATTATTTTTGACACAACTTCCTTATAATAAGGCGAGTGAGCCACATGGAGTGGAATTCCATTGAAAAAGAAGAATTTGCTAATGGTATCATCTATGCCATTTTTTGCTTGCACATTGAATAAATCTGCTAATGGTTGTGAAGATGCCTTATGTTTCCCCTTTGGCTCTGTTTCACTTGAACTGGATGGAATCAATGGCCTTTGAGTCTACAAAGTAGAAGTAGAAACTGTTGAAGTCTTACTACCCCTACTCCTTTGTGGCAAAGTAACATGTATAGGTACTTCATCCTCATTACAACCCCATAATTTTAGCATTTCAGCCCTGTACTTCAAGTTACTTTCCACAACTTTGCATACATCTACACCTTTGCCTCAGACAAGAAGAAAGTGAGCATTAGTTCTTGTAATTCTACCAAATCATGCAAGTTCACATATGTGGCATTGCCATTTTCTAGTGCCCCCAATTGCCCCAGGCTTTGTTGCGACCTTAGATGTGTTGGAAATTGGATTGCATCAAATGGTTTTCATCGATGTCAACACAGTACTAATTGTATGACACGTTTACCCGAAGCTATTCCTTATCAAAGATGTTCTTTATCAGTGAATTGATGTGCTGATTTTTAGGTATGGATTCTACCACAAGACAAGCTATGTCTTTGATATCTTAACTATGTCATTATGATTCACTCAGACAACTATATTTGAGATCTTGAGATGTTTTGTGTTGGGAGCAATAACTTATCAATAACATAGTTTAACTTTGTACACTACAATTGTTTCTTTATTTGGTGCAGTTGTTTTTGTTTGGGTCCCAATCTTGGCCGACCTAACACAAGTTATGTATTAAGAAGATTGAATCTACCTTGGAGATGTTTTGTATAGATCCTAGTCAACTTAATATGATGCATTACATGAATCATATATAAGATGTTTTGAAGTGAATAAGTGAAGAAGCGAGAGAGCGAGTGAGAAGCGGGTATGTGAAGTGTGAGTGTGAAAAGGATTAAGGGGTATGTAAAGATTTGAGCCTAAATACGTTATTAGTTGTGGATCAGTGTAGATTGGTTGAGTGACTGTTGTGTGAGGTAGTACTTCATAATTTGAACTTCATTTGGAACTAAATTCTGCACAAGGAAGGTGTATTCCATCAGTTCACACTTTTGGTAGTGAGCCATAACTTTTGTATTATGGAAAAAGCCATTCTTTGTATCTCTGTGGTAGTGAGCCCTCTAGGTTGTAGCCCTATTGGACAGTGAGTCCTTGTTCCAGACAATGAGTCCTTATTTCAGGAAATGAGCCTTTTTGTAATCGGTTTTGATATTCTCTATAGTGTGAGTTAATCCTCACCGTGGTTTTTTGCTCATTGGGTTTTCCATGTAAATCTGGTGTTATTGTGTTTATATGTTGGATTTGAGTTTCTGCATTGGTATTTGATGATTAATCATTAAGTAATATTAAGTGTTAGTTTTGATGATTGAATTAAAGGTTTAATTCTGTGACAACTGATTCAACCCTCCCTCTCAGTTGTCCTATTGATCAAGATGCAATTTTTTTTAACGGTGATTTTGGATCAAAGGGGCCCTTGGCCCATTGTTCAAGGATTGATGAAGGGAAACTATTATTTTTACTCCCAATAGAACTTGTGCCAGGTTAACTATTTGAAGCATGTTCACCCTCCCCTCCTATTTGAAAATCAGGGTCATTAGATGATTGATTTTCAGTTTGAATTTGCGATTCATCATCTCTACCCTCATTGTCACTTCTGTTGTGTGAACTCATTGTGATGATGATATTGCAAAAAAATTAAAACAATGTTAAGAAAAGGAAATCAGACAGACTACAGCCTACAATGTTACCAGGAAAAAATAAAATTAGACAGGCTACAGCCTACAATGTTACCAAAAAAAATAATAATTAAAATGCAATCTATTTATGCTTTGATGGATGTACATACCCTATTCCAAAGCCTCCATTTTAAATTTTATTACATAATTCTTAGTAAATGGATTTTGAACTCTGGAACTCCAGTACTGTATAATATTTTAACTATCAAAACATATAAATTATTTTTATACTACGAATCAATCAAATTTGTTTTTTATCTCAACAACTGGAAGTTTTCCTAAAGAATAGTTAATCATATATGAATATTTTGTTACCGAGTTGTTTTATTTGAATTTTTTGAATGGTTAACAGTATACCAACACATGGTTCCATAGTTCTTTTTTCTTGGAAAATATACCATATCTGTTATTTTGATGGAATGACTTTGAGGAAGACTCTAAGGGTTTGCTTTGGGTGCATTAGATGGAAATGGAGTTTTGACACAGTCACCAGGACTATGGAACCTTTTTATTTTGACAATTTTTTTTTTCTCAAAAAATATTGTATTAAAAATTTAACTTAATGTAATCAGGTGAATTTATGTTTTAGGCTTAATATAGGCAGGAGGATGCTAGCAAAGGTTGTGGAATTTGGATTTACACTGTTAGTTGTAAAGCCAAATTCCACAACCTTTGCCAACATCCTCCTGCTGGTAGTATCAATTAAAAACAAAAAATAAAAATTTAAAATTAAAAAAATAAAAAATAAAATGCAGAACATTGAAAATGCTTTGTCTTGACTAAGAGGCCATCAATGCAAGCATGCACAAAAGTTTTAAATGAAATGCCTCAAAGAGATGTCATTGCATGGGATGCAATCTCTGCATCCTACACGATGACATCTCTTTGAGGCATTTCGTTTAGAATTGTCGTTCCTTCCTGTGCATGGGATAGCTATGGAGTAGGGATGATGGATGAAGGACACCCAACAAAGCATAAAAGTTAAAAAAAAAAAAACTTAAAACACCTCCTGCTTGCATCGATGGGTATGGAGTGTGGGCATCCAACAAAGCATGAAACACAAGGAGCTACTTTGGACGAGTATGGAAATCCATTAAAGCATACAAAATTTCAAAAAAATAAACCAAAAAAACCCTCATACTTGGAATTCACCCCTTTTGTAGCTCGACTAGACTACCATGCTCGCCCAGTGCCCATGCGTAAACACTCCCAGAATGAAAATAATGACTTGAAAAATTAAGTCAAACTATGTCGATTTACTTTTTAGGTTTCAAAAATACTTTAAAATTTTAAACTTATTAATTTTAGTTTTTGTTTAAAAAAATCATTTTTATTGTATTTTAAAGGGGATGTCCAGAAAGCATTGGAGATGTCTAGAAGTATCCTCAAAAGCAAAACATCTTGGAGGCAGCAACGAAATGAGGGGACGGCGGGGGGAAGTTTCCCTAACGTCTCCACATTTTAGAAATGTCCTCATCTCCAAAACAACTCATTTTTTGAGGGGGATGCATCCTCGTGGAACTATGAATTGTAATAATTTTCCTTGGTAATTCATTTATGCCATCATTTTTGATACAAGCTCAAACATTTATGATATTCTAGTTCAAACTTGGTTTTATATTTCATCTAGTTTCCATAGCTTATCAATCATGACATATGGTCTTTGAGATACTAATTGCATCTTTATCACATGGTAGATGGGTAAGTAAATGGGATTCAAAGGTAATTGGTCTCTAGGATAGTCATCAAAATAAATCATAGCAGAGTCTATGAATTGGTTGAGGATGATGACACAAAGGTTGTCCTATGGGCCAAGTGAGAATGAGATGCATGGACACCCTATAAGATATTCCAAAATTCAAGCTTGCCATGTATATATGAGATTTTTATTAACCAAGATTGATTGACTTGGGTTTAGTAGGATTTTGAACTTGAAATCCTCTACATCTTGGGTATGAGAATGTGACTAAAACACAACTTATAGTATCCTTAAATCCATAAACTGGGTGTGATCTCCTCTAGTTATGAAATGTGTATACAAGGATACCTAGCTTAGAACTTATCCATTGTGGACATGAGGTATACAATTAACTAGAAACAATTTGTTTACTTATGTTTGCTAATTCACCATACTCCAAATATTTTTTTTTTATAGGTAAACTGTGGGATAGGTTCACTCCCTTAAATTAAATCATAAAGAATAAAAGTTACAAAAATAAATTTCAATCTTTTTTTTAGATTGCAAGAATCGGTCGGGTATCCACCCCCTATAAACTACAGTGTGCCTGATAATTTTTTTTCATGTGATTGGTGGCACTGTTGCAACATGACCTTCGACACCCTGGGGATGGTGGAGAGACTAGACCTTGTGATATCTTGCCTACAATAGGATGCTTTATTGAATCGAGCTAGGCCCACTGCCCCAAAAAACTACTTAGTTCAACATATATCCCCCACCATATGTTGGGAATAGTATGCCATTTAATTGCAATCCTAAACATATTTCATGTATCTCTTAAGTCCTTGGAAAGTGTTCCCCAACACTAGGATTAGAAAGAGATTAAATTCGAATGAAATGAACATGTAAATTGACATTTGTGATTATTCCTAAATGATAGGAACATGTGGGGACATCCAAGAAGAGCTCCTACAAGATAGGAGCACATGGGGTGCCCACATGGAAGGCGGAATCCACCTTGCTTTAGTTAAGTGTTTGGAGGATTGATAACACTTCAGTAATAAATGTTTTGATCCTACAAATTAGGGATTGATATTTACATGAGTGGAGTGGCACTATCAGTTTAGTATCAATAATAGGTGGATACTTTCAATTAAGTGGGGATGATCAATCATGCATAATGTTTGCATGAATTGGTGGAGAGATATGTTTTAGTTAACTAAGATTGACTTGGGTCCACCTAGGGCACCCAAGTTGGCGTCTTTTAGTTAACACCTTTTCCTTAAGAAGATATTTACAAGGATCAGTCAACTGGTCCCATTCTTGGGTGCCAACTTTGAGGTGAAGTTTGCATGATATCTTCTTGACCAAAGTTCAGTTAAGTGTTCAGTTTGGGGCGCCTAAATTGAGGAAAACTTTGGTTTGACTTCAGATTACATTGTGGAACTCTACTTGCCCAATCTAGGCATAGATTTTTGTGAGGAGCTTTATGCTCTTGTATTGTACAACTCTTATGAGTTTACATGCTCATATTATTGTCTATTAATTGCAACAAGTGTATGAGAGTTCCATGAGAGTTTATTGCAGGTTGTGAAGAAGGATTGTAGAAGGCAATGAAGCATATCAATCAAGGATTGATATAGTATTATTTTAATCTTGTTCTAAGGTTAAATAATACAAGCACGATTGATTCTCGTGGAGTTTTTTCCCAAAAGGGTTTCTCCACATATATGCTGCCACTTCTATCTCCTTGTCTCATTCTTTTACAATCTTCTGTCTCTTTCTACAATTGGTAAAATTGGTCTAAACAGATTAATCATACATAGAATTGTGACAAAGAACACTTAATTAGATCTAAAGTCTCATATTTTTACAAATTTCAAGCTACAATATTACCTTCATTTCCAACACCATACTCCAAATATTAGTTTCTATAGATGCAAAAGTGAATCCATTTTAGCTCATTAGTCGGTCCAAGTCTATAGACGAGATGTAGGGTCACATGGACATGGTCCAGTTGGGGCAATGTAGAGGTAATGAAGTATGACCTAGACTTAAAATAATCTCAATAGGCATAGAATCTAGTTCATGACATGTGGCATACATAGAGAAATTTTTCCATACTATAGATCAATTGGGAAATGGATGTTACTTTCTTGGCCCTAAGAAGAGGAAATGGGTCCATCTTGGATTTAGTTTGTATGCTCCCACCTTCCACAAAAAAATTAGCTTAAGGATTATTGTAGACATGAAGGATTATTAACCATAACATGCTCATCCTCTCATCTCCTAATTCTTAGGAGATTAATTTGATGACATCCACAAACCCATGCACCCTTATAAAAATTAAATTATGGCGCTTTCATCTTTGGTTGATAAAAAGAGCAACTTTGGAGCTCCTTGTGAGTGCACACATGTCAACATGTGGTAATCTTGAGATGAAGGTCTTCGGTTTATAATTTAAGAATAAATTTTATTGAGAGTTGAGTGAACATGAGTTTATCTATACTAAAGGATTTAGTTTTGTTGATTTTAGATAAAGAAGAGACTACCATATGTATATTTTATCGAGACACACACACATCAATATGGTTTCAATTGATCAACAATTTAAAGTGGGTGATCTCATAATAATGTTTCCTACGTTTTGGTCTAAATAGGACATTGAGATCAACATTTGAAATTAAATTTTCACTTTCTATCACTTATAGCAACTAAACCATTAAAAAAGATTGTGTGAACTAGTCATTTTTGAATTTTTTTGTTGTATATTCTATTTATTAATAATTTTTGATGCGAGATTATTATAATTCAAACATAGTTTAATTGCATAATGCATAAATTTTTCTCTATTTTTTAATTTCTCTAGTTACACAACAAAGATTGATGTTTGGTGAAAAATTGTTACACCTTGTTTTTACTTTACTAAATTACTTTTAACTTTTATGTTAAAATACAATTTTGATACATGATGATGTCATTATGATATTTATTATTTTGAAAAAATAATATACACTGAGATGTATTTGTATTTTAATGATTATATGTTATTTAATCAACATCATAATCATGTAACAAATGTACCCATACAACATAGTAAATATTTTGGTTTTTAACCTTGAAGTAAATGATTTCAATTCCTTAAAAATAGGGATACAATTTTTTGTCTTTTCTAACATCATTTATTGCATTTTGCATAATTGAAAACATTTCACATTTCACATTTGAAATAACATTACTTTTCAACTTGATAAAGAAATACATCTTTCCAATTGCACTTTCATATATGAATTACAATCAAGTAAACAAATTTAGAATTTAGAATTAACATGTCAAGAATTTCATATCTAGATTAATCTTCTATTTCACAAGCCTTCGAGTTGTCATCTCCAAGAGGAAGAGCATCACCCAAGCACTCTACCTCCAACTAGGCATGAAATTTGACGACCACCCCTATTGTCATATAAAGTTTTGTATTTGATCATTTAAATACCTTTCATTTGACATTTTATGAAAAATATAAATTGTCAAAAAATATTTAATTTATAATTTTTTATAGAAAATATTTTATATTATAGTCAATGGCTTGCTCATCTCTCTCTCTCTCTCACTAGTCTTTTTACTTCTAGTTCTTTCTTTGCTTTCATTCATACTCCTCACATGCAAAACGTAGTAGCTTCATTTAACATGTACTTAGAAACCCCAACGAGACGTTGTCAGCTTTGTAAATAAAAAAAAAAAAATCATTTATAAAAGCCAAATAAAATTTCAAAGGAATTAAAAAACATACAAATGCTCCACAGTAAAATTGGAAGCTTGCCAATCAATTGTAAAACACACAAATTTTGTATCTTCAAAAAAATAAAAATTCTAAAATAGTCATCATAAATAAAAAATAAAATCATTTATAAAAGCCAAATAAAATTTCAAAGGAATTAAAAAACATACAAATGCTCACCAATCACGTAAAACACACAAATTATGTATCTTGAAAAATTCTTGTTATTAGGGTGAGGCATTATACAGTGAAAGCAATGAAGGAATATTCTCCGTAAAGTTTTTGAAGCTACATTGAAAATGACATGGAGGTGGAAGTATTAAATTTATTGAATAGATTGTTTACTACACATTTTGTATTAAAATGGTTGTAATTTTTTTCCACTAAAAATTAGGTGAATGAAGCAAATTAACAAATACTAAATTTAATTTTTTTAAGATTAAAATTAAATTACTTATAATTTACTTCAATTTAAATTTATAAGATTTAAAATATAAATTATTAAATTTATAAGATTTAAAATATAAATTATTAAATTTACAAGATTTAAAATATAATTTTTTTAACATTTTGTATTAGTATATATTAGTAAGCAGTGTATTTTTCCATTGCCTTATAGTTTTAGTAATATTTCTTTTTAAAAAAAATTTAAATGATCATCCAATATTTAAGTCAAACATTTATTTATTATTAATTTTCATGTGTTATTTGCATTGGATTAAATATTTTAAAAATATTTTTTCAAATAGAAATAGAAATAGAAATAGAAATAGAAATATAAATTTATAAGATATATTAAAATGGTTGTAATTTTTTTCCACTAAAAATTAGGTGAATGAAGCAAATTAACAAATGCTAAATTTTTATTTTTTAAGATTAAAATCAAAATACTTATAATTTACTTGAATTTAAATTTATAAGATTTAAAATATAAATTATTTTTAACATTTTGTATTAGTATATATTAGTAAATAGTGTATTTTTATTTAGGATGTAGTTCTTTTTCCTTTGTCTTATAGTTTTAGTAATGTTGCTTTTTAAAAATAATTTAAATGATCATCCAATATTTAAGTCAAAAATTTACTTATTATTAATTTTCATGTGTTATTTGCATTGGATTAAATATTTTAAAAATATTTTTTCAAATAGAAATATAAATTTATAAGATTAGAAATATAAATAGAAATATAAATTCAAATAGAAATATAAATTTATAAGATTTAAAATATAAATAGAAATATAAATTTATAATATTCATAATATAAATAGAAATATAAATAAAAACACATCCACACAACCATCACATGTTTAATTGGCATCTTAATCAGAAAGTTTAGGGTGTTCTTGAAATATATAAATGATCAACCACTAAACCTGAATGGCTACATGCACAAAGAACACAAGCAAAGATTATATTGTTATGATATGTTCGAGAGTACTTCATTATTTCAAATATTATGAGAATATCCTTGCAAAATACATTTTATGCATATCCTACAAACGACACCACATTTCTTTGATGCACTTTTTAACACAGTTCACAAGCCTTGTCTATGCTTTACATTTTCCATACATGTCTATCAAAGCATTTCCAACTATATTATTTGACAAAATTCCCCCTTCCATCAAATCTATAATGTGTTCCAAAACTCCAATTTTGGGACAGGCAGGGAGAATGTTGGCTTTACAACTACCAATTTGATTTTCTTGAAAGTTTCTTAAATTTTGTCAACAAGTCCATTTTGTTCGTGTCCTGCAATCATAGCATTCAATGTGACCAAATTTCTTTTGAGGCACATTGCCAAATAGTTTGTGTGCCTTGTCTATGCTTGCACATTTTGCACACATGTTTACTGCTCTGGTTGCAACTACATCTGACCAATTTCCTCTATCCTTTAGATGCTTTGATGGATGTCCATACCCTGTTCCAAAGCTCCCATTCAGCACAAGCTGCAAGGATGTTGGCAAAGGTTGTAGAGTGTGGCTTTAAGCCCATCAACTACATATGCCTGAAAGTTTCTAAAGCCTTTTCAACAAATCCATTTTGTGAATATCTAGCAATCAGGGCATTCCACGAGAACTCATTTCTTTAAGGAATTAACTCAAACAGTTCACGTGCCTTGTCTGTCCATCAAAATTTTGCATACATGTCTACTAGGGAGGTTGTGAATACATCATCTTATGAAACCCCTCTATCTTTTATCCTGTGAATGGTGTGCATAGCCTGTTCTAAAGCTCCCATTTCAACACAGACAGGGAGGATACTGGCAATGGTTGAGGACTCTGGCTTTACACCTACCAATTGCATTTGTTTGAAAGATTCTAAAACCTTTTCAACATACCCATTTTGTGCATTTTCTATTTTTTTGCATATAGTGAAATAGTGTGACAAGCTCTGGAAACCCATGTCTTCTTATCCTATAGTAGCTAACTTCTACAGTGCGGGAATTTAAGTTGTGCATGGGTGGGCGAGCGACACCATTAAGCGGCCAAAAAATAGTGGAAAACTAATAAGATTGATGGTGCACTTGTTTTCAATTGTTGGCCAGGTGCAGTGGAAAGAGGTCAACTGTTGATTTCAAAATTTAGGTTGATCTCTCTCAAATTGGATACGCCTTCGATGTAAAATATATAGGAATATGTGTGGACATGAGTGTAATAGAAAGCTAATTATAGTAAATATATGATAATGAGAATGTATGGATAAAGTAGAGTTAAATGGATATAATGAGTGAGTGGAGGATGTTGGTATGTGGCGTAATGATCGTCAATATGTATGTTTATTAAAAAAAATATAAAATTAAATTGGAATTAGCATGGGTATTCACATTTCATTATTAAAATAGATAAAAATAATTATAATTTTTTTTTTTTAATAAATGTATAAAAAATAAAAATATATGGATACTTGATTACTACTTTTTAAACAGGTTGCATAGAAGGATTTTTTAAAATGTTATTTAGTGAATTTTTTTCATTATTAAGTGAAAAAGTCCCTAGGTTGAATGCCTATGGGATAGTTTCATGTTGGGACCTATTTTTGGAGATTTGGATAAGCTTTGTCCCTCCTAAAGTTCATATGAAGAAATTTTACAAGATTTAACTTGGCTATGAAGCAAATTGACTTTAAGTCATCAAATCTCTTTTACCTAGGTTCTACATCCATCTTGGTATATTTTATCTATAAAACTCTTGAAGTTTGTGGGAGTTACATTCAAAGTTAGGGCTAGAGTTCAATTAGAGTACTTGGTTATGGGACAATTAGGGTTAAGGTTCAATCAAGATTCAATTAGGCTTAAGATTTAATTAGGGCAAGGGTTAAGGTTAGGGTTGGGGGTAGGGTTAAATTAGGCTAAGGGTTAGTTTTAGTGTTAGGGTTAGGGTTCAAGTAGAGTTTTGATTCAATTAGAGTGAATATTCAATTATAGTTATGACTAAATCAAGATTATGATTTAATAAAAAATCAATATTCCACTCTTTCACTTTGAGTTTTATGAATTCTAACTTTCTATTGACTATGCACATCTTATTGCGATGATCAACTATTAGGGTGAGCCAAGAGTCAGTGACAACCAATTTGAAGTTTGAGTTTTCCATCTACACTTTGAGAGTTTGGAGTTTTGCATCTACAATTTGAAAGACCTCTTCATTATCAATTAAAATTAATTAAAATGATGCCATCTTAAAATCTCCATCAAAATAAAATTTAAAATAAATCTTATGTTGAAAATTAATTCTTCCATTTTGTGTTCTCAATGAAGCATTTATATATATCTCCTATAACATTTGTTTACGGTTTAATAATAATTTAAAGTGTCATATAAACGGTTATATCAAAATATAACAAGTCAATTTAGACTGACAGTTCCCCCCACACCTTTCAAACTGGAGGTGGCCTTACCCTTCAACGAAGAGGAACCACTAGCATGCCATTTGAGTCTCTAGTGTTGTGTCCTACATAACCAATAGCGTCATACAACTATTAAACTTTCTAAGTATGACACTACACATTGGTTATGCAATTTTGAAACATAGCAAACCAAGCAGTACAACCAAAGACTTTTTTCTCTACTTTGGCTCCAAGTTTGAATAAAAATTTAACCACTTCCTTAAAAAGAGAATTGGAGTTGTGTGGTCTAGAAATTGTGCAACTCACTAAGTTAGAACATATGATTGAGTTGGTTAAGTATTTTTGACTTTGAACATTATATTTACATTCTTGTAACATCTTGAGTCTTAATGACTACTAGTTGTTCAAGTCTTTAATTTGAATTGTGAGAACTACACTCCTACTTTTATGCACATATGGTTAAACATGATGGCATATTGCAAAAACGGTTAAATAGACCATCAAATTCCAGACCTACCTCCAACCATAGACTGATAGTCCCCCCCACACCTTTCAACTGGAGGTGGCCTTACCCTTCAACGAAGAGTATAGGCTGAGGAACCACTAGCATGCCATTTGAGTATCTAGTGTTGTGTCCTACATAACCAATAACGTCATACAACTATAAAATTTTCTAAGTATGACACTACAAATTAGTTATGCAATTTTGAAACATAGCGAACCAACAAGTACAACCAAAGACTTTTGCACCTACTTTGGCTCAAGTTTGAATAAAATTCAACCACTTCCTTACAAAGTGGAGTTGTGTGGTCACAAAGTGATAACTCACTAAGTTAGAACATGATTGGGTTGGTTAAGTATTTTTGACTGTGAACATTATGTTATGTTCTTGTAACATCTTGGGTCTTGGCAACTACCACTTGTTCAAGTCTTTAATTTGAATTGTGAGAACAACTACTCTCCTACTTTTATGCACATTTGGTTAAACATGATGGCATATTGCCATCAACTTGACCTACCTAATCACATTCTCAAATATTGACAATTTGTCTTATAAGTACAATAATAATATATTTAACTTGTAATGAAGATTACTTCATATATTTTTTTTAGATTTTTAATGTCAAAACTTATGGTTTTGTTAATAGAGAACACCATATTAAATTATGGTCATTCATGATAATAATATTGTTTAATTTACACAAAATATATCTAACTTCAAATATATAAATTTTCCTCATTAACTTGGTCCATTTGACTGTCCAAACTTTAAAAATTAGCTGAGAAAGTAATTCTCATAACACATGAATTCTCATTCATTTATCTAAAATTATTCTTTATAAAATTTAGGAATAAAAACCAATATAAATGAATGTATATATAAACATGTTCATGTGTTGGTCTCTCAATATAAAATTATATACATACATACATATATCAATTTTTTTAACCAAACAGAGAATATAAGATCTTATTGAGAAAAATAATTTTAAATCTCTAATTCATAAGACAATCAGCTACTTTTCCAATTTGCTGTATTTAATAGTAAAAACTGTACTTATCTAAATCTTTATTACTCAAGTGGTATTTCTTCTCAAAATAATTAGAAAATATTTTGTTTAAATTGAAGAATAATAAAATGTGATTACATGTTTGCATAGGAAGAACAAAATAAGAACAAGCCTGTAAGAAACCCTGAACTTCTACACTTAAAAATTCTTGCCTTAAGCTCAGTAAAACAACTCAACGACTTCAATTTATTGCTTCTTTCCTCTTCAACAAAATACTAGAGATGCCTCTAGCAGAGTTATGAGGACACCCACCACCTCTCTCCTTTTGTACTCTTCCAAAATACTAAACTAAAGAAGAAAAGAAAGAGATTTTGCCTTCTGCAGAAAGCTATGACCAGTCTATTCCCATTGTGTCTAACAAATACCAGTAAAATGAATATTAGCATTCACAGTAAAAAGCTTTGACTCCTCTCCATGACCTCAATATGGCATCCATTTACTTAGCCATATTTTCCACTTTTTGTGGCTTTAAGCAGTGATAGTTTTAAATGAAAAACAATAAAATTAAAAGCCCATAAAACCACGACTTTGAAGTTGTTAAAAGATACATTTAACAGACAGTTTGAAAGCAGTTTCAAGTTAAATAACATCACCATATAGTGGTTGTGAAAGAAAGGTAGAGGTGATGCTAAATTATGCCACTTTGTTGGCTTTAATGTTATCATTGAAGCCTTTGGTAGAGGTTAAAAATGTCCACTAAGTGCAAATTCAAAAGTAGCTTTGAGTTTATTTATATATATATATATCTCGTATTTACATGTTTGTATAAATATTATCTCATATATATATACTTATACTTATATATTATATATTACAAATATTGATAACATTTATCATAATATTATTATAATTGACTTAGCTTGACATAATATCAAGATTGTCTTAATCAGTTATATCGATAAACATAGATCCTTAAATAATTTTATTTTATTTTTGAAAAAGAATAAACACGACTCAACTTGACTAGATTAGACTTAATCTTTCGACTCAATTTGATAACTCAATTAATCTTAATAATCAAATTGAATCAATGATGTTTAAAGTAGACCTATGTGAGCATGTGGAAACTCAAATGGCATAACCTGATATCCTAAAGTCTATTCTCTTCTCCTGAGTGATACTCTCCCTCTCCCTCTAGAGGGAAAAAATAAATTTTTCATTTCACTTAGAAGAAAACTCACATAGTTAGCTGTTAAATATCACGACCTAACCAAAGTGTTGATTATATTAACAGATAATCATTAAAATGCAAATATATATCATTGTATATAATTTCATCAAAATGTTAAATATCACAATGACATCATCATGTATCAAAACTGTAGTTTAATATAAAAGTTAAAAGTAATTTGGTAAAGAAACAACAAGGTGTAACATATCTCCCACCATAAGGATCATCATCCCCAATGATTCAATGTATTATAACAATAAAAATAACAAGTTTTATATGTTTTAAAAGAATAAAATAGATGAGGAGATTCTTGACTAATATCATCATAGTCCTCCCATGTAGCACTATCCTTTGCATATTGGTCACATTGGACCTTTCACTAAGTGACCTCTCTATTACACAGGTGGAGCCTACACGTTTCGAGCACTCTGAGAGGCTTGATCATTACCATCCCTGGGTCCTATACTTGTAGTGCATTTCCATAAACTACATGATTAACACCTGGTATATATTTCTTAAGATAAGACACTTGAAATACATTGTGCATCCTAGCAAGAGTTGGTGGTAGAGAAATTCTTTAAGCAATTGGGTTTATTACTTCGATGAATTGAAAGGGACCCACATATCTAGGAGCTAGTTTGGATTACTTTCCAAACTTGATGGAACTCTTTTGAGATTTGAATCTTAATAAGACTTTTTCTCTTACTATTTAAAATGTCTTGGTATAAGCTTAGCATCAACATAGCTTTCTTGTCTATCATCCCCCTCTACTAATCTCTTCTTGATCAACTTGATGTATTCTTCCATTTGTGATAACATTTATGAACCAAGGCTAATCCTATCTTCTAGCTTATCCCAACTTATAGGAGTTCAACACTTTCTTTTGTATAATGCTTCAAATGGATCCATCTTAATAGAAAAATGATAGGAATTATTATAATTTTTTTTTACAAGCGGAAGATAATCCTTCCACTTGTATTGCTGATCCATGTAATATATTATCAATAGATCCTCTAAAACTTGGTTTACTCTTTCTATCTGACCATCTACCTCAAGATGATAAGCTGAGATTATATGCAATTGAGTTCCAAGTGAAGAGAATAAGGTTTTCCAGAACCTTAACATCATGCATGCATCCCTATTTGAGATGATTTCTCTAGAATCTCATGAGGGTATAAGAGTCTTGTTGGGTGATGATGTTCTACTTTCGCTATCTGAAATTCTAAACATACTGCTACAAACCTTGTAGCATCCCTCTTTATTCCTTTCAATAAATATAGTGGTTTCACATTTGCTAGAAGTTTTATCACTCTAAGATGTCTTGAATATGGTGCATAATGGACTTGTTTCCACATGATATTCCTTAACTCCTCAGAGTTCAAAACATACATTCTTCCTCTGAATCTTAATAGCCCATCTTGCTGAAAATAAATCCCATCATACCTTGAATCTTGAGGGTTGTCTATGAGAGATTGCTTAACTTGCACTCATAGTATTCATCTCCCTTGGAATTTTGCAACACTTGATTCTTGAAATTAGAATGAATAGAGATCATGGAGGAGATATGTCTCCTTTGACTTAGGGAATCTTCTACTTGATTTTCTTTGCCTTTGATATAATTGATCTCAAAATCATAATTAGATATCAATTCTTACCATCTCCTCTAACGAGAATTACTTGATGTGGTTGGGTAAACAAATACTTAAGACCTTGATGGTTCGAACTTAAGTCTAAGGGTGTCCCTAGCAAATAATTCCACCACATTTGTAATGCATGCACAATTCTTGTCAGTTCAAGATCATGTAGAGCATAATTTTGCTCATATGTCTTCAACTCCCTAGATTCATAGGCAATAAATTTTCCTTCCTGCATAAGCACACCACCTAATCCTTCTCCTAAGGCATCAATAGTAACCACAAAATGACCTTCTAGATTAGGAACTTTTAGAATTGGTGTAGTAGTTAACTTCTCCTTTATTTGATCAAATGCCTTTTGGCATTTTTTTGACCATTCTAATATTTTACCTTTTCCTTTGTAGAGAAGTAATGGGATAGGAAATCCTTGAAAAGTTGGCAATGAAATTTGTATAATAACCTACCAAATGCATAAAAATATAGACATCATGCATATTTTTTGGTGTAGGCCATTTTAAAATGACTCATGTATTATTCTTCTTGCTGGGCCCCTTCAAAGGCCTCATATGTTAAACTTGAAAAGTTGTGTGATTTTCTATAGGCCTCTTCTGAGGCTCACCGAGGGTTTCACCATATTGCTTAGGAGTTTTGCTGCCTGCCTAGAGACTTTGGTGGGCTTGGCCTTCTCTCCACTTAGTAGCAAGGGATTGCTATTTGTGTCAAATGGATTATTAGAGCACTTACTGGTGATGAGGCCTAGAAAATCCTCCTTAGGCATTGTGTTCAGTTTGACTTTCCTGTGCACATACCTTCTTGGAAGGGAATTGGATTTTCAAACCCTCCTAGTTATGAGGGAACCGGTCTAGATTGTGGGAACTTTCGTGGTCAAGAGCATTTGGAGAGCCTGCGAGGTAGTTAAGCCCTAGCTCCGCTGGTTTGGCTCTGGCTTTCGTGATGGGATCTTGCTTAATCAACAAAATGTGTGGTGGTCTACTCTATTTTCTAGTGCTAGTCGACCCTTGGCCAAGCTTCCTTGGCTTAAGGCTCTCAGTTTTAGAAGGGTAACTAGACCCTTCAACACTTATTTCATAAACCCACTATGTGTATTTTTCCTTGGGAGGCTTTCTTGCCCATTATGGTTTTCAAAACCATGACTGTGAAACCTATGATAGCTTGGTGAATACTATTTCAGTTGAGATGCTTCATAAGGTGGGTATTCGTGCCACTAAGCCCCAGTGGAAGGACTGGAAGTGGTACCCAAACACACAATTCAAAAATTACAAGCCCCAACTTAGTTATTTGTGGCTATTGCCACATTTTCCTATGATTGATGGGTGATCCCACAATAGTGGTTTACACTTTTTGGGACATCCTGATTTTTGTTGAAATCACATATTTTTAGAAAATATAATGATTTAAGCCTTGAAAATTTTCATTTAAAGGATTCCAATTGAAGAGGTTTTTATCAAACCACCTTAGATCAAACCCCCTTGGATAGAACCTCACTAGTTTTAAACCATACCTATAATGGAGTCTCCTTTACACCTATCAAAATGTTGATAAAAACTACTTTGATTTACCTTTTGGGGATCAAATGAATTCATTTAAAATTTATTTTTTGTAAGAATGTAGTCCTTATTATGGCTTCCCAAAAGTATAATTTTAAATATATTTAATTTGATTATTATATTTATTTTTATTTGTGAATGTAGGTTTTTCCACTAAAAATCAAATTCTTTGTTCTGCACATGTGGAAAAATAGTAGATTACCAAAAAATTCTAAAAATATCTATACACTAGATATTGATGTCCTTGATCCAACAAAAAAAAAAATTGAATTTGATGCATAAAAAGTTGTGTTAGCAAATGAAGCCTATGTTTGAATTGTAATGCGACTTCAAAACTTAATTAAGAAAAAATAATCAATAAAAACTATAAAACCAATTTCATGCACTAGATATTGTAGTTACAAATCTAGATTAGAAAAAATAGAATTTTATTCTTCATAGAAATAAAATTGTGTTAGCAAAGTACCGCCCCAGCTCTTTAAAAATGGTGTTTACCATTAAAAACTAGTTTTCGAAGGAGATGGAAAAAAAATGCAATTTGATTCCAATTTTTTTTTTTAAATATATTTAAAATCTATAGACAAATTGTCACAAATCACTAGTTTGCATCATCTTCAAATTTCTCATGGTTTAGCAGCTCTAGGTTCCTGAAAGTGAAGATTTAGTTAAAAAAAATTAGTTCAATGTCCAATTTGGCCAAAAATTGTAAACCAGTATTGTGGGATCACCCTGATAGTTTGAACTAGAGATGGCATCTCCAGTCTTCAGTGTCTATTTGGCGTAAAATATTTTCTGCTATTTGGTCTACAAGTGTTGAGCCAAAACTCACCCACTTTGCTTGGTGTATTCTTTTCCAAGGCTTACCTGTGGGGTCTCAGCTTGTCCACTTGGGGTCCAAGACCCTCGTTGCCCATTTTGCGGGTAGGATGAGTCTTTTAAGCACTTCTTCTTGTTTTGTACCAGAGCTCAACAACTATGGAATTGGATTCATGAATTCTTTCGACCGTTCATGCCAGAGCCTTTTTCCTGGCATATGGTTTTGGTAGCTGACTCTCCCAGGCTTCCCAAGTTAAGTATACCTAGATTTGACACACTTTCAGGGTGGAAATCCTCTTCAATATTTGGAAAGATAGAAATGCCTGCATATTTTCTCACAACTAGATTGATAAATTTATTTCTTTATATTCTAAAGCAATGATTTTCTCTAATGTTCTTTTGCAAATTCAAGTGCAAGCAAACAAGGTTGTGCTTGAAGTTTCTCACCTTCAGGAGCTCTTGGACCACCAGGGTAATTCCCCTTGCACTATGGTGCATGTGCCTCCCTCGCCCACTTCTTCTTGGGGCTGGTTACCTTCATGGGGCCGACGATGAAGTGGATCTACTAGGGACTCTTTCCCTTGCTCTTAGGCTCCTCTTCGGCATGGATCTCACCCTCCTCAACAATCACCTTCTCTTCCTCCTTGGGTTTATCGAGGGTGACCTTCTAGAGGAGCGATGGGGGGCAGTAGTGGCACTTCTAGGTGGCCTTTTGGTAATGCTCTTGGTGGTAGCTCTGGTTGGCCATATACTACTAAATGGTTCTTGCAGTTAGATTTAGTAATCTCACCTCATCGGGAGGAAAAGAAAAAGATGACAATGGTTGGGATCCCCATAACATCACTCCAGACCCCACTAATGTATGGGGGAAGAAATCTAATGAGAAGGACACTCTGCCTTCTGCTGGCACTGCTATGGCCACTTAACGACCTTTTATTTTATTATGTTTGGAATATTTCTTGCTTTCTGGGCTCGACCCATGTGATTCTAGACTTCTGGGCTTTGCTCATGTGACTCTCGGGGTGTTCCTTTATACCACTCACCTTTTTTTTGTGAATATATATTTCTATATTTAATTTTAATATAGATATATGCCTATTCATAAAAAAATGACTAATCTTTGTTAGATCTAGACTATAATTCCCTTGAATGAGATTACATGACCTAGGTACTAGATACTTATTTCAAAAAGAAAGTACACTTTGAGAGATTACCATATAGCTTATGCTCTCTAGATGTTGTAGAATAATCTGCAAATGTTGGAGATGTTCTTCCTCATTCTTAAAATATATAAGAATGTCATCTAGGAACACATGAACAAAGTTATCCTAGCAAATCTTTGAATACATTGTTCATAAAATTCATGAATGCTATATGAGCATTCATCAGTCCAAAAGGTAGGACTATGAAATCATAATGCTCATATCTTGTTCTAAAGGCTGTTTTATGGATATATTCATCCTTAATCCTTAACTGATTATATCTAGATTGTAGATGAATTTTTAAAAATATAGTTGCCCCACACATTTGATTGAAAAGATCATCAATACGTGGTAAATGATACTTATGCTTTATCATTTCTTTGTTAAGCATATGGTAGTCTATCCACAAGCATACAAGCATAGTGTGCCATCCTTCTTTTTAATGAAGATCACTGGAACTCCCCAGGGTGAACTGTTGGGTTTGATCAATCCTTTAGGTAATATCTCTTGCAACTAATTCTTTAACTCCATTAACGAGCTATTAAGGTCATTTGGTAAGGATCTTTGGAGATTGGTTCTGATCTTGGAATTATATCTATGGAGAAGTCAAATGCTATTTTCAAAGGAAATCCATGCAATTCGTTTGAAAATCCATCCTAAAAATCCCATGGAAAAGAATACTTATCCATATCAGATTTTTCTTGATCCATAGATTCCTCTGCTTCTATCCCTTGGATTTTCTGAGATTCATAGTACATTAAGTCATCTTGAAAGATAAACTTATGGGAGTCTTCCATTTTATCCATTTTGATTGCAAAGAGTTGATACCCTTTTCACTTGACCCACTTTAGATATACAACAAATATTTTCCTTAGCTTAACTTCTCTAGTTACATATCATATAGAAAAAATTTATTTCCAAGGTTGTTCAGACACTCTACTATTTTGGCAAAGCAGTCTACCTTAGCCCTATGCCTCCATAACTAGTTTATTCCTAGGATGTCATCATAAGATCCCAAGGGTGCTACATGTAGGTTCACTTCAGCCACAAAACTTGAAGTTTAACCTTGGATTCAAACAAACACTGCTCTACTTGAGCTCTTGTCTGGTTAGCATACTCTACTAACTATGGTTTTTCCATATAACCATCTTTTAAAAAAATATTATCTAATATTTTTGGTGAAATAAAATATTTAGTGGCATCTTTTAAAAAAATATTATCTAATATTTTTGGTGAAATAAAATATTAAGTGGCACCAATTTCTATTAAAATTGAAATTGGGACATCAAACACAGTACCTAGAATTTCAATTGGAGTAATCTGGTACTCTACCTATCGGTTATCTAGTGCTACATGTATCCTCTATTGAAAATATATCTATTGTGATGGTAAGGGATTACCATGAGGTTACAATCCTTGTGTCTTATTATTACATTGATTGGCATAATGACCACTTCCATATGTGAAACACCCTCTTGGAAGGCCTCGCCTTTCAAACAAATTCCCTTGGATGTCACCATTCTTGTTGGAGTTGTTCTTATTACTCTTTTCACTCTTGGACTCATTCTGATTGTTTCAGAATCCATTATCACCCTTCTTTTTAAGTCCTTATCATTCTTCTTGAATGATTGGGAAGATTGTGACCAGTTGAAATTTTTATGATTCTTTTCCCAATAAGAAGATATGGATTTTAATTTTTGTTCTTGTTTAATGGTCTTTTCATACACTTGGTCCATGGTAGCGGGACCATGAACATCTAACTCACCTCCAATTTGGGCATTCAATCCCTTAATAAAATTCCTTATAGGAAACCTCTCATCCTTCTAATATTGGGGAACATACTTAAGGAGAAGATTAAACTTCTCCCAATACTCAATTACTGATGAGTCAACTTGTCTTAGATTTTGGAGATCCATGAGTTTTTGATCAAAATACAATTGTGGTAACCATCTTTGCCAAAATATTACCTCAAACTCATCCCATGTTAGGCTAACTGAACTCAACCCTAATTCCATATTTTTATTCATCCACCAAGTGGATGCTTCCCCAGATAACTGATATTCTCCCCATACCGCCTTAGTCACTTCTAAAAAGTTATTGATTTCAAAGTATTTTTCCATTTTAGTGAGTCATGCCTCTACCGCATCTCTACTCATAGTTCCATAAGATTTATGGGGTGTGACCTTCTTCATATCCTTGGATAATTCAAGTGCCAATTTGTCCCTTTTCTCATTATTAGGCCTTGAATCAGAATTATTTTCTCCACGCCCACTTTGGGTGGCACACTCATGTCAATTTTCATCTTTACCTTCTTGAGATGCTTCTTTCGTAGGTCTACTCTAATCTCTGACCTCTTGCTCTAGTTTACCAATTATTTCTCTTATTTCACTAAGCATTGCAAGTATTTGATCTAATTTCACATTGGGCTTGTCAGAAGGTTGTCCTACCTCCTGGCTACCTCCAAAGTTTGTTTTGGTTCGAGCCATCTTGACCTTCTACTTCACTTGAAGTTTTCAATTTAGGCATACAATTAGTTCCTCTAATTTAGCATTTGTTTTATAAGCATTACTTAATTTTCATTCATTCAACTTAATCAAATAGAGAGAGATTTTGAAAATTTTCTAAAACTATTATAATATCAATGGATTTACATAGTATCTTTTTTTAATAGAAACACTTTGACACTTCACGACTATAGGTCACTATCAGAAAGAGGGATCTCCTCAAGTTCTTCCTCACCCTCAGAGTCTACTAAGACAAATTTGGAAGGTGGATGTACTCACAGGTACTCATCCATAATTTCCTTTCCTAACTTAGGGGCCTTGCAACCATAATCAAAGGGAATATCCCTAATGGTAGATGGTTTGAATGAATGGAAAACAAGGGTAGGTACATTATCATTCTTAGCTGCTTCCTCCCTCTTCTTCTTCTCTTGCTCAATATGCTTGAATGTATCAACTTGGGTCTTAGAGTTAGCTAACCAAGCAGTGCCTTCCGAGTAACTAATGTTGTCAAGGATTTTTACCTCCAGGGATGGAATCTTCTTAGCTCTTAAGTAAAGAAGGTTTTTTGGCTATAGACTTCCTTGCAATTTGCTTTGTTCTTACCATTCTAAAACAAGAACATTCAAACATTAGCGACTGATAATATCTGAGGGAACAATTTATGCAATGAACTCATAGGTCCATTTATTGAACCCAATAGCTCTAATACCATTTTTAACAAATATACCCATACAACATAGTAAATACTTTGGTTTTTAACCTTGAAGTAAATAATTTCAATTTATTAAAAATAGGGATGTAATTTTTTTCTTTTCTAACATCATTTATTGCATTTTTCATAATTAATAACATATAATTTTCACATTTGAAATGGCATTACTTTTCAATTTGAAAAAAAAAAACATCTTTCCAATTACAATTTCATATATGAATTACAGTCAAGTAAACAAATTTTTAATTTACAATTAAGTTCAAAGTCAAGACTTCCATATCTATATTAATATTTTATTTCACAAGCCTCAACATTGTCATCTAAAAAAGGGAGAGCATCACCCAAGCGCTTTACCTCTAACCACAGACCAATGGTCCCCCAAGCACCTTCCAATTGGAAGTGGCCCTACTCTTCAACAAAGAGTATATAATAAGGAACCCCTAGCATGCCATCTGAGTCCCTAGTGTTGTGTCCTAAATAACCAATACAATCATACAACTATATAATTCTCTAAGTATGATACTATTGGCTGGTTATGCAATGCTAGAGTATAGTGAACCGACAAGTGCACAAAAAGACTTTTGCACCTACTTTGGCTAAAGTTTGAATAAAATTCAACCACTTTCTTAAAAAGTGGAGTCATGTGTTCACCCACCTCTAACTCAACTTAGAAACCTTAATGACCTACAATTTAAATCAATAGGTTGTTTGAACAACTGACTTGACTTTTAAAATATTCTCAATTAAAAGTGATGACTCACTAAGTCAGAACATGACTGGGTTGGTTAAGTATTTCAAACTTTGAACACCCATGTTACATTCTCATAACATCTTGGGTCTTGGCAACTGCCACTTTCCAAGTTCTTAATTTGATCTATGAGAGTAACTACTCTCCTAATTTTATACACATTTCATTGAACATAACGACATATTGCCATCAACTTGATCTACTTGATCACATTCTAAAATATTGATAATTTGTCTCATAAATTTAATAATAATAATATATTTAACTTATAAAGAAGATTACTTCTTCATAAAAAAAGTTCTATATTTTCAATCTTGAAACTTATGGTTCTCTTCATGGAGAACACCATATTAAATTATGGTTATTCATGATAATGTTATCATTTAAATTACACAAAATATATCTAACTTAAAATATAGAAAATTTCCTCATTAACTTAGTCTATTTGACTGTCCAAATTGAAAAAATCAGCTGAGAAAGTAATTCTCATAATTCAAATTTTTTGATTCATATATCCAAAATTATTCTTTATAAAATTGAGAAATAAAAACCAATATATATGAATGTATATATATACATGTTCTTGTTGGTCTCTCAATGTAAAATTATGTCCATATATATCAATTTTTTTTAACCAAATTGGAAATATAACCTCTTAGTGAGAAAAATTATTTTAAATCTATAATTTATAAGACAGTCAACTACTTTTTCAAAAACTGTACTTATCTAAGTCTTTATTACTCAAGTGGTATTTCTTCTCAAAATAATTAGAAAATATTTCATTTTAAACTGAAGAATAATAAAATATGATTACATGTTTGCACAGGAAGAACAAAATAAGAACATGCTTGTAATAAACCTTGAACTTTTGCACTTAAGAATTCTTCCTTAATCTTATTAAAAATAGCTCCACGGCTTCAACTTATTACTTAGTTGTAGCTTCTTTCCTCTTCACCAAAATACTAATGATTCTTCTCGCAGAGTTATGAGGACACTCACGACCTCTCTCCTTTTGTACTCTTCCCAAAATACTAAATTGAAAAAGAAAAAGACATAATGCAAAGAAAGAGATTTTTCCTTCACCAAGTTGTGACTAGGCTATTCCCATTGTGTCCATCGATGAATTGCTGGTGAATTTTCCATATAGATTATTTCTAACAAATACTAGTAAAATGATATTAGAATTCACAGTAAAAAGCTTGGACTCCTCTCCACCAAGAACTTTTACTCACAAAGCAAATTAGAATGTACGGCCACTACTCTCCCCAAAAACTCCATGCACTGTTCTAGAATGGCAT
>VDFB02271358.1:84428613-84446277 GCA_007258455.2 Sequoia sempervirens | reverse complement strand
TTTTTTTCAAATCTAGAAAACAATAATTACAATACTATAAAAGACAAGTAGTAGCCACATGTTAATTATGCTGAGAGGCATTCTATCAGTCACGGTAGGGGATCAAAAGACCTGAGTACATAAAAAAGAAATGGCAGTTACGTTATAGAAAGAAGATGAAAATTTGGGTCGGTCTATGGTGGTAGTGGAATAGTATTGTGAGGTGGAATATCTACGTTGTCAAGAAGGTGTTACAGATAATCAACAGTGAGAAGTGTAAAGAAATGACATGAGAGTGTAACGCAGGCAACAAGAATAGTTGCATAGTGTCTTTTAAGATAGTAGAAGAGGCCAAAGCATTTTCCATTTCAATAGTAGTAGACATATTTCACTTTTAGCAGAGCGAAAGACATTTGCAGAGGTATATCCATGACTCCTGTTGAAGTCTATCTACTCCATTGAGGCTAGCTACTAGATAGGCGAGTGCCAATGTAGTCGCGCCTCGACTCTTTCCCGGCTGTTATAAGTATTTGTGCTTCTAATATTTTTTCCAACAAATTAATGACCAAAATTTGATTAGGGGAAATTTGATCTATAAGTAAATTAGAAATATATTTTGAACATGATTGTATCTTGTTTTCTGTTTCTGTAGATTTGTATAGAAATCATTTTCTTTTTATTCAAGCAAGTGTAGTCAATGTATTTATTTTGTGCTTTTTCTATTGATTTTCTATATATTATCTCCATTGATATCATGTCAAATACAAGATTGTCCCTTCCAATATTTTCTTCTATTATTTTGTTTTAGTTCTTGGCATGTAATGGGAAAGAGAAAATGAAGGCTAAGTTGCAATGAAGAAGAAAAAGAATCAGAGGAATTTTCTCTACAAACAATTCTGTTGGATTTCCCTTGAAGCATAGGATGCACATTCTAGAAGACACAGAGGAAGAGCAGAGTGTTGCAAAGAAGGAGATTGTGTGCTCACTGAGGATGAAATAAGATATATCCCATTTTTCCAATAACAAAATAATGCACCTGTCACAGTTATAAAGATTTAAAAGAATCCAAAGCCAAATAGAGATCCAACAACATCAAAGAAATCCACAAAACCATTGAGGCCCTCCAAAAAACCCATATGTTTCCTCCTCCATTTGGATTCATGAAAAATTGTAAAATACTCTTCAATAATGTCCTCATTATGGCTACAATCACTGGCCTAACAAACATATTATCCCTCATGTTATATCGGTGTTGGAATGGCGAACGTTGGTGCTACTGCATTTGATGCTCCTATAAACCTCTCTCCCGTGTTGATGTTCTTAGTGGCCTTGTGCATGTACACATTGGAGACCCAATTGTAAACTAGTGTTGCCTTGTGATTGAAGGAGTTTTGGCATTAGAGGCAGTGTGGTTTTTGCGTACAACAATCAGGCTAAGCTTCTCAACCTCAGTATACTTCTTCTGGTAGCATTAGAGCTTATTATTTCTTGTGGAAAGACTCCTCCAGGCTTCAAATTCCCTACTCATTAAGTTGCTTCTTACTGTTTGGACTATTCAATGGTTTGCTCTTTAATTTTCTTATTATTTCTATGGTTTTTACCAATAGTGGATACTAGGATTATGTGTACTTGGCATAAGTGTAAGTCAATGGTTGCAGCCTAGATCTGTGACAGAATGTTGACTTCAAATAGCGGAGACCAGTCCTTGCTCTCCAGCTTAATATGAAGTGAGGTGGATAAATATTATATGGTTTGTTATAATTAAATAAACAAACTTCTAGTTGTACTTCATCTATTGGGCTTAGCCTCCATTTAAGAGTTTTTGTAGAACTATATCCTTAGGAAACCAAAAATATTGTATTGTTCTTTTTCATTGAAGTTGTCATCAGGAAGAATGTTCGGTGGTTGAATATCCCTGTGTACACAATACATGTGCTTTATTGCACCCTCGTAAATTTAAACGAGCATACTAAGTACTCCCAATATAATCTTTAACCTTTTCAGCCACTCAAGAATTTTACTCTATTTAGAGTTTCTTGTTTATAATTGACTTTGTTAGAATCTCGAAACTGAAGTTTTCCATAAGGGTAAGCAAATAAAACATAATGAGATAGACTCGTATTGTAAATAAAGTTAAGAGATTGGTTTGGTATTTTGAAGATGTTAACTATGAATTGACAACACATGTGGGTAGTGAGTTTGAAGAGGGGCAAGAAGAAAGAGATTTTGGTTGTTTGATTGAGGTTTATAAAGGAGAGTGACAGTGAGATGTAATGAGGTGGGGGAGTTTATATATATGCATTGTATATTTAAAGAGTTTCAAGCATACAAAATCTTTGCATTTCCATGCCCTTGATTTTTTTTTGACCCAGTAGCCTATTGGTTATTTTGTAATGTGACAAGCAAGCTATGAAGAAGATATCACTACCGTGAGATTCGTTGTTTTTTAGTATCCCAATCAAAGAAAGTACTTAGAAATGTCCAAAGCTATGAAGAAAAGAATATTTATTAGACATAAATCAAAGAAAAGATAAATAAATCATAAAGATTTGAGAATATTTATTAGACATAAATCAAAACATCAAATAAATTAAAAATCAAATAAATAAAGAATTTAAGATAAATAAATCACAAAGATTTGAAAATATTTATTAGAAATAAATCAAAAGATCAAATAAATAAATCAAAGATAAAAATAAATAAAAAATCAAATAAGTAAAGCAAATATTAAAAAAAAAGAAGATGAGAAGACCAAATAAATAAATTAAAGATATTTCATTTCAAATAGAAAGTCAAAGATAAAAAATAAATTAAAAGATCAAATAAACAAGTCAAAGATAAATAAATAAAATAGATGCAATGAACATTAGATTAAGTTAAGGTTAGGGTTGGGGTTATGATGGAGCCAACATTAGATTAATTAGAGTTAGGGTTAGGATTTGGGTTAGGGTTATGGTTAGCAATATAATAAGGATTATGATTGGGTTAGCATTAGGATTAGTGTTAGGATTATAGTTAGAGATAGGGTCAAGATTAGGGTTAGGGTTAGGGTTAGAGATAGAATTAGGATTAGGGTTAGTATTAGGGTTAGGGTTAGGGTTAGTTGGGGTTGGGTTAGAGAAAGGGTCAAGATTAGGGTCAAGGATAGAATTATGATTAGGATTGAGGTTTCTCTAAGGGGAGAAATGACTTTCAAAGTTAGGGCTAGAGTTCAATTATAGTTAGGATTATGGCACAATTAGGGTTAGGGTTCAAATACACTTAAGATAGTTTAATTAGGGTTAAGGTTAGGGTTGGGGTTATGATGGAGCCAACATTAAATTAATTAGGGTTAGGTTTAGTATTGGGATTAGGGTTATGGTTAGAGATATAATCAGGATTAGGGTTGAGCTAGCATTAGGATTAAGGTCAGGGTTAGGGTTAGAGATAGGGTCAAGATTAGGGTTGGGGTTAGGGATATAATTAGGATTAGGGTTAGGGCTTGACTAAGGATTGGGGTTAGGGTTAGAGATAGGGTCAAGATTAGGGTTAAGATTAGAGATAGATTTAGGATTAGGGTAAGGGTCAAGGTTAGAGATAGGGTTAGGATTAGGGTTAGGGTTTGTGTTATAGATAGAAATCAAATTAGGATTAGTGTTAGGGTTTGTGTTAGAATCAGGGTTAGGGTTGAGGTTTTTGTTATGATTAGGTATAGGGTTAGGGTTTTGGTTAGAGGTAGAGTGAAGATTAGGGTTAGGTTACAATTAGAGAGAATTAAGGTTAGGGTTGGGATTAGTTAGGGTTAGGTTAGAGATAGAGCTAGAATTATAGTTAGGGTTAGGGTTAGAGATAGGATTATTTGATTAGGACTGAGGTTTGTGTGAGGGGAGCAATGTCTTTCAAAGTTAGGGCTAGAGTTCAATTAGAGTTAGTGCTATGGCACAATTAGGGTTAGGGTTCAAATAGATTTAAGATGGTTTAATTAGGGTTAAGGTTAGGGTTAGGGTTATGATGGAGCCAACATTAAATTAATTAGGGTTAGGGTTAGGATTGGGATTAAGGTTATGGTTAGAGATATAATTAGGATTAGGGCTAGGTTAACATTAGGGTTAGGGTAATGGTTAGAGATAGGGTCAAGATTAGGGTTAGGGTTAGGGTTAGGGATAAAATTAGGATTAGTGTTAGGGATAGGGTCAAGATTAAGGTTATAGATAGGATCAAGATTAGGGTTAAAATTAGAGATAGAAATCAAATTAGGATTAGGGTTAGGGTTGGTGTTAGAGATAATCTTAACCCTAATCTTGACCCTAAATTATGATATATTTCTCGACCCTATCTCGAGAGTTATCATTAGAATACATTATCCTTAACCCTATCCTAATGTAATATGAAGACTAATCCTAATGTAATAAATTAAGATTAGCCTTCGTATTATATTACATTAGGGTTTGTGTCTTCGTATTATATTAATCTCTTACATGTTGCCCTATAACCCTAACCCTAACCCTAATTTTATATCTAAATATAACCCTAACCTTAATCCTAATTGTAATCTTAACATGAAACCTAACCCTAATCCTAATTATATCTCTAACCATAAACCAAACCCTAATCCTAACTATAACCCTAGTCCTAGCCCTAACCTTAATCATAATTATAATCCTAACCCTAACTCTAACCCTAACCCTAACCACAATTCTATATCTAAACTTAACCTTAAATGTTAGGGTTAGGATTAGGGTTAGTATTAGGGTTAGGGTTAGGGTTAGTTGGGGTTAGGTTAGAGAAAGGGTCAAGACTAGGTTCAGGGTTAGGGTTAGAGATAGAATTAGGATTAGGATTGAGGTTTCTCTAAGGGGAGAAATGACTTTCAAAGTTAGGGCTAGGGTTCAATTAGAGTTAGGGTTATGGCACAATTAGGGTTAGGGTTTAAATACACTTAAGATAATTTAATTAGGGTTAAGGTTAGGGTTAGGGTTATGATGGAGCTAACATTAAATTAATTAGGGTTAGGTTTAGGATTGGGATTAGGGTTATGGTTAGAGATATAATTAGGATTAGGGTTGGGTTAGTATTAGGATTAAGGTTAGGGTTAGGGTTAGAGATAGGGTCAAGATTAGGGTTAGGGTTAGGGATATAATTAGGATTAGGATTAGGGTTAGGGTTAGAGATAGGGTTAAGATTAGAGGTAGAATTAGGATTAGGCTTAGGGTCAGGGTTAGAGATAGGGTTAGGATTAGGGTTAGGGTTTGTGTTAGAGATATAAATCAAATTAGGACTAGTGTTAGGGTTTGTGTTAGAATTAGGGTTAGGGTTGAGGTTTTTGTTATGATTAGGTATAGGGTTAGGGTTTTGGTTAGAGGTAGAGTGAAGATTAGGGTTAGGTTACAATTAGAGAGAATTATGGTCAGGGTTAGGATTAGTTTGGGTTAGGTTAGAGATATTGTCAGGATTACAGTTAGGGTTAGGGTTAGAGATAGGATTACCTGATTAGGATTGAGGTTTGTGTGAGGGGAGCAATGTCTTTCAAAGTTAGGGCTAGAGTTCAATTAGAGTTAGTGCTATGGCACAATTAGGGTTAAGGTTCAAATAGATTTAAGATGGTTTGATTAGGGTTAAGGTTAGGGTTAGGGTTATGATGGAGCCAACATTAAATTAATTAGGGTTAGGGTTAGGATTGGGATTAAGGTTATGGTTAGAGATATAATTAGGATTAGGGTTAGGTTAACATTAGGGTTAGGGTAAGGGTTAGATATAGGGTCAATATTAGGGTTAGGGTTAGGGTTAGGGATAAAATTAGGATTAGGGTTAGGGATAGATCAGGGTTAGAGATAGGATCAAGATTAGGATTAAAATTAGAGATAGAAATCAAATTAGGATTAGGGTTAGGGTTGGTGTTAGATATAATTTTAACCCTAATATTGACCCTAAATTATGATATCCTTCTTGACCCTATCTCAAGAGTTATCATTAGAATACATTATCCTTAACTCTATCCTAATGTAATATGAAGACTAATCCTAATATAAAACGAAGACTAATCCTAATTAGGATTAGTCTTTGTATTATATTACATTAGGGTTTGTGTCTTCGTATTATATTAATCTCTTACATGTTTCCCTATAACCCTAACCCCAACCCCAACCCTAATTTTATATCTAAATATAACCCTAACCTTAATCCTAATTGTAACCTTAACATGAAACCTAACCCTAATCCTAATTCTCTCTAACCATAAACCAAACCCTAATCCTAACTATAACCCTAATCCTAACAACTAACCTTAATTGTCATTATAATCCTAACCCTAACTCTAACCCCTAGCCTAACCCTAATTTCTATATAAACTTAACCCTTAAATGTAATGTGTAACCCTAAACCCTAACCTTGATGTAACCCTAATTCTACCTCTAACATAACATAAAACCAAACCTAATCCTCTTTCTAACCCTAACCCTAACCCTAACCCTAGTCTAATCTTTAACCCTTTGATTCAATTCAATCTCTAATTATAACCATAA
Source organism: Sequoia sempervirens (assembly GCA_007258455.2). Lineage (NCBI taxonomy): Eukaryota > Viridiplantae > Streptophyta > Pinopsida > Cupressales > Cupressaceae > Sequoia > Sequoia sempervirens. Next base: position 84,439,798 of record VDFB02271358.1, on the reverse strand, counting down.
CCATAACCTTAATTCTATCTATAACACTAACCTTAACCATAAACTTCATCCTAACCCTATCCTTATTCATAACCCTTTCTCAAATCCTAACCCTAACCCTAATTATAACCCTAATTATATCTCCAACCCTAACCCTACCCTTGATCCTAATTTTATCTCTAATCTACCCTTGATCCTATATCTAATGCTAACCCCAACATTAATTCTAATTGTACTTCTAACGGTAACCCTAATCTAAATATTAACAATAACCCCAACTCTTATCGTAATCCTCATTTTATGTCTAACCCTAATTGTATCCTAAATATTAGCCATAACCCTAATAATTTTGTCATCATAACCTTAAATATTTACCCTAACCCTAATTAAACTTGAACCTCAACCTAATAAAAGTTTGAACCTAACCATGTTTGACCCCTAACCACAACTTATATTAAATATACTAAAATATTATTATTTATCTAATAATATAATAAAATAATATACCATAATTATATATTAATTCATGTTATGTGTTTGCTACTAGCATATATATCTTAAATTTAAGATATATAAATTATGTCGGAGGCATTTAATTTTTCAATTTAATACATCTATACTAAAGTTGAATGATGAAAAATTAAACACCTTGATATATCTCAGCGTAATTTATATATCTTAAATTTAAGATATATATGCTAGTTATTTAATCCAACCACATCAACTAGAATTAGCACCTTGCATCCATATGTACCCATGCACAAACACATACTCTCTAACATATTAGTAATACATATAATTTTCTATGGACATAATCCTTGAACCTGCTTTAAGTGCAAGTGCTAGTAAATATTTTAAATTATTGTTAAATAATTAAAATAATTTTAAATTTATATATCTCACAATTTAATAATAAATGTACATAAATATTTATATATGCAATTGTGTAATATATTTTATTGCATCTAAATCTTTTTAACATTTATATTTATATTAATTATTGATATTAATAAATTATGATATGTTAAAAAATAATCAAAATCTCTTAAATTGTTAAATCTTCATAAACAAGAGCTGCAGCGATGTTCCTACCAAAATGTTCAAGAATTAGATCTGTTTTAATTTGTTGTGTGTGTGTTATGTTTTAGCAACAATGTTGATAATATAATTACTTTATAATAATTTTGAATTTTGTCAATTTCTTTTTTTGTTGCTATATGCTTGCTCACTCTTGTTGGTTCCAACTTCTTGTAGAGATATTTTGTTGTAAAGGTTTATAATTCTCCTTCACCTCTTACATTACAAAAAGGGTATAAGACGTTAAAATCTGAAAATCAATCCTCAAAATAAGATCCATAATTGACTTGCATAGGATCTATAAATCAAATTGAGCTAGTTGTTTAGACTGCAGAGCAACAAAAGTTATCACTCTCAACCAAGATGATACTTAAAACTCAGTATCCTTGCATTCATTAGTTTAGCATCCATAGAGTATTTCTCAGTATGGGGAAATCTAGATTCTAGAGCAAGTGAAGTTAATGAGAAAAGAAAATTTGGAGAAAAAAAAAGTATTTTTCAGTTGGTAAAGAAAATGTTGGTCAATGTACACGTAGTTTCATAAGCATCTCCATAGTTTTACAACCACCCCAATGGATACATATTGCCCCAATAGTTATGCAACTACCACTCCACTCTATTGAAGCAGTGGTTTTGTCTTGTATTCAAAACATTTAGTACCAAAATGTACCTAATCTTTCAATGGCAAATTAAATCCTAATTTTTTTTATAAACTTGGGTTGCTTTCTAGAGATGATTTTGAACAGATGCATTATTTTCTAAATTAGTAAATTCCCAATAAAAATTCATAATATTTAAAATTTGTGTTGAAATAATAATTGAATGTGATAAAGAAATCTCATAACAAAAAAAATAAGAAAATGTTTTTGAGATACAGATGAGTGTTCTATTTTTTCTAAATCTTCCTCTGTTACAGGCTCAGAAAAGGATTTGATGGTCACCAGACATATAAAATGTGAGGGGTTTAAGGCAAATCATACCAGAAGATAATAATTAATTAAAAATTTGCATTTTAAAAAAAATCCATATAAAATTAAATCCCGCCATTGTTACTGGTTGTAGAGGAAGCATGAAAACAACTTATACAATGCTACATCCATAACATAAAAATTCAAACACAATTTCCATATTATTTACATAATACATAAATTACAAAATTACTTGGCTCCTGCTTAAATTACACGGTTACAAATTCAAGAAGAAATATGCAGGCGTAGCTCTAGGGTTTGGGTTTTCATTAAAAACTGCTGGTACCATTCAAGGCATACCATTCAAAGCATTTCATCATTTTTTGCCAAACTTGGGGATCTCCAAACATATCTCTGTTGACAAACCTAGGAAGATGAAAAAAGAACATTATTAAATTTTCTTTCTACATTCTAAGAACTAGAGATATACAATAAACTGTTTCAATCTATACCTAAAAGCAAAAAATAATCTTATACTGCAAAAGGATATGAGTCCAATATCAACAATTAAAAGAAAATATTAAACCATTAAATTTACATTATAAAGTTTTAAATAATTTGATATAACAATAAGTTTTTAAATAAACAATTAAATTGCTATTAAACCAATAAAGACAGTTAATTCAATAATTATTTAAATTTATAAATTTATTATTTATATTAAATCAAATAATAAACACATTAGTAAATTATTTGCATATAAAAGATTAAAGTTTAAATAAATTATTTAAATAATTTATTTATACTTATTTGAATAAATTATTTAAAGCACTATTTACCACTTATATCAGTTAACAGTAAACTTTAAATTGATAAATTTAAATTAAATTTCTGTGAACATTAAAATAAATAATTTAAATAAGTTTAAGTTGTATTTATGAAGTGAAAAGAAATTAAAAAAATAGAACCATTCCACTATCATTGCAACTATGATAGTGGAACTGGATTAATTGTCGTTATGGTCCAAACTTTGTAGGCAATTATATTTCATTAAGAGCAAACTTATTAATTTATAATAATTATTTTTGGTGTAAAATAGTGTTTTATAATTATAAGTTGATAAACATATCTTTATTAGTTTCTCTTCCATCTCATTGGCAGGGAAATTTCACCTGATAAGGGCGATTAATGCACTTCCATTACTGTAGTGTCGATAATAGTGGCAAGAATGATTTTTTCAAGAGATTTACCAATAAGTTTAATTATAACTGCTTCAAACAAGAGATTTTAATTGCTTATGATTTTTTAATTTCTGCCAAGAAAACTATAGGGGAGGCTTGTTCTTAACTATTTATTAATAATTCTATTTGCAACAATAAGAACTGAAATAGTTTTTTTATTTAAAAAATATTTAGCTAATGGCCATAATATTGGCATTACAATAATGACCATAATATTGGCTTATGAAAAGGGAGTGGCAGATTCTTTCGAACCGTTATCGCATGTTTTTCTTTATGTATGTTCTCCAGTGTTATATGCATTTTGTTACTGTGCTCTTTTATTTCTCTTGGGTAGGTTACACTTTGCCACACCAGCTTCAACCATGGCCTTTCAATACTTGGAAGCAGTTGTTGGTCAGATTTTCTCTTACTTTTTATGTTCCCCATTTTAGATACTTTGCAAGATTTTAGCCCTTCTTTTCCTCTCTTCAGTTTCCTCATATTTTAGCCTCAGTTGAATTATATTATCTGCCTTCAATCATATTAAAAAAATTAAACTCTCAAATTATTATTGCATCAAGTACATATCTTGTAGTTCATACTTTGATTAAATTTGAATTTGCTTGGAAATATTGGAAGTTTGTGTGTCACTAGTTCAAATCATTGCACGTAAAATAGAGAGTATTTTTTAACATTTGCGTCTGACTGGAAATCAGGTTAAATGATTTTTATGGTTTTATTAAATTGAAAGGAAAATTGACACTACAGAGTATGGGAGGGGGAATTTTCAATCTTACTAGTTTTTTGAATTTAATTTTCATAAATATTGAAAATTCGACCAAAGTTTTGTTGTAAATTAGCTCATTCATAAAGAAAACTAGTACACACAAAGTAGGAAAATGGGGTTGTAAATTAGTAAGATTAATGTTTTTCCATTTCAATGCAGAATGAAATCAACTCGGATTATAGGAGGAGCAGATCGAGAAGTTGGGATATATGTATCTTAGCCTTTTTTGTACTAGTGTGTGGGTTATTCGGGCTTCCTTTCTACTATGGTCTTTTCTTTTAGGTAAAGTGCTCTAAACAAATCAAACATGACACCTTTCCAAAATCACAAAATTGATGGTTAGGCATATTTACAGTGTTGAAAGATCTTAAACATTTCAGCTGCTATGTATGCAAACAGAGCCTAAAGCATGTCCAAGTTCTCACACATGCCAAAAGCATTGAATTGGAAATCCAAGAGTGCAAAAGTGAGATAAAAGTCCAACATATTTGAAGGCTTATTGCATCCTTGTTATCAGGCCTTGCACTTGTTTAATATCAATGATTCAATATAGTGTATTATATCCCACTTTATGCGCCCCTATTATTTATTGCATTGTGATGAGATAGTGCATTTGCAAAGGACCAAGGTTCAAATACCAGATAGGAGTGCACCAACCATAAATTCTAATAGTTTGGCTATTCCAATGGCAAAAATCCCCTTAATGTTGTGTCTTGTGGAAATATCTAACAATATTGACAAATTGCACAAAACAAATGAAATCCTTGAGTGATTGAGATGGAATAGTATGCCAGGTGCCTCAATTGTGTAATCAAAGTCATGGCGTTTCATCCCCACTAATGTAAAACACAAGAAAATGAAATCCTTTGGCATACCCCTTCTTACCAAAACTCAAAAGCTTTTTCCTAAAACCTTCAACATGGATATCAGTTTTCCTGACCATGATATCCTTCTTTAGAATTTTTGAGTTTAACATTCTTACCTCAATTTGAATTTCCAATTATCAGCCATTCAGGCTCCAGTGGACATGGGTTTACTAATTCTCACTGTTATAAAATCTAGATCATCAAAGAAGAAGAAGAAATATCCCCCAGGTTAGCTTTATAAATCTTGTACTCCTCTCTTTCTTCCCTAATTTAAAATTGTATGAATCTAAAGAAATTATGAATATAGGTGTGGGTGCATGTTTAATTGTGAAGGAAAAACCTGTTCTGATGGCATATCACTTCATAAAAAGTTATAACAACACATGATGTGTATTTATTACCTATAAACTCTATGCTTTCAAAATGTTTTTTTAAAACCATTTTTTTTTAAATACAAATTATTATAAATCAAAGTCCTTGAAAATGTAAATGTGGGTTGCAGGCCATGACAGACCATCATTCAACTATTACAACTAAAAATCTCACCACTACAAGTGTGGGTGCATGTTTAATTGTGAAGGTCCTTGTTGTGCACAAGGATAGGGTACCTCATTGAACATTCTACCAGTCGGCTAAATGCTACAGTCCACTCTATTCTATCTGTATAGGCCTTGTATCTGCTATTATTGTATTGAACTCAGTCAAATCTACCACACAAGTAATTCCCATACCACAGTAACCTATAATGTGGAAGCACCATTACATCAACATTTTAAATTACATTATTTGTAGTTTGGTATTCAAATTTAGATATTTTATCCATCAAATGTCTCTTTAGCATTTTATCTTATAATAGATAAGTTCCAATCTGAACATCACAATTATATTATTGATAATAAATTTATGCAAAACTTTACTCCTCTCCCTTCCACCCACTTGAGTTTTGTTGTTCTCTGATATGACATCATTTGGTAAGCTCTAATACAACATCCTCAAACAATTTTGGTTTAATATGATAGTTTCTTTTTTGTTCTTTCTGTTTGGACACTTAAAAAAATTCACAAATTTCAAGATTAATATAAAGTTATTCTATTATCAACATTGTTGCTAACACTAAGCAAACACAACAATCTTAAACACGACTATTCTTGAACATTTTGGCAGAAACTTGGCTGCTCTGTAGCTCTTGTTGTATATGATGTATTTAACTAAACAACTATTTTTTAATGTTTATTAGAATACAAATGTAAATAAGATTTAAACACAAGTAAATAAATTTTGAAGAGTTTAAATTTTTTCCTAAAAATTAGTTGAATATTTTTTTATTACCCACCATTCCGCTTATAATATTGATAATAGATTAAAAAAATTCAAATAGAAAAATTACTCAAATTCTCATTGGTTAAAATGAGAGTTATTAATAACTAGTTAAATGTGTACCTCTCAACCACTATTTAAATACCTTTACTAATTATAGAATAATAAGATTTAAAAAAAAAAACAAAAATTATAAAATTAAAACTATTAAAAAATAACATATAAATATATAATATTTATTACATTAAAAAAATTAAAATAAAATAAAATAATAAAATAAATAACTCCTGCTTAAAATATCTATATTAAACTATAACATATATTTAAAACGAGGAAAACGGTGAAAATTAACTTAGTGATCTCCGTCTTCTTAGATGTATCCTACCACCTTTTGCTCGAATAAGACGTGGCCTACTTATAAAAGAAAAGAGGTCAAAGTGCTGTTATTTATTTATTTACCAATAGCGAACGCCAAAAGAAATTTCAATTTCATTTTGTATTGGAAGCTTCCAAAGAAATTTCAATTTCACCTATCATTGAATTTGGAATCTTCTTTCTTAATGGTGGTTATTATAATTTAAAAATCATAATTTAGTTAATAGAAAAAATAAGTAATTCCTCGTTTAATGGTAAATTAACTTTGTTTAATGGTAAAAGCTTTAAAGATATCAAATAAAAGCTTCCAAAATCTTATTTATCACATAAAAGCTAAATAAATATTGATTTATAAGTGGGTGAGAAGATTTTATTTCCATTTGCAATGTTTTTATAAATTTAATGATAATTTTATATATTTTTTAATCTGTATGTAAATATTTCATAATCACATAACACTTAATTATTTTTTTAAAGAAAAAATTTATACTTGTCTAAGTTAAAAAAAAAATAATAAAAAAAAAAAATTGTATTTATTATTAATTGTTTAATAAAAATTTGCATGCACAAACAATACTCTCTAACATATAATTTTTCTTTTTTTTGCTATATATTATTAATTGTTTAATAAAAATTTGCATGCACAAACTCATACTCTCTAACATCTTAACATGCATATAGTTTTCTATCAATGTAATCCTTGAACTTATTTTAGAAGTGCTAATTTAAAAAAGGGGGTAAAAATTTATTGAATAACGGAATCCAGCATTACACACAAGTCAAAGGCAGAAGCCCGAAAAGAATAAAATACACAAAAGAACCCATAAACAAATCAGTCAATGCCCCCTTTGTCCTCCGTGAGAACCCTCTCCAAATCCGGACTAAGCTCCTGAGATAGCTGAGCCCAATCCTCAATCTTCCAATCCTCTAGATGCTCTGAAGCCCACTTGGCCAGACAATCAGCCACCCTATTCCATTCTCGTGGAATATGGACAAAAGACACCCTCTCCATAAGATTACCAATCTGCAAAATTTGTTGCACCAACACCGCCAACTGCCAATTCACATCCGACATTCTTCCTTTATTGAGTAAATTGACCAGAACCTGTGAATCAGATTCACAAATAACCCTACGCCACCCCAGCTCAAAGGCCCTCTCCAAGGCATGAAGAATCGCCCAACCTTCCATGAGGTTGATAGTCTGTGTCCCCTTATGTATGGAAAAAAGAAAAACCACCGAACCAGAAGAATCCCTGCCAACTCCACCAACTCCAGCAGGACCACAATTTCCTTTGGAAGAACCATCAGTATTAACCTTCAAAATTCCCACAGGGGGAAGCTGCCAATTCCCTTGCTGCTGAACGCGCTGCCCCACTCTCCTACCTTTCTGGCCCCACGAAGCAATAGGGGTAAACCCTTGAATACCCAGCCGAGCCACCAACTCCGCATCTTTCTTCTCAAGCGGCAACTCCCCGACACCCTTAGCGTGAATTGTCTCCTGAACCATCCCAAGAACTCTATACCACACTTGTTGAACCTGTAACAATTCCCCTTTGAAAATCCTCTTATTCCATTCTAGCCAAATCTGCCACAACAGAAAAATAGGACCAGCCTGCCATGCATCCTGCAAAAAAGAGGCCATCGAGGGAGGCCTGCCCAGGCTAGTCCAAAACTCCATTAAGGAGGAAGCATGAACACAAGGGCTATTCCAAACACCCCACCAAGAATGCCAAATTTGTAGGGTGAAAGGACACCGAAAGAACAGATGTGAAGAGTCCTCAACCCCATTCCCGCACAACACACACTTCGACGGGCCCTGAAACCCACGCTTCTGAATATTGTCCCAAGTCAAACACCTGTTCCAAGTCAAAATCCAGGCAAAGCAGTTGCATTTTGGCCAAGCAAACTTATTCCACACCTTTTTCCACCAAGGAACTTCCGCCCCCTCAACCCTTTGAGAAAGCAACCTCCGATAACCCGACGCCACCGTGTAGTGACCTTTCGGATTAGGCGCCTATGCAAGAATATCCTTATCTCTGAGGGGGTTACACTGTCTACCTAAAAGAATATTATACAGATCCCTACAATCCTCAGCCATACCAATCGCCGGCCACTCCTCAGGAGTCTTCCATCTAGCTCTCATAAGCTGACCTTGAAAAGAAAGCACCTTAAAATCACTTACCCTCGTCCAGCCAGCATCACTGAAACTCCTGCTCAAGGCCACCAAATTAGGGAACTGAGTGAGGATGGGAGGATGGCCATCCCAAGAGTCATGCCAAAAATGAACCTCAATCCCACACCGACAGATCCAAAATAAGCCATCCTTAATGAGCGCAGCTCCCTTCTTAAGGGTAGCCCAAACCATTGATCCCTTTCCAACCAAGGGATAACGCGAAATATCTTCCCCAGGAGTGCCCTGAATATACTTAAAGGAAAGGATCCTAGCCCAAACCCTATCCTTCTTCGTGCACCACCTCCAATAAAGTTTTGCTGCCAAAGCCAATCCTTCCAGAGCGGGTTGCCTCAACCCCAAGCCCCCCAATTGCTTAGGGCAACACACCATGTCCCATCAAACCAAACTCCACCTGGAAGACAAAAGGTTGCCTACCCATAAAAACTGTCTAGCCAGTGAATCCAATTCTGCCACAAAACCTTTAGGGGCCACCTGCAACATACACTGATAAATGGGAAGAGCCTGGATCACATACTTCAGCAACTGAACCCTCCCAGCAAAGGACAACCATCTGGTGGTCCAGTGAGTAACCTTCAACCGAAGTTTATCCAAGATAGGCTGCCATGACTCCCTTGTTAATCTACCCACCGCAATAGGAAATCCAAGGTAAGACAGAGGAAGGGTCCCAATCTGGAATCTAAGAACTTGAGCTATTCTCCTCTGGATAGGACCCGAAGTATTGAAGAAAAAGATGGAAGATTTGTCATCATTAATTGATTGACCCGAAGCCTCAAGGTACATATCCAACACCCTGCGAAAGTTTGTTGCCTCCCGAATAGTGGCAACCCCCATCAAGGCAGTATCATCCACAAACTGCAAATTTGATTGAGGGGGTAAATCACCCCCCACCTCCATCCCTGAATAAAGCCCAGCTCCACCTGACGTCTCAAAAGGCGTCCCAATCCTTCCACAAGTAGAATAAACAAATAAGGGGAGAGAGGATCACCTTGCCTTATCCCGTGAGAAGCCCCAAACAATTCAAAATGCTCCCCATTAGTTAAAACAGAGAAAGAAATAGAAGTGACACAACTCATAACCCATTGAATCCAATCATCTCTGAATCCGAAACTAGCCAGGATCTTTTGAAGAAAGGACCATCGGACTCTATCGTATGCCTTTGCCAAATCAAGTTTGATGAACATATACTTTTCTCTAGAAATAGCCATAGAGTGGATGGTCTCAGTAGCTATAACAACCCCATCTAGAATTTGTCTACCCTCCACAAAACCACTTTGCTCCTCAGAAATGAGCAACTGTAGCCACTTTTTCAACCTGTTAGCAATTAGCTTTGTAATAATCTTATACACCACATTGTAAAGGGCAATAGGCCAGAATCGACTCAACCTGTCAGCCCCTTCACACTTGTGAATAAGTGCCAAAAAGGTGGCATTCAGGGCCTTTAACATTTGCTTATTTCGCTGCGACTCCTTGACCACCTCTAATAAATCAATTTTGATGATCTCCCAGAACTCCCGGAAAAACTCAATTGGGAAACCATCAGGGCCAGGGGATTTTCCTTTCTTCATCTAAAACACCGTCCTTTCCAATTCTTCTAAAGTAATCTCACCCATAAGATCCTCCTTCATCTCTCGCAACACCAACTGAGGAATACAAGAAAGGACCTGAGCCTCCTCCACCGAAATCCCCTACAGCTCCTCTCTGAATAGGGAAGAAAAATAGTGAACAGCTTCCTCTAAAATATGATGATAAGAAGTCAGAGTCTCTCCCCTAAAAGTGACCAAAACAGGAATAGAGTTACCATGCCTTCGCGCCCTAACAGAATGAAAGAAGAAGGCATAATTTTTATCCCCGTCCTTAATCCAATCAATCCGGGATTTTTGTTTCTGAAAGATCTCCTCTCGCAGCTCCCATTCTTCCAAAGCTTTCAAGGCCCTAGATTCCTCCTGTAACAGGCTCTCAGACACCCCATTCTCCTTAATTACCCTCGTTATACCATCCAGCTTAGCTTGAGCATCAAACTTGGCTTTAAAAATATTACCAAAGCAATTCCTATTCCAATGTTTAATCTTATACTTAACAAATTGAAGAAGCTTAGTGAAGACATACATTGCTATACCAAAGGAAGGTCTACCCTCCTGCCACCACCGAGCAATGAAGTCATGGAGTTCAGGATCCTGCAGCCACATAAGTTGGAATTTAAAGGAAGGCTTGAAGGGCCGCCTAGCTGAGAGGATAGTAATCTTTATAGGCCAATGGTCTGAGCCTCTCCAGTCAAGAATCTCCGAGGAAGAAAACCACCTATCACCAACCTAGAAACAAGAAACCAGAAACCGATCCAATCGCTTAGCAATGCAGTTTTCACCAGGCCTCCGATTGTTCCAGGTAAAATGACCATTACCAGGCTTGATATCAACCAGATTCAAAAGAGAAATATTGTCCTGGAATAAGAAGGTAGATGCCTC
>VDFB02271358.1:84401916-84428513 GCA_007258455.2 Sequoia sempervirens | reverse complement strand
TGACACTTCTACTACTAATTCACCTAGAACCCTACCCCTTTTTCCTTCTTCTTCACTAGTTGAATTCTCCACTACTTGATTTTCAGTGTATGGAGGAGGGATTTGATCATGAGGTCACCCTTCATATAGGTGATTGTGAAGTAGCACATAGAATGGATCACATTTGGCTAAATTTCAAGAACACATCACTAGAAATGATAACATGATTATTGTTGATGCAATATACACAATGCTTCTTCATCATCCTAAGGGATTTTATTTTATAAATTAGTGATTGGGCTCATTGTGAACCATCATGATTCTTTCCTTTAGTATCTATGGATCAATCTAGAGAAACACAATATAATCTTTCGCATACCCATATTTTCATTTCTTTACCTACACAAAATACAAATCTTCCCAATTGTACACATGTTACCACTTCTACTATTTTTCTTGCTAATATAAGTGTTGCTTAATCATACAATTTCCACAACCCCATTTTTAACCATGGGTTCATCCCTCATTTATATCATTTACAATTTAACATTAGCTATGACCTACTTGGTGCATCCCAACCCCTACATTCTCAACCCTTTACTATTCTTGTAGTTGTCTCCAATATTCCTTCCACTATCACTACCACCACTTTTTCATCTATTATTACCACCAATCTCCTAAACAACAATGACCCTATTATTAACCAACTAATGCAAAGCATGGGCAACCACTAGTAGAAAATTCCATTCATCTCTTCTATGTCATAGAATATGACCACAAAATATTATGACCAGAGTTCCCTCTCTCAACAAAATTTTGCTACTCCTCTACCAATTAATTTTGTGATCCCTCAATCAAACCATGCTCATTATCAATTAAGATAATAGTGTCATGTCCTCTTCTTCTTTGATGTTGGTGATAATTGTGCATTCACAACAAATATAGTCACCTCGAAAAGCTAGGTCATTTGCTTCAAACCATATTACAACTTTTTTATTAAAAACTTATTCAATTTACCACCCATTTACTCTCTTGATGCAAGCATTCCTCTACTTAAAACCTACAACCTAAATGTCTTTTTTCAATAACACTAGCTCCTAACCCATGATACTAAAATTGCATCTACCTATGACACTTAATTCAAAACTTTATTGACACTAAAGTCATATGTAAGTCATGGTGTTAATGATAGAGGAAATAAATTTACTACTTCACCCAATAAAAACCTCTAAATCTAAACTAACAGATTCCCACAATATTCCATTGTTAACTATATTGATCCATCTACTTTACTCTCTCTAATTACAACTTCAAATTCTAAACTTACACTCATGAGGCTACTAGAGATCCCTCTCTTGAAATTACTCTATTCTTCAAAATTGTAGGTGTAGTGGGCATTCAATTTTACACATCTCATATTGAAGTATTTATTCGGCCCACCGTGAGATTCTCTCCTATTGATGTGCCTAATGGCATATATGATCACCCTTTTTATATCAATGCACTAGTTCACCTAAAAGACATCTGTAGATTTTTGTTGAGCCATGTGAACTTGGTTAACATAATTACTATTGATTACTATGCATCAACCATATGTATAGATATTTATATTCTTCTCCCAACATCTATTTGTGTATATTTTCAATCCTTTTCATTCCTACTCTTGGCTCCATCATAGGTAGGACAAAAATCCCTAGATGTTCTCTATCACATGATTCCTACATCTAACCATTATTATGTCATGTTAGGTTATAATTTCTTAGCATAATGAAGGTCATTATTCATAAATTCCTAATGTCCCATCATGATGGCATTGTTCACATTATTCCACATTAAAAACATCAACCACTTTCCATTTAGGGTAACTCCTCTCTTGGATATTTTTTATTTACCCCTTATGGACCACCCTAGTCACTTATTAATTTTATATTCAAACTAAATTATAAGTATGTCATGATAAAGATACCTCCTCTTGTTAATTCTTTGGCTCTACTGACTACATCTATACCTCCTGTATCATCTACTCTTCCTATCATTCCTCCACCTCCTCCAACCACTTTTTCTCACCCTCCTACACCTCCAAAACATAAAGGTAAGAAAATGTGGATGATCCAACCCCTTACACTTTTGAAACTAAACCTCAAAGAAATTAATCCTCTAGATCTCCTAAGAATCTCCATTGCTCTACTCCCTAACATATCCAAAACCAACCTATCTTTGAGTAGCCTCAAGAAAGTCTCAAGAACCTAAAGAAGAACATGTTGATTAAAGGCCTGAGAGAATAAAGTTACTTTTAACTTTATCTATTTATCCTTCCTTCATTTTTCCACTTCCTAACATTCTCTCTTATTGTGAACCCCTTAACTTGCCAAATTTTACTATAATATAGTGTGACACTTACATCTTTAGTTCCCTTTACACACTCACCATGAATTTTTACTAGTGTATTCAATCCTTCTTCCCTGGAAATTGTTGTACATTACCCACCTTTCAAACAAAAATTTGAATATTAACTTGTCCCACCTTTCTACCAAACTAAACCCAAACTATCACCCATGTCTCTCCCTCCAAGCCCTTCTACATCTATTGCCCCTACAATGAACATAGTTCCTTCCCCATAGGATCTTCATCCTATTCATTTCATATCTACCAATAGTACAAATTCATAAAGTATTATGATATATTCTCAACCTAAATCATCCACCCGTCTAATTATTGGATGTCTTTATTTATTTAGCAGTTGATGTTTTTATATCAACAATATTTATTGATCCCTAACTATTACCAAAAATAAACTAAAGATGAAAGCGAAACCTAAAAAAAATTGGTTGATGTTAGATTTTTTGTGACTTGGATTCTCTCACATCATATTTCTAAATGGAGAAGTATGAAACGGTAATGGGAGTATAGAAAAAGTAAACTCAAGGTAGGAAAGCCATGTGAGGAAGGGAAACTCTGATGAGTTACACTAGCTTAGTGAACTGCTCATGCCTCCATACTTGGGGATTTTGGGATCTTCAGTATATGCATGAGAGATAAAGAGGAATAACTTATAAAAAAATGGATCAAGGGGAACACTGGATTGTTGGACCATAAAATAGATTATGGAAAAAGGGCACATGAAAAGTCTGACCAGCTTGAATTTTCTTGCCCTCAAGCATTTGTACTTTCAATTCTCCAAATCTTCCTATATGTAATTATTTGCAAATATTAGTATTCCCTAATCCTTCCCAAGTAGCCTACTCCATAAGTAGGTTCCTCCACTAAACTAAAAAAATTATATTGGATCCATGTCCCAAATTTCCCCACCTTTGGCTTAGATCAAACAATCAAGGAGACCAACCATCCATGTGCCTCCTTTTGACATGATGATAAATGAAAATATCCAAAAAATCTCATAAGACCCAAGGTTTCCACATATGTTCACTTCCATATTTTTTTGTTGATTTCTTCTAGAAGTATCTACCCATGGATTTATTTTTCCATGTTTATGCTACACTATATTGGTACTCCTTTGAATTGCTCCTTGAGATCTTATAAAATTTATTATTTTCCTCAACAAGGTAGAGGCATTCAAAATAATTTATCCTTAACTCTAGATGGTATCCTTTATACAATCCCATAATATATGGTACTTATATGGATGAAAATGGTTTGAGGTAAAAAATAGGAATGATGTTGATAGTAATTCCAAATCTTGGCATTAGTTGGACAACAACCTTGTGCAACATAGCTACAAAATATGAGTGTCACATATTTATCTTCAGTCCTTGTGAAGATGAATATAAATTTGAGCTTCTCCCATCAATCTCATTGACATCCTTGAAGTTTGTTTATATTGCATCAATAAATTCCTTAATATGAAGGGTGCAACAAAACCCTACCTCTTTTTCCTTTCTATGACCATGACATGCTCAAAATTATGATCCACTCTATCAAATTGTTATCATAAAAATTACCTTATGTTTCAAATACTCTTGTCATGATACCATAACATATACCATTTTGACAATTAGTGTTGATAAAATTGTTTTAGGGCTAGAAAATTAAAGCAACAAGCAAAGGTTACATGAAATTTCTCCCATGATAGTATTGTGCAAGCTAGAATGTGATTGTAACAAGCATATGTCACTTGCAACCCCTTTTCAATCAATAATGTGTAGTATGAAATATTTACACTTAGTGGCCCCAATAGGTGAGATATGATGCCTGTATAAATAACCTCATTAATATGATAAGCCAAATATTCTTCCTTATTTCTCCCAATCACTTTTACCTTGCCAATTATTTATTTTTAAGATTAATAATTGCTTACTTTTTGTAAAAAGATGTATAATCTTTATTTCCTAAATCAATTGAAATTGGTTGACTAACATTGATGTGTAGCATTCAGTCTTTGTGCTAGTCATTATGCATAGCCGAGTGGACTTTAAAGAAGACTTCAAATAGTTGAGGATAAAGTGTTGAAGTTCTAGGCATCGAAAATTCTTGAAGTGCATAATGGAATGATTCTTTTAATGCTTTCTGTTTACTTTTTGTTTTAAAACTTTATGGCTCCTCTCCAAGCCTTTTAAATGCTTTATGTTATGGACCTTGGTTTTTTTGTTAGTTAAAATTTTGTTAGAAGACTTCTTCAATGGCGATCTTTCACCATCTGAAATCTAGTATTTTGTTAAGCAGTTTATTATATTTATGTAACCACTAGAAAGAATGAAACAGTGATACTGTTATGTTGTTATAATGCATTTTTGAACTATGCCTCTGTGTTATGCTTTTTCTGATATGAATAAAATAAGCTTTTTCAGTCTTATCCTGAGTTACTAGTTCTATGTTATGGAGTTATCATGGATGGAATCATTTTGAAGATACAAAAGTTCATGTGATCTAAATTAATCATAGGCATACCCGAGAGCTAGCCACTTGAGGGAATTTTGTAGGATAGATAAGTATCTTTTTTTTCAATTATGTCACTTTTATTTTGTATATGAAAAATGTGAATAAATGTTATTTGTATTTGTCGAGCTCTGTTAGTTATTCCGGAAGGTTGTAGTTCAAGTTTACAATCTTTAGTTATGTTTATCTAAAATTTTGAAGCACCCACTCTAGTTATCAATTATAGGTTGTTTAGTTTATTTTTTGTTAACAATTAGATGTTAGTTGATGGTTTTTGTCATTCAAATTTTATATTTTTATTGCAAGAATTTATTTCTAGATAATTTATATGCTTTCTAGTTTAATCATTTTATGTTTTCTAGCTTAATAATTTCATGCTTTCTAGCTTAAAACAACTTTATGCTTTCTAGTTTAAATGGCCTTTTAGTTTAAGTTATAATTACAACTATTTCAACATTCAAAAAATCTAGGAGATTTAGTCAAGATGTTTCCTATTACATTCAACCCTCAAACACTAGCTAGTTGATATATTTGATGCATTTTCAACTAAAGCAATAGGACCTCACAACAGCTTGTCACTTTTTGGCATCATTGTCGGGGACGGTCCTTTCTTTTCTAGTGTTAGTAAGAAATTGCTTGAATACCTCTTTTAGAAAAAAATATAGTCGCTAGGCTTCTTTTTTTGCATAGTTAGGAAACAAGGCCCCCACAAAAGATACATACCAAAAACCCCCCCAAAAGACATTCCAACCACAAGTAGGGAGGAGGAAGTCTTAGCTAAAGAACTTATCAAGGAATTGATCAAGCAGGATCAACCTGAGACCTTCCAGTATACCCTATAAATTTACCCATTAGAACAAACATTTGTAGAGGAAAGTATCCCTTTGTGTACCCCAGAACCTCAACAATTAGAACAAACCTTTGAAGAGGAACAAATTTTTGAAGAGGAATGCATTCCTTTCAACATCATGGGTGCCCGTAGAAATGTTGCTAACCCAGTAGGGGGAGCACGGAGATTTACTTATCCTATTGCTATTGATGTAGATGACAAGAAACCTATGAAAAATATTTCACCAACCTTCTTTCCAACCTTCAGAGGTTTATCTTCTAAAGACCCTAACCAATTACTATTTGAGTTTAAATTTTTGTGTCAAACATATGACTACAAGAATGATAACCAGAAATTAAAGCTCTTTCCCTCCACTATGAAAGATGCAACAATGTGTTGGTTCATGGGATTAGCTTCAGGGTCAATAACCTCTTGGGATGATATGGAGTCTTCCTTTTTGGATAAATACCAGAGATATTGTAGAGTCAACAATAGGAAGGAGGAGTTGTTCAAACTAAGGCAGAATGAAGATGAAAGCCTAGAAGATTACCTGGATAGGTTCATCTTCTTATCTAAACGTTGTGATGCAGAAGCCATAAGTCTAGAAATCCTTAAAACCATATTTCTCAAGGGACTAGGATGCTAGGAGAAGCCTTGATTTAATGGGAAAAGGAGATGTGTTCCAACTTGGACTTGATGATATCACTGAATTATGCTAGAATTTCTCTCGTACTCGAGGAGGTAACCATAAGTCTACTCTTTTTAGAGGTTCCAATGAAATAGGAAAACTGTGTGAGGAGATAGAAAATATTAAAACTAACATTCTTGTTCAAATAAAAACCACACTAGATGGAATACAGACCAAAACACGTAATCCTGAGTCCTTATCCATCTATTTTCCTAGGTGTTGAAACAAACATTTGTTAAGAGAATGTACCTTTGATAAAATTGACGTTTTCCAAGTTTGTGATAAGAGCCATGCTACTAATCAATGTGAGATCCTTAATGCAAATAAGAATTCCAAGAAAAGGACAGCTCAGGTTGAAGAAGAAATCAATCTTGTGAATCAAATACCTAAAGGAAATTTCTCTTATGGCCAGAACTCAAATCTTGCCTGACAACCCCCAAACAATTGGAATAATAATCAATGGGTGGCACCTTGGCCTCAAGCACCACCTAACTAGGGAACTTACCCTTGGGGACAACCTAAATGGGAAAATTAGTCCTGAGGAAACCCCTAATGGTCAAACCATTCTCAACAACAATGGTATCCTCAAAGTCCTACTCCTCAATGGAATCAACCTCAAAATCAGTTTTATACTTGTCCAAGAAGGATGCCTAATCAGCAGTAGAATCTTTTATCAGCCCCTCAAAATCCTCAACAAAATGAGCAGGTCAACCAACCACAACTCCCAACACAACCTATCCCTAATCCAAAGAACAATCGTCAAAATACCCCAATGTATTCTATGAAATAGGAAAATGTGATTGGACTCAATGCCATCCATTGTGGAAACTTGCAGTTAAGGTCAGGAAAAACACTCCAACAACCTACCATAGTTGATATCTTAGATGAGCCGACTAAAGAATCTATTGAAATAGCTAAGACACCTTCCACACCTTTAGAGCCAAACCCAGTGAGTAATCAAGACAAGACCCTTCCACAATTGTCATCTAGAACTTTCGAGTTACCTCAAGAGGAGGGTGGTCATCCTCCAACTAATCCTTTAAAGAAGGACTCCACCTTGAAAGGAAAAACTCAAGCACCTTTTCCGGAGTGTCTCAAACCTACCACCTTGAAAAACCCTTGAAAATAGCTTTATCCACTAAAATTGTGCTCATACAAGAGATTAAATAGCTTCAAATGAGGTTCCCTTGTTACAGTAAATTAAAGAGATTCCCAAACTAAACCAAATGATTAAACAGTTGTGCATCAAAACACCAAGAAGGAAACCAAAGCGGTAATATTGTTCACATAAATGGTTATCTAGCTGACTTTTTGGCTGGAAAAACCACAGCTCCAAAATATGATGATCTAGGCAGTCCACTAATAATAGTGACAATCAATGAGGTAGTAATACCTAATGCACTTGTGGACCTAGGAGCAGCCATTAATGTATTGATAGTTGATGTTATGGAAAAATTGGGACTCAATGACTTACGTCCCACAACCACAGTGCTACAGATGGCGAATCAATCCATAGCTATTCCCAAAGGTGTCATAGAAAATGTTCTTATTAAGGTTGATGGTTGGGAGTATCTAGTTGATTTTCAAATAATCCAGTCCCTCACACCAAAGAATAATTATCCAATAATTCTAGGAAGACCTTGGATAGCTACAGTTGCAGCCAAGATTGACTACAAGGAGGGAGGAATGACCATTTCACATGGTCCCAATAGTAAACATTTATTCTTGTATCCCCTCACTAAACCTATTAAACATGAAAAAGTTTAGGTTGATGAACCAGATGGTCCCAATGAATAAGAAAATATAGCCTCACTTGCTATGGCGGTCATTAAACAACATGGTAAAGAGTTAGATGATGAATTAGAAAACAATGTGCAAAATCTTAAAATGGAATCAAGTGATGAGGAAATGATAGACATAGAGGAGATTCTAGGGCAGCCAATCAACGTAGATCACACTGAATTTGATAACACTAGCTTCATGGGGTTACCTTTTCCTCTAGCTAATATCATTCCAAAATGGATCACTTCTTTGAAGATATTGCCAGACTTCATTGAAACATACCACATAGCTATCCTCTCAACACTTTGACCACAGAAGTTTACACTGCCACCTCCAACCATCCAGGGGTTAAAACCATCATGTTACTACTAAGAAAAACTTTGAATATCAATAGTTGGTTGATAGAAGCAAAAGAGAAAAAATTGTTTGATCTTTTTGTGAATAGATCTAAAGCTTTTGCATGGAAGTATACAAACATGAGAGGTATACACCCTAATGTTTGTACCCATCACATCTATACTGAGGATGTTAGACCTATTCATCAACCACAATGAAAGATCAATCATGCTTTGAAAGACATTGTTAAAACTAAAATTGAGAAACTCATGCAAGTAGGATTCATCTATCCCATATCTAAAGGAAATGGGTTTTTCCTCCGATTGTGGTCCCTAAAAAAATGAAAAGTGGAGAGTGTGTGTTAACTATACGGAACTTAACAAAGCTACCCATAGAGATTACTTCCCTCTACCATTTGTAGACCAAGTCTTGGATAATTTGGTTGGAAGGAAGTATTTTTCATTCCTAGACGAATTCAATGGATACAACCAGATACAAGTAGCCCCAAAAGACCAAGAAAAAACAACTTTTATGTTCCCTTGGGGAACATTTGCATATTGAGTTCTTCCTTTTGGGCTATGCAACACTCCTGCAACTTTTCAGAGAGCTATCCTGGCAATATTCGCTAAATTGGTAAATGACTATGTGGAATTCTACATGGACAACTTCACTATTTATGGGTCATCTTTTGATGAACGGCTTCAAAATTTGGATAGAGTATTGAAACAATGTGAGGACCATCGGCCATGCCTTGATCATGAAAAATTCCTAATAATGGTAGAACAAGGGATAGTGTTTGGACACAACATTTTAGCTAAGGGGATAAAGGTTGATCCTAAGAAAATCAAGGTGATACAAAAATTGTGACCCCAAAGACCTAAACTGATGTTAGAAGTTTCTTAGGGCATGTTGGATACTATTGGATATTTATAGAAAGTTTCAGCAAGATTGCAGCCCCTATGTTTTCCCTTCTCCAAAAGAATGTTGATTTTATCTAGACACCAAAGTTCCAATCATCATTTGAAATCATTAAGGAGAAACTCATCTCTACTCTATGCTCTTGTCCTATGTGGACCTAATTGGAACCTTCCATTCCATATTTATGTAGATGCTTTTAATGATGCTATAGGAGCGATTTTAGGTCAAGAAGATGAGAATGGGGGAAAGTATGCTATTTATTTCATTAGTAAAAATTTGACCCCCACTGAATGGAATTACACCACTACAGAGAACAAATTTCTAGTTGTAGTACATAAAATTAAGAAATTTTGACATTACATCACAAGGTACAAAGTTACCATTTTTATAAACCATTCAGTCATCAAGTACATAATGAACAAACCTGTAGTAAATGGGAGGATAATCAAATGGTTATTGCTTCTACAAGAATTCAATGTGATCATTGCTGACAAACCAAGGAAGTTCAACGTAGTTGTAGATTTCTTATCCCAGATCAAACAAGATGATGGAGATTGTGCTCCTGTGCAGGATGAATTCCCAAATGAAAATTTGTTTTCCATTTCCATTAGAACCCCTTGGTTTGTTGACATCACCAACTATTTTTCCACTTCAGAGTTTCCCGCAGATTTTACATCAAAATAGAAGAAACACCTCATTCGAGAAAGTACTCCTTTTAAATGGATTAATGGGATACTATTTCGATATGGTTTTATGACATTGTGTTAGGGCGGATGAAACTTATAGAATCCTTAAAGATTTTCATGATGACCCCTCTGGAGGCCATTATTTTGCCAAGAGGACATCCCATAAGATTTTGGGTGCAAAATATTACTAGTCATTCATGCATAAATGTGTAAAGAAATATGTTCACCATTATAATGAATTCTAGAAAGTAGGGAAACCCGCTGCATCCAATGAAATGCCTCTACAACCCCAGGTAGTTCTTGAACCATTTGAAAAGTGGGGATTAGATTTTATTGGTCCTATAGACCCCCCTTTATAAGGGAAAGAGTACATTCTGGTATGTACTGACTATCTAACCACGTGGGCAGAAGTTCAAGATTTAAAAGTTGCTAAGGAAGAAAAATTAGTTGACTTCCTGTATAACAAAAAAATTCTTAGATTTGGAGCCCCTAGAACAATTGTCATAGATCAAGGACCCTAGTTTATGTCTAAAGTTCTATTAGCCTTCACTAATCATTTCCAAGTAGGCCATAAGAATTCATCACCCTATCACCCTCAAGTAGATGATCAAGTTGAACTCACTAACAAGGAGCTAGAGAACATCCTAACAAAAACAGTTTCATCAAGGAGGAAAGACTGGGCTAGGAAACTACCTAAAGCCATTTGGGCTTATAACACAACTTGGAAATCAACCACTAGTTTTAGTCCATATGAGTTAGTTTTTGGGAAGAAATCACTTCTACCCATTGAATTTGAACTACAAACCCTAAGAACAACAATGGAGTTAGGCTTAAATCTTAAACGAGCCCAAGTTGAAAGAGTCTTACAACTTAGTGAGTTAGATGAACTCCATTTAGATATTGTCCACCAAACTGAACTGATTCAACATCAACGAAAAGTATGGCATGATAAACACATTAAGGAAAGAGAGTTCCATAATGGAGATTGGCCTTTGTTATTTGATTCCTAATATAAAGATCATCAAGGGAAACTAAGGACTCATTGGTTGGGTCCATATAAAATTTTAGAGGTGTTTTCAAATGGAGCAGTGTAGCTCAAGCCCATTAATGGTGACACTCAAACTCTACTATTCAATGAACATTGATTACGCATCTACCATAAACCAATTAACAGGGAGGAATTTAAAAGGATGGTAGAAATGCAAGGAGAAGTGCAATGCATTGACTCTGCTATGACAAAGCCAATGGAATGTTCAGATTAATAGTCACCTAGTGTACTAAAAAATAATAATAATGCATGTGTATGTATTTGTAATTACTTCAAGGCATTATTTTAAATTTTTCATCCTTTGGACTTGGCTAAATTCATTTCTATTTTGGACATTATGATTAATCAAACAAAAATTTGGATGCATCTTGTTGTGATGCTCTAGAACTTATTGGCTTAGTTGTTGCGGTGCTCTAGAACTTGCATTCCTGACCAGTGTCATTCCCTATTTTGTTCCTGCAGTCTGGTGCATCTTTGAATGATTCTCTAGAAAATATAAGTCCAAAATCATTCATTCTACTTCCTTCTTTTGATGACATCTTTTGGTGATGCTTCAGAAATTTTCTTGTTGCATTTTGGCTACATCTTTCAGCGATGCTCTGGAATTTTGTTGTTTCTTCCTTCCAATAGCATCTTGCAGTGTTGCTCCATAAATTTTGCTTTATTCTTCCGGTTGCATCTTGTTGGTGTAAATAAAGTCTCGTACCTAGTTAATTCATTACTAGGGGACTTATTTACTCATGTTAAGTTTACTTAGGTGCTAGGAAGGAATATTTCTAGAAGGTGTTAGTTGTCATTAGTTGCTATCTTTTGACTTGTAACACATGTGAACCTAGGTAAGTGTAATGAGTTGTCTCATGTCATATGATTAAGACACTTGTCATAATCCTATGACATCTTGCATCTCACCTTGGCTATATAACTAAGGGGTCTCTCTCATTATACATCACAATCATATCATTGAATCATATTAATAAGAATATAGTTTATTCTTGTCACATTTTATTCTCTCTCTTTGCGATTTCCATTTGGCCTCAAGATCTTGGCAACCATAGCCAATTCTAACACATCTTTTGGTGATGCTCCAAAAAAATTTGTTTCTACTTCGGCTGCATCTTTCGGTGATGCTCAGAAAATTTTGTTGTTGCATTCCAACGACATCTTTCAGTGATGCTTTGATAATTTATTTTTTTACATCTTTCAGTGATGCTTTGATAATTTATTTTTCACTCTGACTACATCTTTCAGTGATGCTCTATAATTTTTCCACTTCACTTTTTCATCCTGGGTGTATCCCTCAGCATGCTCCAGAACTTTTTTTTCTTTATTCCAGCTACTTTTTGTAAATTATTTTCCTTCCCAAATGTTTTGATATTTCCAACATCATACACATGCCCTTTATTAAATTTTTTCATTACCTTTGAAATCTACACCCTACATTACCATATCCTATCATAATAAATCAAAATTATTATGGCTATTTTTCTATCATAATAATTCCATCATTAATTAGTTGTCCCATCCTCATTCATAATAAATTCATTACCACCCCCGCCATCCCATCTAATTATATTGTTACGTTAGCAGAGGTAAGTGATTTTTAAATTGATGATGGGACGTAAGGTATGTATAACTTTTACTTTAAGTAGGTAATTATTTTGAATAAAGATAAATAAATTGGCATGAACCACCACCCTTTCCAAACTTGGTAAAATGTGTGGATTGTATGTTTTCTTGAAGTATGAAAGTTTTTGCACTTTTTCCCATGCAAAGTAATAATGAAAGTATAATAGAGCCTAAATGCAGCAGTTAATTCATGTCCCATCGGTTGTATCAAGTACAATTAATTGAAAAATTTACATTTTCTTTACTTTCCAATTCAGTTTTGTTGAAACAGTTTTTGAGCACCATGGCATTTTAGCAAAAACTAAGCAGAACCATAAGAAAAACACAGTATGGGAGGAGCTAAGTGGAAATCTGAACCAGGTTCAGCAAAAAAATTATTGGCATTAAGCAATATTTCAAAACTGTTCCAAAGAGTTGGGTGGCTACAATTAGTTAAGGAATTTGCAAAAAAATTCTCGGATGGTCAATTTGCAGTACGTGACAAGCAGTTCAAGGTAAGTCCTAAGATCATTTCTCATCTATCTGGTCTTAAAAATGAGGGTATTAATTTTTTAGAAACCGCCAATATTTCTTATCAAAAAATGGTAGAGCTCTTTAGTAGGGAAGGGGGACCTTAGCCTTTATCGATTGTAAGTACTAGAGGGGAAAAAAAAGGATTTCAAAGAATGTCCATCCTAGAGCCATGGAGAATATCAGTGGCTTGGATTATCAAATATTTCACTTGTGAAGGACAATGTGTAGTAATTGTAGGCCCACCTTTTTTCCTACTCACCCATTTGTGTCATGGTGCTAGAAACTTTGCACTTAGGGTTAATTTTCCTACATTTCTTTGTGGTTTTGTTATTAACATGGTAGGAAGGTTCAAAATTGGTTTAGGGCCACTTAAACACCATGGCCTCATCCACTTAATTTTTAAACATCATTTCTGAAAGAAAATAGAAAGGAAGTGGCAAAAATTTCTTCATAATTTTGAAAATCCAGAGCCCATAAGACACCTTAAAGAAGGCAAGTCATCTGGGTGGTCACCTCATAATTTAGAAGAGCCTTCCCCTGAGCCTTGAGATGCTTCTGAACCTCAACACACCAAAATAGCTTCTGACGATGAAGCACCAAAAATTTACCCAACATTTTAGAAACCCCAAGCCATCAAGAAAATGTAGAAATAATAAATTCAAGAGATGAGGAAACACCTCCTCGCAAGAAGAAAAAGAGATCTAGAATAACCTCACAAACACCTCCTCCTTTATGGCTAAGTAAGAGGTTACCTATTGAAATTAGTGATACGATAGCTTGTGGTCAATTGAATGCCCATAAAAAGAAAAGGCATAATATTGAAGCCCAATCACTAGAAACTGAGGTTCAGCCTTGTGTGGAAGTAGCAAAAGAAAGTGAAAAATAAACCAGTCAATCTCCTGAGGCTGAGAGGGAGAATATGCCACTTTAGTCAGGACAAGAAGAAGGGGAAAAATCACCAAATTATTTGGATGTTGAGAATGATTATGTGGAATGGTTATCTCCCCTAGTTGCTAATGTTACTAAATAAGGTTCATTTGAGATGCCTAATGAAGAAAATATGACCAATGATGATGTAGAAATTCCTAGTTTTCCTTTTGATATCAATACATAGGTTGATCAAAAAGAAATAGAGTTAGAAGAGTTAAAAGCAAAAATTGTTCAATTGAAATTTCAGTTGTAGAAAAATGAAGAGCAAATCAATCAACAACAAGAAGAGAGATCAGGAAATTGCAAATTTTAAAATTCAAATAGAACAAAAAGATAAAACTATTGAAAATTTGAAATTTCAAGTGCAACAATGGAATGAGGAAGGAAAAAGGTATGTGATAAATTTGTCTGAAAAAGACAGACAAATCAAAAGCTTAACTAATAATTTTATGCAATTATTTATAGATTTTGAAAAAGAAAAGGACAAATAGAAATCTGAGCTTAATGCATCCTTAAGCAAAATTGTTGAGTTGGAGCAAGATTTGCAGGAGATTAATGTTAAACCAACAATGGATTCAAAATAGATACAGACTAAACCAACTGAAATGGAATGGTTCTAGGTTCATATACCTCCATTGTTGGTTACATGGATGGAAAGGTGTTATTTTTTGAGATAGGCAAGGATGGAGAATGCTAGGCTAAAGAAGGAGATAGTTTTGTTAAAAGAGTCATATGACAAGCTTTATCAAGCTAAAATAGATGCCTGCCAAATTGGTGAATTAACGTTAGCCTACAAGAAGCCATCTAGATTGTATTCCATGTTTTTGAATGAGCAACTGTTAAGATGAAAATTATTGAGAATTTCCTGCAATCTGTCACATGATCCAGATGATAAGGTGTTTGTGAAATCATTTATAGAATCAACACCTACTCAACAAAATTTATTGCACGTGAATTCTTTATCTACAATTTTTTTTTGGAAAGACATGTAGATTTCTTTCTTAATTTCTTTGTCAGTGAAGTTCAGCTTAGGGAATTTATGTCCACCATGCAAAATCAAATTCAATGGAAAGATAGGAAAAGATAGTATTTACAGGAAGAAAAGACTGTTGGACTTCAAATGTGGTACCCTAATAGGAAACCTTCTACTTTTAAAGATCAATTTTGAAGCATTAAGATCAATGAAATTGTGAGAAGTATAATAATAATCTTTGGATCTATTTTGAGCATTTCAAAGTCCAGGGGCTAGAATTGATAGGAAAAGCATGGAATGCTTGTGAAGAGAGGTACACTCCTCTTCCTATGTACCTTAAAAGGAGGGAGGTGATTTCACCTACCAATAATAAGTGGTCTTACAACAAAGCAGAGTCATTGGAAGATATTCTACAGGAGCTTAGGATTGAATGGATAGGAATGAGGTATAGGCCTCCATTACTTCTTTCACCACCCCCTGTAGTACATGTTACCACAGATCAAAACCCTAAGAATTTACAATCATGGAAAGCAAGGATCATATTCAATGAGGATTTCCTAAGAAATCCTAATGATTGGGATAGAGAGGCAGAAGATTCGTATGACCTCAATGCAAAGTACGAGGAGTTAAATGGGAATAGGGGAAATTGAAAGAAAAAGGACACAACAAAGAGCAGGAGGACCTACTCAAGCCTAGGAGGGGGAGAGTGTGATGAGGTATAAATAACCTCATTAATATGATAAGCCAAATACCCTTCCTCATTTCTCCCAATCACTTTTACCCTACCAATTATTTATTTTTAGGATTAATAATTGCTTACTTTTGTAAAAAGATGTATAATCTTTATTTCCTAAATCAATTGAAATTGGTTGACTAACTTTGATGTAATGGTGTAGTATTCAATCTTTGTACAGGTCATTATGCATAGTCAAGATGACTTTAAAGAAGACTTCAACCAGTTGAGGATAAAGCGTTGGAAGTCTAGGTGCCAAAAATTTTGGAAGTGCATAATGGAACGAGTCTTTTAATGCTTTATGTTTACTTTATGTTTTAAAACTTTATGGCTCCTCTCTAAGCCTTTTAAATGCTTTATGTTATGGACCTCAGTCTGTTTGTTAGTTAAAATTATATTAGAAGACTTTTTCAATGGTGATATTTCACCATCTAAAATCTAGGATTTTGTTAAGCAACTTATTATATATATGTAACCACCAGAAACAATGAAATAGTGATACTGTTATGTTATAATGCATTTTTTAGCTCTGTCTCTATGTTATGATTTTTCTGATATGAATAAAATAAGCTTTGTCAGTCTTATCCTAAGTTAATAGTTCTATGTAATGGAGTTATCATGGATGGAATCATTTTGAAGATACAGAAGTTCATATGATCTAAATTAATCATAGGCATACCCGAGAGCTAGCCACTTGAGGGAATTTCGTATGATAGATAAGTATCTTTGTTTTTAATTCTGTCACTTTTATTTTGTATATGACAAATGTGAATAAATTTTATTTGTATGTGTCGAGCTCTATTAGTTATTCCTATAGGTTGTTCAAGTTTACAATCTTTAGTTCTATTTATCTGAAATTTTGGAGCACCCACTCTAGTTATCAGTTATAGGTTGTTTAGTTTGCTTTCTATTAACAATTAGATGTTAGTTGATGGTTGTTTTCATTCAAATTTTACAGTTTTATTGCAAGCATTTCTTTCTAGATAATTTATATGCTTTCTAGTTTAATCATTTTACGCATTCTAGCTTAATAATTTCATGCTTTCTAGCTTAAAACAACTTTATGCTTTCTAGTTTAAATGGCCTTTTATTTTATTTTTTGTTTACAACTATTCCAACATCCAAAAAATCTAGGAGAGTTATTTGAGATGTTTCCTATTGCATACAACCCTTGAACACTACCTGATCAATATATTTGATGCATTTTTAGGACCTCACAACAGCCTATCAAGATCTTCCTCCCACAACATCAAGCAAAGATATCTCACTCAAACCTTCAAAGCTATAGGTTTTCATGGAAGATATTAATCATCCAAATTTATATCAATTATGGATAGAAACATAGAAATATGGCTAGAAAACTAAGTTCCTTTACTCAAAACCAAGAAAATAAAGGTTGGAAATCACCTTGTATTACCTTAGAACACTTTAATAATGGTAATGGTTCAAAAAATCCTTCACCAAGTGACTAGAAATATTTGTATAACAAAAAAGTAGACATGGACTAAGATGGAAACATTTATAATAATATATTTATGATTGGAAGGTCACCTTCATATTGGTCCCTAGCTCACGTTTGCAATGAACACTTATCCCATCTATGGAAAATAATTCAATTGACTTTATGCCTAGAGTGGTTTGAGTCGACATCCTTTCATTTTTCTATGGACCTACTTGGAACTCCAATCACCCTACCTTGAAGTGTTACTTCTTTCTCTTCACCTTTGAATTTTAACTCCATAGCGGTTTCTCCATGAGCGGGAAACCATTTATAACCTTATACTCTTATGTGTATGCAACCTTGCCCAACTATCTTAGTTAAACCCAAATCTATAATTGGAACCTTTGATATTCTTGGAAATTGTTCTAAATCAGAGTCCTTTATAAGTATAGCAACCTCTTTAGTTGCTTGTTTTATTTCATCAATCCTTGTTTCATTCTCTTGTTCCCATAAATTTTTTGTAGTATCAAGTTGTTATTCTATCTCTCAAGGTGTCATTTGGACTCTTTCTAAAGTCCTAAGTTGATTTAATGTCAAATATCAACTCATCAATCTTCTCTTTCTTTTCCATGGATGAATTTATGGTCATCTTTGTAAATCTAATGGTTATATATCTATCTTGAACCAAATATAGATATTTTTAATTTATCCTCCCCAAGGTATGTTAGAGTAATCATGCATTAGCTAATAACTAATTAATCTTTAATTAATTATTAGTCTAATTTATTCTCATGCATTTAAGCTAAACTTAGGAGTTCTTTATTTAGTTAAAACTAAGTTTTTTTTGTTAACTGAAGTGATCGATTATTAGGGTTTCTCCTATATAGCACTCAACCCTCATTGTAATTATCCCTTGAGCTTTCATATCTTTTGGTAGTCTCTTTCTTATGTATATTTTTATTGTTGAGGAATATTGCATATATTGTTTGTAAATCTATTGCGTGGAAGGTTTCTTTATGATGCAGAGTAGGGAGGAAATCAATTTCTAAACACAATTAAAGTCCCTTGAAACAACTTTGCAAC
Organism: Sequoia sempervirens; assembly: GCA_007258455.2. Taxonomy (NCBI): domain Eukaryota; kingdom Viridiplantae; phylum Streptophyta; class Pinopsida; order Cupressales; family Cupressaceae; genus Sequoia; species Sequoia sempervirens. Next base: position 84,410,055 of record VDFB02271358.1, on the reverse strand, counting down.
TCTTAAATTCCTATCTCATCAACTTTTCTCAAAACCATCCAATTTCACTAGTAGGTTTGCAGACCTAGGTTTTTTATCAAAACACACAAATAAAAACTAGGACCCATTAACCAATTAAACCTTTAGACACCCTTTTTCCCCTACTACAACATATCTCAGAATCCACATTGGCCAACCTCATCAAAACAGTACAACAACATTGTCCTAATTGGCCAATTAGGCCACTTTTACAAAACAAGTGCTCTCTAATCTCTTGCTCAAACCTAAATTATTATTCTCATACCTTCTATAGCCCACAAAACCACATATTCATCAATTACTAGCCACCAAAACACATATCTAAACACCAAACCAATAAACCCTTATCCTAGGGTTGATTATGCATGAATCAATGAGGATTTCATGGAAAACCGCCCTCCAAACCCTTCCACTCTATAACAAAGCCTCCAGAACATTAAAATAGACCCATAAATTCTTCCCAATCCTTCACCAAACTTTGAACACTGAAATTTCATCAAACCACTACTTCAAACCACCATTTTCATACCCTAATTCACTCAAAACACCCTGGTGATAGTACCTAAACTCTTCTTATTTCTTCTCCCTGCTCGAAACTCACAACCTATCCTCTTAACCATAGCCTAATATCTCATTCCACCAGGTCATAGGGTACAAAATAGGTGGAATGAGTTATAAATACATTTTATGCCCTCAAAACCCTTGAAACTGACTAATCATACCCATGTACAATAAAAGTGCTATTACAGGCTTGAATCTTAATGGAAATCAATCAAAATAGAACCAAACTCTTTCTACTTCATTCCACCATATGTTTTAGAATCCCTTGGGCCAAAATTCCCCTATACGGTCACATACAATTATCTACAACAGGGAAAATACAAAGTAACACATAGAAATGTAAGAGAATTCAGGGAGTTTTTATTGCTTTTCTTTCTCAAAACCTTCAACAACTTACATTGAATTTCCAATTATTTATAGACTTCTTCCCACCAAAAAATAACTTCCAAACCAACTAAAAAACTTATGAATTCCAAATGACCATTGGAATTCCCTCAAATTTTCACTTTTACAACTTTTTTGACAATTTTGCACTTTTGCAATTTTTACATAGCAACTTTTGCAATTTGAACTCTCAAACACCTAGTAACCTCTAACAAGACTCATTACAATATAAAATTTTCTATATGACCTTATTCAATACATTCTAGACCCAAAACATGACAAAACACTCTAAACCAAACATTAGATCATATTGAACCAAACTTGCTCAATTTGTGCCCCTGTACCAGACACACGGCCTTGAAACCTTTCCAAGTCTCTTGGAAATTGAACATTAACAATTCCACCTCTAAAATATTCATCTCTTTGACCTTCAAAAACTCTTTTTTCTACTGATCCTTTAACTTGTAAACTTTCCCATTGATCCTTGCACTTGTTGTCACTTGTGTGATGTCCCATCTCTACATAATGTCTTCCACCATTTGAAATAAATGAACTTACCTTTACACCTGCACATTGTCCTCTATCAACCTTTCTTTTGACTGTACTCTCTTGGATTCTTGTAACACACTCAAACTCATTCTCTTTCCTCTGCTTTCCAACTTGTTTCACTCCATTTTTTCTCTCTACCTTTTTCATTAGTTTCTCTGCCTCAGCAATCACTACCTTATCAGTCACATATACCACTATTCTATCAATCTTACTAGCCTCTTTCTTGATAGGACTTGACTGCCCCTTAACCTCTGTAGCAACTATAAGACAAAACATTGTCCCAACCAGAATTTCATCACATTTTCTTAACCCATCTTTCTTCCTCAACGACAATTCATCCTTGACCTTCTCTAGGTTAGTTTTTGACATCTTCTTCTCATCATTTTTCCTTTCTAATTATGCACCATCCTTCAATGTCACTATCCTAACATCTGCAACTTTTGTCATGGCTGCAAATTGTACATTCTTGACTTCCTCCATCTTTACATACTCTTTCTTGCCCATCATCATTGTGGACTGCGATTTCAAGTATTTGAAGGCATTTTGCAGCTGCATTTCCATTGAGAAAATCTAGGGTTTCATTAAAGAGGACGATTTTCTACATACAGCGATTTCATCATATGCTGCAATTTTTGGTGAGGACGATTATGTTGCTGCCAACCATTATATTGTGAGGGCGACATTGCTGAGTTTACATCAGAGTTTCATCCAACATCATCAGCGCTTCCCAGGTTCATTAATAAATCAAAAGTTACATATTGTATTTGCTGGATCATGATCTCTGCCATTAGCAGTCATTGTAAAAAGTTCATTGATGTCTTTAGAGAGTCACAAGCCCAAGTTTACATTGCCTTCTTATAGCGTCATCATTGTCTCAAGAACACTATCATTGCTGTCATAAAATCTGAGACAAATCTGGGCATATTAATTCAGTCATTGTTGCATCTTCAACATAGCATTTGCATTTCTAATATCGCTGCTTCAAGGAGTCTTAATATTTCTGTTATAACTTTGCAATATCATTGATATCTTGGATACATTGTAACCAACAAGCATTGGATTATTGAGCTATATCTTTCAATTGGAAGTTGCATACAAATTGTATGACAAAATTTCAAGTAGTTGTACTTTCTTATCAACATATGTAGTTTGCATACAAAATGTTTGACGAAATGTCTTACAATTGTAGGTGTGCATTTTGCATAAGTAGGTCATATATATGCACTTAAAAAATACAAAAGAACTACATTTCATCTTCTTTACTTTGTTAGACATCATAGCATTCAATTCCAAGAATTTGAACATCATTTGTACTCATCAAATCAAAGATAAAGCAAACTGAAAACAAAACCAGCAAGAAAGAAGGTTGCGAGCAAAGTGTTTGTCAAAATTCCAAAGGTAGAAAATTAGGGTTTTTGGATCAGTTTTGGTAAGGCACTTTATAGTGGTATCAAAGCTTAGATCCTGCCAGCCTAACAGGGTAGATTGATTATTGTTTCAGCAAATCATTTTTTAGATCAAAAATTCAATTGGATTTCATGGCCAATTTTAACAAAACAAAAGAAGTTGCAGTAGGAGCTTGGATTCGACAACAGGATAGCATGATGGAAAGAATGAAAGAATGGGAAAAAGGATTGGAAAAGTTGGGAAATAGTCTTAGCTGGAAGAATGACACAAAGAGAGTGAAAACAAGCGAAAAACAAAGTCCATTTTGAGTCAACATGGAAGACACATTGTGGTCTCAATGCCTTACATCGTCCCCAAAAGGAAAACACAAGTGAAAAGAAAAAAAAATGTGAAAGAAATGAAAAAGCTTTTTTTGAGTCAACATGACATTTAGGTCTTAGTGCCTTGTGTCATCCCAAAAGGAAAACACAAGAAAGGACAAAGGAAACAAAGGAAAAAGGACTATTTGGGTCAACATGGAAGGACATGGCTCACTCAGGTTGCCTCACCTTTTCCTTTCACATCTTCAACTAATGGAGTCAATGTAAACACATTCCCATCCTTCTCAATTTGATAGGTGTTTTTTCTTCCATCATGCAAGGCATGTCTATCATATTGCCATGGTCTCCCAAGCAATAGATGACAACAACTCATAGGTAAAACATCACAAATAACTTTATCCCTATAACCACCAATCTAAAACTCAACAAAGGCTTGTTCATTGACTAAAAGAGACTGATCATTAGTTAACTAAGATACCTTATATGGCATTTCATGAGAAACTTTCTACAAATTCAACTTATCTACCATTTCACTAGACACCATATTATCAGTGGAACCTGAATCTACTACAACTTTGCATACTTTACCTTTCCATTTGCATGTGGTTTTGAACAAGGTCCTTTGTGTAGATTCCTTCTCCTTGGCTGCATTTAGAAGTTGTCTCCTTGTAGACATCGAAATATCTTGATTGACATCATGCATCAGTCGACTTACTAACATTGTTTCTTCCTAAATCATCCCTTGGTCTAACCATTTAATCAAATTCCCTTGTCAATTAAATTCATCAATATTCATCTCTTAATTAAATAAATCATTTGTCTAATTAAGTCCTTTCTCTTGTTAATTAAAATCCAATCCATCGTCTAATTATCTATGTAATTAAATAATCAATTTATTTGATTAAATCTCTAAAAAGTCTATCCATTAAATTAAATAAATTAAAACCTTATTGGATTTAATCTAACACCATCCCTTTTAATTAAATAAATCAAAATCTTTATTTAATTAGCCTCTTATCATATTCCTCTCTTATTTGATTTAAATAAATCCATAAATCTAAGTCAAATAAGTCACATCATCAAATCTCCCATTAAATTAATTAACCCTTGATTAATTTAATCTAATCTCATGTCACATCCTCTAGATAATGCAAGTTGCACATGAAAATAGATTTAATTCATTTATTAAATCTCTATTTTCCTCACAAGGCATCTTTTGGAATATTCTCTCAACTTGAATTCAAAAATTCCAAGTCAACATGTACATCCAACAAGGCAATAAATTCATCTTACATGTCCTTTGCCTTGAGCCAAGTGGCATTTATTGCATTTTCCCTTCCCTCTTACATGTCATTTCAACAAATTTGAATTTCAAATATTGGTATTTATTGGCACAAACCCCAAATCTTGCACAACCATCATCCATTCATAGCTTGACAAGTGGCACCATATCATTGGATGAAAGTTAGTCCCACATTGCTCAAATTTGGACTTTCATCCATCTTGAAATCCTATAAATGAAGAGCTCCTCTCCTCATTTGATCATCCACAATTTGAGTAAAGTTACCATGCTCAAATATCTATCAAGTTTCACACCATTGAATTCTTAGCTAGGTTCTTTTGCAGATTTGGCTTGGAGTCCTCATCATTCATCATCAAAAGTGGATCAAATCTCTTCATCAAGTCTACATATCGAAGCTTGCAATCATAGGAATTGGGAAAGGGTCAAATTTCCACATCAAATTGGCACCAATTCCCCCATGGGATCAAGAGTTTGCTATTTAAATTAGGATTTCATCTTTGTTTTATCTCTTATATTGTGTTCTTGCATATTTGCATTCCTAGTTTGAATTGTAAATGGATTCCATGGGGAATCCTTGTTTATGCTTGCAAAATCTAACTTAAGGTGTTTATTGGCTTTGTTTTGCAGGTACCTAGGCTTGGGTTCACATTTGGCTAGAGGAGGAATGAAATCATAAATGGGCCTTAACATTTCTCAAAATTTCTGCATTTTCTTGACATATAGGAAATTCTAATACTGGCTCCTCAAGATCACTATTTTAGCACCGCTGAAAGCTCACAAGATTTATTTTGTTTGAGCTCTCGCTAGTGTCATTTCATATAGCACCAAACATGTCCCACCGCTAGACTCCATCCCGCCAAGAAATTTCAATTTTAAACTATACTGACTCACGACTATTATGGTTTTTAAATTTTTAAAACTCAACGCCAAAACTGATGTCGAGATATAGAAAACAACAACGCGATATTAGAAGCTCGTCTTCGACATACAGCTACTAATTGGTAAAGTGGCAATCGTAAGAAATGCATCGAGAAAACAATGACGCTTCTTCACGAAGGTAACGTACTGAAGACAGTAAAGGGAGAATTAAATTTTAGCACGTATTAATTTATGATTGCTTCTTTCCTCTATTTTCTCGCTTTTAATTTCTGTGTTTTTTTTATAGAATTTAACTGTTTTTCTTCTTTGTAGGTTGGAAGCCAAAACAAAAGGAAGAAGGAGCATGGTGATGATATCTTGTCTAATCAAAGTGTTTCTAAACACTTGAGTGTTTGTTTAACACTTCCTTAGGAATTTGTCATCCTTTCCTTTCTTTAGGAACACTAGCTTTCATTTGGGTTTAAAAAGGATTCTTTTTTGTTTATTTCTTGGATTTGGATTTAAAAAGAACCTTAGGATCAACAACTTACTAGATTTCATTTATGGATTAAACAATTGAACAAATGTCTTTTCACTTGTGATTTGGTGCTCTAAAATGAACTCACATATTGCTTTAAGGGTTTTAAAAGAACAAGTGTAGTTGTGTTTTTGTGAGGGCTTACTTAGACTAAAGCCATTGAAAAGGACGTATGTGCTTCTCCCTCATGCTTTATAGCACCTAGAGAATCAAAAGGTCTTTTCATGACTTTGCTGAGATAAAGCAATCACCTCCAATAATTTTCATTTGAGCTTGGAAAATTGAAATCTAAACTTTGTGCAAGCGTGAGGATGGATTTGTTGCATATATTCTCTCTCTTTGTTGCATACAAGGATTGATCGAGTTATGAATATTGTTCTTCATTCACTTTTATTTATCCTAGAGGGCCTGCCTTGGGGCAAAAGTACTCACCCAAGGAATGACTCTATCGGTAACACTCTAAAGCCAAGAGTATCTAACCAGATATAAATGGATATTGAAGAAACGCTAATATCAAGGTTGACTCACAAGATGGATCCTGAAGGGGACTCTGCCATCAAAGGTCAACTCCCAGAACAGAAAGTCCTTACTAAAACCCATGTGCTAGAATTTGCCAAAATCCTTTTATCTATTTGTTGGTGCAAGAACGGGTCATTCCGGGTCACCGCACACTTTACTTGCCTTCTTAGTAGAAATGAAAGCATTCCATGGAGTTTATATAGGTGCGATGCTTGGCTTCCCCATATAAGTGAGTGCCCTGGAGGGGAGCCAGTGGGGTCAAGCATCTAACCATCCACTAGAGATAAGCGTAGCTGGACTTGTTCAAGTGGGAATCCAACAAATATTGTCTTTCACATCCATAGGATTGTATTTATTCTTGGGTTACAAAATGCATTGATTGATCGAAAAACATCTCAAAACAAACACTTAACACCATCCAAATTTCAAACCCTTTTGAAGGAAAATACCATTGACTCAATCCATATGTTATTGCTTTCCCTTGGGATTCACATCCTTAGAGGTTTCTAAGCATTGGATTAAATCTCAATTTGGCTTCTTAAGTAAACAATAGGAAACCCTTGCCTTAAGTTCATTGAATTTCCACATAACATATCTTCTGGGGTTTGAAGAAATTAAGACATTGGACATCTTAGTTTGAAAACCTAATTGAAGAAAGTGTTTTTGGAAAAATAAAGACATTAAGCAAAACTAAGCAAAATGAACTTTCATGTGTGTTGAAGACTTTACAATCCCAAATCACAAGTCATTGTTTGAAAATCCAAAAAATGCATGTCCAAATGAAATCATTTCTTGTTACAAAGGTCTTTAGGAAGCATTTGCATGCTCTTCAATACCTAGGTCTAGGAAAACAAAGTGTTTTTTTAGGTTCACCTAAGGATCAAAACAAATCAAACCTCTTTCATCCATACATCAAAACAAAATCCACCCCATCATCACCTTTTGGAAAATCTTGAAATTATCCTTGATACTAGGCTTTGTGGCAAAAAAAATCAAAATCATCCAAAAACATTGTGACCAAGTCCTTGAAAACATTTATCAAAACACCTTTGGTTAGGCATGTGTAGATGCATCATTTTGCATATACTTAGTCAAAGTTATCAAAATCACCTTGTCTAGCTTAGTGTATGTAGATGAACCCTTCTTCATATGCTTAGTGAAACAAATCATCTTGTTTGAATAGGTGTGGGTAGATGCATCCCTCTCCTCACACATATTAAAAAAACATCATCCCTTGAACAAAACTATCCCTTAGATCATCATCCAACATCTTAGGTTCTTTTTGTTCAAATATCCAAATCAAAATTGAAATCAAAATCAAGGACCAAATTCCAAAATCAAAGACCAAAATCCAAAGTCCTACAAGCCTAGTGTCTCATCTCAAGATTGATCAAAAATCAAAAGCATCCATAATCATCCATCCTTAACATCATCATATCATCACCTTTGATCCTCAAGACATCTTAAAAATTTCACTTTGGGACATAAAATAGAGATCAAATCCAAAGAATCAAGAGATTCATCTCCCATATTCTTGATCCCTATTTTATGGTCCAAACAAAATCTCAATACAAGAAGAGTATGGAAGACAACAAAGAAACACCCGCTTCAAGTGACCTTAGCCAAACCAACGCAAAAATGAATCTGACAGAATCAAGCAACCCATTGGCTCCCTCATCATC
>VDFB02271358.1:84303713-84401816 GCA_007258455.2 Sequoia sempervirens | reverse complement strand
TAACACAATTACATATAACATCATGTAAGATGGATGGTCCAATCCCGTCATGGATTTCAACTCAGTTCTCACTTGAAGTGTTGGAATTAGCAAGCAGCAATCTTGTTGGAGAAATTCCATCTTGGCTACTGGATATGAGTCTTCTGTCTATCAATCTCACAGGAAATCATCTGCAAGGTCGCCTTTTGCTAAATTCTTTAGCTTGGAAGGCAATACAGGTTGTGGACATGTCTAACAATAAATTGTCTGGACAGATACCACCAATTTTGTCTTCTGATTTACGAGCATTGCTTCTCAACAATAATTTGTTAACAGGAAATATCCCTCCAAGCTTGCAGGTTAGCTCTTCATTGCGAGTGTTAAACTTGGCAAATAATCATTTGAATGGAATTATTCCTCCAAGCTTAGCCAATTTTTCTTTGCTTCAAATGTTGAATTTGGGGGATAATTATTTGGGAGGTATGATACCATCTGAGTTTGGCAAGCTAAGTCAATTGCAATCACTAGTGATAAGTAATAACCAGCTGAGTGGAGCATTCCCTCCTTCAATATCAAATTGCACAGAATTAGAATTTTTGGATATTGGGCAAAACCTATTGAAAGGTCAGATACCAAAGTCAATAGGAAACCTTTCAAAGTTGCAAGTGTTAGCAATGAGGAAGAATAATTTTGAAGGCAGTATTCCTATAGAAATTGGGCAGTTGAAGTACCTCCAAATCTTGGACCTTTCTTCGAATTGTCTATCAGGGTTTATACCACATATCATTTTTAGTTTACAAGCAATGTTGATAGAACCGGAAGAAGGATTTATCATGGTTCAAGTACATACTCCATTCAATTTATCATCAGCAAATTTCTTGTATGTGGATGGGTTGGATATGTATTCTAAAGGCAGAGATGAGCACTACCCATATATTTTCTCCACCATGGCATCCATAGACCTCTCAAATAATCAATTGAATGGTGATCTTCCTTCTGATTTGGGAAAGTTGAAAGGGTTGATGCTGCTCAACCTGTCCATGAACAATCTCAATGGTACAATTCCAAATAGTATTGTACAATTGAGTTGGCTAGAATCATTAGACCTTTCTACAAATCATTTTTCAGGACAAATTCCGGAGGACCTTGGATCTTTGAGCTATTTGGGAGCACTCAATTTGTCTAACAACAACCTTTCAGGCACCATACCGCAGGGAGGACACATGGCAACATTTACAAAATCTTCATATGAAGGAAATCCAAATTTATGGGGATGTCCACTTCCAAAGAACTGCTATTGGCCAGAATTTTCTCCTCCTCCTCCTATTTATACATCTTCTAATGAAGAAGAGGAAGAGGAAGGAAGTGTGTGGTATGAGATCGGAGTGGGACTGTCATATGGAGTAGGTTTCGCAGCAGTGGCATTGCCCATTCTATTCATAAAGAAGTGGGGGCATAAATACTTTGAGGGAATTGATATGGTCTTGAAATTTTTATTTCCATGGATCCGCAATTTGACAATATGAAAGGTTATATTTTTTTATGTTGAGGTAAGCCAAAATTTTAATTTGTAATATATATTATTTAATTTCAACTCTTATTTTTAATTGTATTATAAATGTATGGTATTTGTTTTGTGTATAATTTTTTAAAATAGTCAACTATATAGTTTTCATTGTTTTTTAATTCTATTTTCATTTTTTCATTTTATAAATTTAGATTTACACAAAAATAACTAGTATATATATCTTAATAAATATAATCTATTTAAAATATCTTATTATTATTATTATAATTATTATTGTCTTTTTTTTTATTGTAAATGTTGATTTATCCAATCAAGTTTTTATTTAACTGATTTTTTTGTCTTTGTAAAGAGTGCAGGTACCTGTCTTTGAAAGGTATTCAGGTGCTAAAGGGAGTTGAATTGTACATTGATTTATTTATTTTGCTATGCTGGAATTAAAATATTTGTTTTTAGCCATTTTATCTTCATTAGATAGTAAATCAAACTCCATTGAATGCTCTCGTATACAAATAAATGTTTGAAAACTAATATTTTATGTATTGTCTTTTATCTATTTAAAAATCTCAAAAATTTGAGTACATATTTTTTTTCCTATGGTAACTATAATAATAAGTGTATGATACATGTAGAATAAATCTATGAGATTCCATTTGATTAGTATAATTGTTTTTAATAATAATATTTTTTTAGAAGCAAATGACATGAATTTCTAATATTAATTGTTTAAACTAATAAGTGTAATATGTAGAATAAAATCTACGAGATTTGATTTAATTAGTATGATTCTTTACAATAATAATATTTTTAATAAGCACAATAGTTCAATAGGAATTTGAAAAATTAATGACAATAATAGTACCACACTTTAAACAACATATTATGTCATAAGTATTTTTCTAAACATAATATTATATGCATTACTAATAATACATATCAAAATTTTACAATTTTTTTAAAAATAAATAAATTAATTTTAAGTTTGAATATATACAAATTATATCTTGAAAGTTTATATTAAAATATTATAATTTTTATTATTCATGAATTATAATTTTTATTAAAAATATTTATATTAATTTGAATTATAAATGATAACATAAATAAACTATTTACAATATTTTATTAAAGATAATATATGCATAAGATTAATAAAATTCCATAATTCAAAATTTTTAATTTAACTTTAATAAATTCTCTTTTATTTTTATTTTTAAATCTTAATTAAAAGAATTAAATAACCAAATCCTCATACAAATTTCATATTGGCAAGAGGCATTTCTTATTACATTGAAACACTAAAGAAATAGTGAATCGTTCATATTGAACACGTAGCTACTATTAACATTGAATAAAAGAAAATTCTCGCATGAAATAAGTTTTCAATTAAAAAAACATGGTATTACAAAATAAAATTTTATTTATTATATTTAAATATATGGTTAAAGTCATTATAACTTTTAAAATAAAATCTTTATAATTAATAAAATTTTATTTTATTTATTTTTAATAAAATAGCATCATTAAATAATAATGAAAGATATAATTTGAATGCTAGTAAATATATGACAATCATTTTAAAGATCAAAATTTTAGTATTTTATGTTTATAAAAGGTCATAGTAGATAAAAATTATGATGGATCAAATTTTAGTATTTTATTTCCATATAAGATCATAACAGACATAAGATATGCTATATTAAATTTTAGAATTAATTAGACCATTAAATTGCTATTCAAATTTGCAAATTTTAAAAATATGATTTATAAGTTTTAAGTGTTATTTAAATAAATTATCTTGTTATGTAGAAAAAATAAAGAATTACTATAACTTAAAATTATTTTTCCCTTGGAACATAACCTTCTTTTTGAATTCTAACAAAGTTTATTGATTAGTAGATATTCAAATCATGATTTTCTCTAGTTTTTAAGTCTTTGAACAATAGAGTCAATATTGGCATGGTGTGATGGTTTAAAGGTGGCATTGTTGTTCTTGCCACCAAGGTTCAAACCCCATTGGAGTGGTATTGTTGAATTGTTGTATTTTGGTTCATAGCTCTAGTTCAAAAGTGTTTACCCCTTGAATAAAATAAACAATTTTTTTGAACAATAGAGGGAGCTCAAAATTTAATCACATTATCTATATTCTTAGAAATGAAATATAGGTCTTACCTAGATAAGTTGGGGTTTTTTGAGTTTGTTTCTCGTGTTTTTTTTCTTTCTATATTACTTTCTTATTTTAAAATTTCTATCTCTACACTCTTTTCCCTTTCTTGAACCTTCAAAATAACATGGGGTAACAATGAATTTTTTTAAATATCTCAATCTCTCTCTCTAAACCAATTAACAAATAAACAAGAAGTTCCAAAAAATTTATTTTATTTTATTTGGTGCGGCTCACAAGCCCATACATACATACATACATGTACATATCCTAGATACACATATCAATCTATGATTAGATCAACCAATGGCTAATCTTCTTTTGCACTTTCAAAAGATTTATGGTGTGCTATGTGAGATATACACTAGAACTCATCAAGGTCCAATGATAGTATAGATGTTTCCACAAATCATTAAGGTTACACTTGATGAGTCCCTCTCTGAACAACTTCATCACTTTCTTCATCCCTATGTTCTCCTTAAGAGATTGAATAGGAAAAATACTAGCAATATTACCATCATAGCATGACATATTATATCCCTTAATAGTTGTAAGGGCATCCTCAAAATAAACTTGTATGTAATTAACAATAAATAACTTCATAATGTTCTTATCTAAAATAATACCAATGAGATTAGAGAGAAAAATTAGTAAATAGAATTGGTTATTGTAGACATTTAAAATTGTCTTGAATGATATCATGCACTTGAATCAGGTATACTAGTTCACCGTTTCATCCTCAAACCCACCCAACCTTTTTTTGCTTAATTGATTAAATTAGCCTAGCTATTTAATTAATTATGTCATTTTTGTCTATTAATTTAATTAATCTAATTGGCTTCATTCATCCCTTTCATGCTAACATTTCATCCTATTAAATTGAATAAATCTAATTATTTAATTTAAATCACTAAGTCCTCTTATTTAATTAAATGACCTTATGGTATTTAATTAAATGTCATCTCAATATCCCCTTTTCATTAAACCATTTATTTAATGAATATCATGTAATTCTTCTAAAATTGCATAATTAACATTGTTTTAATTATCAATTACTAATAAATCTAATTCCCCCCACTTGAAAGGGAATATTCCTCCTTTGCACATTCCTCCAAAAAGAATATTTGCAATATTCCTTCCCTTTTTGCACATTAAAAATTTGTTTTAATTTGCTAAATATCTAATTTCCCCTCACCCAACCCATTGTCCAACAAAGCCACATCTACTGCAATGGAGTGACAACAAGAGTGAAAACAAGAGCGAAAGAATGGGTGAAGTCAACAGAACATTGTTGGTTGGAGGAGGAACTATGTGAACCGATAGATAGGTGGCAATCAAGCAAAAGGAGGACATTTGGAGGCAGGATCTCAAACACATGGCAATTGAAATCAAGCATGGAATCCAGGGTAGTATCCAACAAACATGTATGAGAGGTCAGGGAATCAATGACTAGGAAAACCTCCATTTTGATTGAAGGGCGAGAATGAACAAATATGGGATTTGTGAAGAAACCAGAGAAACCAACTCAACATCAAATTTAGGAGGAACAATGGAAGAGGAGGGCCAAAACAGGTAATCAAGGCATGGGTTCCAAAGGTGAATCCTCAGAATGGGAAGCCTTAAACTCTGTTGGATCGAAGAAGCAAGATTATGTCGATCCCAAACAACTATTTGTAGCCTCAGTGGGATTATCTGAAGGATTGCGACATGCTTGTCAAATGGACCAGCGAGGAGGCATCAAACAAGGAAATCATTGATTGGCTATTTGATGGCTACAAAGGACAGGTAAGAGTCAAAACCCTAGTTGAGAATTCCATTCTATTAGAATGTGAAGATCGGGGGATTAAAGAAAGAATATTATATGGGGAACCCTTATTTTTTAAGGGTTTTGTTTTTATAAGATAGATTGGGAGCCAAACTTTAACCCAAGGCTGTGTAAGCCAAAATATTCTCTACATTGGATAACCCTGGAGAACCTCCCTCTAGAGTATTGGTGCAAAGAAATTTAAGGGAAGATTGGAGGTTCCCTAGGAAATTTTATTGGCATCGAAGAAGAATTTCTTATGGGGAAATTAGGTATAGCCAAAATCCTAGTGGATATAAACAATAACTTTAGATTTTTGGATAATCTAGAGATTCTTTTTGAGAAGGGTGAGTGGCTTTAGAAGATAATAGTGGACTCAAAAGGTGGAAGATTGGAGAACCTCCCTCTAGAGTATTGGTGCAAAGAAATTTAAGGGAAGATTGGAGGTTCCCTAGGAAATTTTATTGGCATCGAAGAAGAATTTCTTATGGGGAAATTAGGTATAGCCAAAATCCTAGTGGATATAAACAATAACTTTAGATTTTTGGATAATCTAGAGATTCTTTTTGAGAAGGGTGAGTGGCTTTAGAAGATAATAGTGGACTCAAAAGGTGGAAGTTGCATTCTGAGTAAGGCATACATCTCCAGTTGTTCAAAAGGAACAGGGAAAGTAATGGACATGACTCTGGAGGAAGGTTGGTTTGGTAGGAGTCACCCTTGATTCCCAAACCTTGTGGGATCGATGGATGCTAATGGAAAAGGACCAGACATGAATGAAGCTAGCGGAAGGGCCGATAGCCATAGAGACTCAAAACATGAAGGAAGGGAATCAAATCTTAAGGGAGGTATGGACTACCTTGAAGAACTAAGGAACTTAATGAAGGATATAGAGCTACTGAAGAAAGAGATCAACAAAAAAATTATGGCCATCTTAGGAAAAGGGATAAATGAGGAGGCTATGGGCCTTGGCTAAGAAGGGATTGTGGTGAAACCAAACAAGCCGACAGATACAATGATATGCCCATGGTGGGAAACCAAAACAACGGATATGGGGAAGGACATAAATGAAAGCTTTATGTAGTTAGCCATGAGAGATGAAGGGGAAAATCAACTGGTGGTGTATCCTCTAAGCAGTGCAGAGGAGGACCTTGAAGATGATATAATGGGGTCATAGCTCCCACTAGATCAACAATTGATGTTGGAGGCTATAGTTGAATTTGGGGAGGAATTGGAGGAAGTATCCCCCAAAGGAAACTAGGGGTCAAACAACATACATCCACAAAGTCCAAACAGGACTATGGAAAAGGAAAAACTAGAGGAAGGAAATCTGTGTAGGAACTTATATTGATGGTTGGGGATGCGGAGGGGCTACAAATTGTCACTACATTGCTGAAAATAGGGAAGGTTACCCCCCTTCTTGGGTCACCATGAGGCTACTTTTGTGGAATGTTAGGGGCCAAAACGCCCCTAATAAACAATGCTTGGTTAAGAGAAGGATGATTTTGACCATGGCTGATATAGTATTGCTACAAGAAACAAAACTAAGTAAGGAGGACCTGAATTTTCTAAAGAAAAAGATATTGGGGTGGAATGGTGAAGGAGTCCAAGCAAGTAGAGCCTCAAGGGGCATAACAATCTTCTGGAAACCTAGCACGGTGCAGGTGGAGATGCTATTGGAAAAACCATGCTAGTAGTGTTGTCAGGTACAAAGCATCCATTCCAAACTCAAATTTGGCCTCATCAATGTGTATGCACCCAATTCATGCATAAGAAAGCACAACTTGTGGCAAGAAATTAAAGATTTTTTAAAGGAAAAGCCTAGAGAAAATTTCATATTAGGGGGAGATTTCAATGCAGTGCTAGAGGACAAGGACAAATTAGGAGGAATTCAAAAGGGAAACCAATCTCAAAAAGAAATTACAGATTGGATCATAAGAAACCAATTGTTGAACATAGATTTTAGGATTGGAGTTTATACATGGACAAATAAGAGGGCGGGCCCTTGGATGATAGCAGAAAAATTGGATAGATTCTTATTTTGGGGGGTCTGGACAACTTTCAATGCACATTCGATGCCACCATTTCTCCTAGTGCAGGATCAGACCATCTCCCAATACAGTTGGACATTCAAGAGGATAGGAGCCCGATTCGCTCTCCCTTAAAATTTGAAAACATGTGGCTTAAAGACCCAAGCTTCTTGCATCTTGTGGAGGAGTGGTGGGTGGAAATCCAAGTCAAGGGTTCAAAGATGTACTGTCTGATAACAAAATTAAAATGGCTGAAGCAGGAAATTAAGGATTGGAATTGGAATTGCTTTAAAAACATTTTCGAATCAAAAGAGAGCATTGAAGGAGATCTTCAGGAAGTGGAAGAAGATATAATGCAAAATGGATTGAACTAGTAGAGCTACTATAAAGAAAAAGAGTTATTGGGGAAGTATGAGGACATCTTGGCCAAACAAGAAATTTTTTGGAAACAAAAATCTAGGGAGGTTTGGCTCAAAGAGGGGGACAAAAATACCAAATTATTTCAGAGCAACACAAGGAAACGAAGGATGTGAATAGAATCACGAGTCTAAGGTGTCTGAATGGATCCATAGTGGAAGAGCCTTAGGAAATAGCAGCATAAGTGGTGAGGTTCTTTAATAATCTACTCAACAATTTTGATGGCTCAAGCTTGCGTCACCAACAAGAACTTTTAAAATGCATCCCAAAGCTGGTAACAAAGGCTCAAAATAAGATGCTCAACTAGAAATTCACTAAAGAGGAAATAAAAATGACACTTTTCTAGCTGCATCTAGATAAGGCCATTGGCCCGGATGGTCTCCCAGCTGACTTCTTTCAAATATTTTGGGGGTTGATTAGTGATGAGCTAGTGGAAACAATTGAAGCTTTGTGGAACTCAAGTAGTTTGCTTAGGGAAGTTAATGACACTTTTCTAGCTTTGGTTCCCAAGAAAGAGGTCATGAACTCATTAGATAATTACAGGTTGATCTACCTTTGCAATACAATATACAAAGTTATGACTAAGGCTATGGAAAATAGATTAAATCTCATCCTCCCATCAGTGATTTCCAAAGAACAAATTGGATTTGTTCCAAGGCGAGCAATCTTGGATGGAATAATCATTGTTCAAGACTCAATTCATTCAGTACAATAGAATAAACAAGTGAGTATGATTATCAAATTGGACATAAAGAAGGTCTATGACATGGTGGATTGGAGATTTTTTATCAAAGTTCTTGAAGATTTTGGCTTCAATAAGAGATGGTTAAATTGGGTTTACAATTGTATATCCATGCCTAGATTCTTGATTCTTGTCAATGGCACGCCTGCGGGATTTTTTGAGGTATCAAGGGGGCTTCATCATGGAGACCCAATCTCCCCCATTCTATACATCTTGATGGTAGAAGCCCTAGGCGGGTCGATTACACTAGGCATTAAATCTTCCTAAATTAAAGGCATAAAGGTGACAAGTGACATATAGGAAGTGTCCCATCAGTAATTTGCTGATGATACAACATTAATGGGGGTAGCAAGGAGGAAGGAAGTTGTATTCTTGAACTTAGTCCTCAAGAAGTATGCCAAAGCTTTAGGCCAGGTAGTCAATGAAAGAAAGTTAGAAATCTTCTTTTTCAATAGATTAGTGCAGAAGGAACAAGATATTAAGGGTGCTAGGCTTCAAAAGAGGAGAGCTCCCATTTACCTATTTAGGCATTCCTCTGGTTAAAGGAATAAGGTCGACTGGACTTTGGGACCCCTTAAACCTCAAAACGAGTTCAAAGGTGAATTCATGGAAGGAAAAATGGTTAACATGGGCTGGAAGAATAACATTAATTAAATCCATCCTCTTAGCACTCCCAATATATCTTATGTTGGTTCTATGTATCCCAAGTGGATGTGCTTCAAAATTAACAAAAAAATATTAAGGCAATTCTTTTGGCAAGGCAATGAAGAGAAGAGGAAAATTTCCTTGATTGTTTGGGAGAAATTATGCAGAACCAAAGAAGATGGGGGCTTGGTTTCAAACACTTGGAAATGTGGAACATAGCTCTTGGGGCTAAACTAATATGGTGCATGCATTTTGAACCACAGAGCAAGTGGGAAATAATTTTGCACCACTGTAAGTATCTAAAGAATGATAACAATGGCAACGTCCTCATAATCTCCAATCCCTCGCTTGGGTCCTGAATTTGGAGCTTCATGTAAAAATGCAAACCAGTCATCTGTGACTACCTCTTTTGGGACATTTAGGACAGCAAAAAGGCCTTATTTTGGGAGGATTATTGGTCTAGTTACTTTGATTTTGGACAACATAATTGAGGTGGGGGAGGTAAAACAAGCACTGAAGAACCTATGGGGCAAGAAAGTAAAAGAATACATAATACTAGATGAAAGTAGCTCAGTTTTAGATTAGAAATGGAGGGACTTATGCATCCTCAATTTACCTCCTAGAGAGGTCCAACTACTCTTTGAAGCTTTAAAAAACATATTACTTTCTTTGAAAAATGGTAGTGACATGTTAATTTGGGCAAGAGTCAAGACATGGAGCTATAACAAAAAATATGGCTATAGGATGTTAGACAATGAAAGAGGTAGAGTCATTAATAGTCTGCCCCTACATCTATGTTGGAGTAATGCTTGCCTCCCTAAGGTGAGAAAATTTGTGTGGGAAATAATACAAAACAAGATCCTAACAACCAAAAAGTTCCGACACTTAGGATTTCAAGGCCCATCCAAATGTGTCTTGTGTGAACATGCAGAGGAAACAAACAACCACCTTCTCATGGGCTGCCATTATGCACAAGAATGTTGGCATTGGTTGTGTGTGAGGCTTGGATGGGCGTGTGCTATGCCTCTAGATTTGCTCAGCTGGTTTCAAGCATGACCATCCTTAAAGAAGAACTCGGTGTTTGGGGATATATGGATACTTAACCTATCAATCGTAGTATGGGAGCTATGGAAGGAAAGGAATAGATGAATATTACATGACAAGAAGATGTGTTTGGCCTCCCTCATCAACAAAATTGAGGCTGGTCTAATAGAAACTTTGAATGCCAAATTGGCCTAGAAAGGGGCAAAGGACAAATCTTTCTCAGAGTGGGATGTAGAATTGCATTAAGCTTGGCCCTCACTCTAGATCCCGCCTTGGGTTGGGAAGTGTGGAAATGGAGTGGTGCAAGAACAAGCTTCAGTGGTTTGGAATCCACCACCACAAGGATGATATAAGCTAAACTTCAATGGGGCATCCAAAGGTAACCTAGGGCCATTGGAGGTGGGTTGCATCATCAGGGATTGGCAGGGGAACACAATTGCATCCTCAACCAAGAGGTTTCCTAAAGGTATGAATAACGAAGTTGAAATCCTAGTTGTAACACATGGAATGAATCTCTATAAAGAATTAGGGTTGGCCATAATTGTAATTTAAGGGGACTCAACATTGGTAATCAATGCCCTTAGATGTGGATCCACCCCTAATTGGAAGCTCAAGGCCCTCCTCATTAAGGTGGTAGAGTTGATGAAACATTTTGAAAGCTACATTATAAACCATATCTATAGGGAGGGTAATGGAGAAGCTGATGCATTAGAAAACGAAGGAGTGAGGGATGGATAAGGTCATTTTCCATGTGCCAATGGAGTGAGATTGTTTGAGTCTTGTGGCTAGATTGGGCTGATGGGAAATCCCATAGGAAGGAGATGAAGTCGGTCATCACATCACCCCTATTGATAAGGAAACTCACATATATTGTCATTATAATTCCCGAGGATAAGAGATTTGACAAAATTTGACATAGGGCTTCTGTTCTTACCATTGGAATAGGAAAGGATATTGAGCACATGAGACCTATCTCCAATCAAGGACATAAACAATTAATGAATTCCAAATATGGTTGTTAAGGAAATCATTCGTAGGATATGGTGGCATCGGTAAGGATGGATTAGACTTGGGAGGAAATGTGAATGGAACAATAATGATGAAAGCATACGATCGAGCCTCTCTAACAGTTAACATTTGGAGGATGAAGTACTCTCCCCCAAAGGAAATTTAATGCCACCTCGAGGGAACCATATGAAAATATGTAATAGTGGGAATGGAGGTAGAAAGAATTAATGAGGCTAGCTAGCTCTTTGAATGACTCAATGGCATACTCCTATATATAGTGAAGAAGTGCTTAGTTGATCTCAAAAGGATGGATACCTCGATCAGACTAAGGTGCTCCAAAAACCAGTCAGCCTTCATGTAATGTACCAACCCTTCGGTAAAATAAAAATTCCTAAATTTACATCATACAAGTAAATAAATGTGCTAACATGTCATTGAAATAAAATTTTTCTTTTCTTTATTGATAACACATGAACAAAATGCCATATCAAATTACAATAAATATTCCATTTCATTATTATAACTTCAAAAATACATGAAACAAGAATACATACCTTTACAAACATAACTTTAATGAGCTTTAGAACAAATAGTAGTAAGACGGTCCAGGTTTCTTTCCTTTCAAATCTTGGTGTCTTATGTTGCTTGCTATAGAGGAGAAGCATCACTTGGGCACTTTTCCACCAACCACAGACTCTTAATGCAGTCCCCCACACATCTACCATTCAATAGATGGCCCTTCCCTTCGAATGAAGAGATTGGTAGAGTATCCGATAATGACTACCCAACTAAGCATAGTGTTGTGTCCTACATAACTAGAACTTACTATTTCACAATCTTGAACTAGCATGCATAAAGGATCATGGTGAACTAATAGTGTAGTCTCAAGCATCACACAGTCTAAGTGGATGTTGTACATTGCACTACTTTGGTGAAAGTTTTCTCATTCAGTGATTCAAATGAAGTCATCTATCATAAACACTATTGAGGGCTGATTTTACTTAAGGCTATCTTACACTATGCATAGGTGTGGTCCTTCACTGGATAATCTAAAATCCTAGACTTACCTACAACAATCTAGTCTACTAAGTAAATATACAAGCTAGGTATATCCTTCAATGGATAGTACATCATCCCATATAACCTACCTTTATACAATCTAGACTTACTAAGTAAATTACACAAGCTAGGAATATCCTTCAATGGATTGTCCATCATCCTAGATAACCTACCTTCAAACATTCTACTTATAAAAGTATACTAAGCCTTCTCCTAGGGGGTAAACACAATCTTTCCTAGTTAACTTAATAACTTAGTTGGTGTACCTTAATGAATCTTTGCACTTAATCAATCCTATTAGATTAATATCTAAAGCAAACAATATTCTCCTATTATGGAGATTATTACCAACATGTAAAACATAGCTAGAATTGCTTTATTTTCCTTTTCCAAAAAAAAAACATTTATTATTCCTATGCACAAATAGAAATAATTTTCAAATAGCATATAAGTCTTAATAAAAGAATAGTAGAAGAATATCACATGCTTGTGAACGCTTTTCCCAAATTGAAGAAAGAGCTTCCTTTACTTCTAGCTCAGTCTAGTTTCTAGTTTCTCCAAATGATGATGATTTCCTCACAAGAATTCCCCTTTTTCCACTCTCAAAATACAGTAGATGAACTGACATATTCCTTGGGTAGAATACGTTTTACTCATGTAAAAAACTCTCTTAGAAATATGAATACTACTGAATACTAATGACACTCAAAAAATATGAAGATTTTCTATAGATAATACTACATAGAAATATATGCATATGGCAACAACAAAGACTGGTAATCCTAAAGTGGGAGTGAATGCAAAATACGTATGAGTGAGTTCTGCTTGCATACAATGAATAATAATAGAATGATGTCTCTGAATGAGGGTGAATGCTAAACAATAAGTGAATGTGTATGAGTGCATTGTCAAGAAAAGGTAAGTGAATGAATAATGATAAAATAATTGTGTGAACAATGAAGAATGGGCGACTATTTATAGAACCCCTAGCCCAGTGATTTCCTTCTAAAAAGGCATGTGGTTTTCCACCACAAAAATATGAAATATTCAACCCAATATGTGGCACATTTTTTCTCCCTTACTCAGTTTCAACATGGTGAATTGGCCTCCAGTATTTGACAGCAAAATGGAGACTAATTCCATTGCACATGGTGGAATGGACACATACAAAAATAGTTTAAAGAGGGGGCGCCAAACTTCAATAATAGTGGATTCATGAAGATACAGAGAAAGGTCATTGATAAATTGTGTACACAAATCCTATTTCCCAGGAAAAATTGATAGAGCTTATAGCTGTGTTTGATTGTTTACTACCATGAACTTGGTCAACATATTTACCCTACGTGTATCTCCCAGGCACGACTTCTTCAAGCGTCGTGCAAAACCCACATTTCTCAAAGAGTTGTGTTTGTTTAAAACCCAATTACTTTCATTCACCAAAGTTAAATCAATATAATATAGCGATTCATAAAAATTTTCTTCAAATGTTAAGCTATAGAAATATTTTGATTTCCATAAAGTATTTCAATTTGCATTATCAAATTATACATATTTCAATTTATTCAATTCCCATAGTTTGATGATTAATATTCAATTGAATATGATACAACTTGATTCCTATAGTTAAAAGCTTAATATCAAATCAATATGGGAAATAATTCGATTTCCCGCTGTGAGATTTTAATATTTAAATATATATATATATATATATATATATATATATATATTTAAAGTATTAAATAATATATATATGTGTGTGTGTGTGTGTGTAAATATATATATATATATTTACATATCTTAAGTCAGTCAACATATCCAATATGTATACATATACATATATATGTATATGTAAATTTGTCAGGCAATAATAATATAATATTATTAATATCCACATAATATAGGTTGTGTGCATATATACATGTATATACCTATATATACCTCTATGTATATATATGTCCACTCCCTATTCACTTACACCCATTTAGGTTACCATCATAATGATCGTAATACCACAAGATAGATACATAGATAAACATGAATCCTAAAAGTGTAAAGAAGTAGACAAGACTCCTAATGCCAATATACAAGCTACAGATGACTTACCTATAACCCACATAAACTAACTCAGTTCACTCAATCTAAGGTTATCCAACCAAGTTCCTCTTTTGAGTGATACTTCCCCTCCCCCTAGAGCAATGGTTCATATACCTGCATCCACTAACACATGCTTTCAAAAGTCATATTTTCATAACATAAGCAGTATACATAAATATTTCAAAAGTTTGAATATTTACAATTCAATAACCATCTATTCTCCTTGATGCAGTATTTCACCATGAATAACATCAATTAAGATAACATCAAATGAAAACAACATCAAGTGAGATAACATTCATATTGAAAACAAGGTACAAGCATCATTAATTCATCTCCAGAATTCATATTACATTCACATTTACCCTATCTAGTACTAGTAAATAGTAACTTCACAATTTGGGATGTAACATACTTCCCCCCTTGTGAATCATCGTCCTCAATGATTTATAGCCCTTTTAACATACAATTAAAGTACTTACAATTTTCAAATAAGTAAGATTTATAAAACACTGATCCTATGTAGCAATCATGTCCTTCCTAGACCTTGTTTCGAGTGTCCTCACTATTGTATAGGGAAAAATAGTATGCTTTACACATACTTACTCTCCCAAATAGTTTTATTACATATACACATCCAATATATAATAGTAACTATACATAACACACAGTGATAAAAAATCATTGGCCCATGAATTTATCCTTAGTATAATCCAAATAGAAGAGGAAAGTCAATGCATTGTACACTACATCGTGGGTCCCATCCGTTCCCTTTGGTATTTACACTTTTAGACAACCCATAAATTGAGTTCATCTGTCACTTACACATCCATTATCCTTACTGCAAAGTACTTTTTCTTGATTACTTGTCCATCTCGAGCACATCATTGCTTTTGGACACCTGTCAAATCCTAATACTGCTTCATACTTAAGCTTTTATTGACAAAGTTTCATTGATCACTTCGATCTACTACTCCTTTTTGACATTTTATCAAGTCTATGGTTCACTCAATTTCTAAGCCTATTTCAGCTTAATTGAGTTTTCAACCTTCTTTCCATATAATGGTCCAAAATTCAATATTAGAAGTTTCTAAATCATTCAAGATTTAGTCAACCATTTTCACTTATTTGACTATAGTAATATATTGCACATTCGTTCAACTGAATGTTTCATAGTATGATCATGGTTTACACAACCCTATCATTATTTTCTAAACTGAGATAACCTCTTGGGATTACTAAGAAATTGCTTGCCCACAATATATTATTTAGTACCAAATATCCTATAAGTCAAGTTTCCAAAAAGCGTTGGTTACTTTGATGAGTTGTCCACTAGAACTTTATGCCAGTTCTACTAACATATACAAATTGATTTGTCTTGTGTTCTACCATTTTCCTTCTAGAATCTCAAAAGAGTATACATGTCCTACTGATGATGACATTTGGTCTTTATTTCCTGGCATACTAGACATTACATTGCCACATTTCGTGCAACCTCTTACTCTATCTTTTCCTAGGTTATAATGGTTTCTCATTCAACAATTCCCATTGTTGTTCTGATGTCCTAACCTTGACATTAATTCCCTCATTTCATTCCCAAATCTTTCAAAATTCTGGATACATAGGTTCTTTTATATCCAAAAATAGTCTATTCTTTGACTAAATGAAAACCTATTTTGATCTCATGCTACCTTTTAATTCCCATGTAATAATGGTTATAAGTTTTGCGAAGATAAATCCCATTACCTCTTTCCTTGTGGTTATAAACTATATGACTTAATTGTCATTAGGACTTGTGAAGAAGTCATTAGTTCTTCCAAACTGAAAACATACCCACATTTTTTGTTGAATGGGGTACTTATCTCGAGTCAATCCACTCTTTTTCTTCCCTCATTAGTGTTTCCACAACTTCTGATCTACTTCAAAATTGAACTCCTAGTAAACACTTGCTTCTTCAAAAGAATTTGTTATTATTTGTTGTTGGCTTTCCATTGCTGTTTTCTTCCTTAATGCTATTCTTTAAATATAATTTTCCCAAAGTTAGATTCTTCATTGCTTTCTATCTCATAAATTCCGCATTTTGGATCATCCAGTAGGAGATTTAATGAATAATCAACAACTTTAGGAGTTTTATGAAGCACACTAATATCCCATTTCTCTCCAATATCCTATTTGGTAGAGGATTATCCATACTCACAAAACTCTTTTGTTGATGTCCTTTTCCTCTTAGAATGTTGTTTTCCTTACAACTTCTATTGTTTTGACACATAATGCTTGTTGTATTCCATTTTTTTTTGGAACTCTTAAAAAAATGTTGAATTTTACTAACATGTTGGTGAGTACAACTTATATTCCAACTTATCTATGTTCTATCTAAACCTTTGGTCAGACCTGATCTATCTTTACCGCTTTAAGGTTCATTCCTATATTCACCTTTTCAAGTGACTTTATTCCAATGTTTGGAATTTTATTCTCTTTTATTCTCTAGAGATACCAAGTTGTTTGGTCTCTTTTTCTCATCTTTGTCAAACTCCAATAATCTTATTGATTTTGGTTGGTGGAATGATGCCCACATTGTTGATTACTTTGTTTTTGACCATTCTAGTCTTTTCTCTTTTCCTTGGTACTAACTCTTTTCTTGCAAGATCCTATCTTTGCACAAGAATTAGTTTATGTCAAGAGCTCTCCAACCCTTGTGGATACCTCCTTCGTTGACTCCCTATTTTGGTCCAGTCTATGCTGACATTTCATACATATAGATTCGTAGTGTTTTCACCAAACCCAAGAATTTCATGACTCTTTTCATTTGTAGGTTGCTAAAATTAAGGGGTTATCTTAATTATTTCCATCCACTTAAAGTAATATAAATATTTTGTTGGATAATGGTTTAAATTGGTTATTCTTTCTACATAACCTGATTGCATAATCTTCCGCAATTCTAGGTAATATCCTTAGTTGTTGATTTAGGAGTTCTTGACTCCAGGGACAACTCTTAACTAGTCCCCACTTTTAACAAGTTACTAGGAATCACATCTACCTTTTCATTTCTCTAAGTTCTTTTCTCTTGCCGTTGTGGTGCAAGAACTTTTCAACCATTATCCTTTGATAAGGTTTACACATTATTGCGTAATGAGCTCATAGATTTTAGTGCAGAACCTTGTAGCTCTGATACCACATGTAATGTGCCAACCCTTTTGTAACATAAAAATTCCTAAATTTACATCATACGAGTAAATAAATGTGCTAACAAGTCATTGCAATAAAAATTTTCTTTTCTTTATTGATAACACATGAACAAGATGTCATATCAAATTACAATAAAGATTCCATTTCATTATAATAACTTCACAAATACATGAAACAAGAATACATACATTAACAAACATAGCTCTATTGAGCTTTAGAACAAATAGTAGTAAGACGGTCTAGGTTCCTTTCCTTTCAAATATTGATATCTTCTATCACCTTCTATGGAGGAGAAGCATCACTCGGGTGCTTTTCCACCAACCATGGACCTTTAATGCGGTTCCTCACACATCTACCATTCACTAGATGGCCCTTCCCTTCAAACAAAGAGTTTGGTAGAGTATTTGATAATGACAACCCAACTGAGTATAGTGTTGAGTCCTACATAACTAGAACTTGCTATTTCATAATCTCGAACTAGCATGCATAAAGGATCATGGTGAACTAACAATGTAGTCTCAAGCATCACACAACCTAAGTGGATGTTGTACATTGCACTACTTTGGCCAAAGTGTTCTCATTCAGTACTTTGAATGAAGTCATCTATCATAAAAACTACTTATGGAAAATTTGACTTAAAAGGCTATCTTACACTACACATAGGTGTGGTCCTTCACTGGATAATCTATCATCCTAGACTAACCTACAACAATCTAGTCTACTAAGTAAATATACAAGCTATATATATCCTTCAATGGATAGTCTGTCATCCTAGATAACCTACCTTTATACAATCTATACTTGCTAAGTAAATTACACAAGCTAGGTATAACCTCAATGGATAGTCAGTCATCCCAGATAACCTACCTTCAAACAATATACTTACAAAAGTATACTAAGCCTTCTCCCAGGGGTAAAAAAAAGCTTTCCTAGTTAACTTAATAACTTAGCTGGTGTACCTTAATGAATCTTTTTACTTAACCAATCCTATTAGATTAATATCTAAAGCAAACAAAATTCTCCTCTTATGGAGATTATTACCAACATGTAAAAAATAGCTAGAATTGCTTTATTTTCCTTTTTCAAAAGACAACATTTATTCTTCCTATGTACAAACATAAATACTTTTCAAACATCATAGAAGTATTAATAAAAGAATAGTAGAAGAATATCCCATGCCTGTGAATGCTTTTCCAAAATTGAAGAAAGGGTTGCCTTTACTTCTAGCTCGGTCCATTTTCTAGTTTCTCCAGATGATGATGATTTCCTCACAAGAATTCCCCCTTTTCCAATCTCAAAATATAGTAGATGAACTAACATATTCCTTGGGTAGAATATGTTTTACCCCATATGTAAACAACTCTCTTAGAAATATGAATAATACTGAATACTAATGACACTCAGAAAATATGAAGATTGTTTGTAGATAATACTACACGAAAATATATGCATATGGCAACAACATAGACTGGTAATCCAAAACTAGGAGTGAATGCAGAATACACATGAGTGATTTTTTCTTGCATACAATGAATAATAATAGAATGATGTCTCTGAATGAGGGTGAAAGATAAAAAATAAGTGTATGCATATGAGTGAATTCTCAACAAAGGTAAGTGAATGAATAATGATAAAATAATTGTGTGAACAATGAAGAATGGGAGACTATTTATAGAACCCCCAACCCAACAATTTTTCTAAAAAGGCATGTGGTTTTCCACCACAGAAATACGAAATATTCAACCCAATATGTGGCTGGTGCAGGAGCACCTAATGGATTTTATGCCTCCATGAGACCATTTTGTAAAATTTGATTTAGTTTTATGTTTAAATCATATAACAAGGTCATTTAGACCGTATTTAATGTGTTTGATTCAGTAAATAGGTTATTAGGTGGGTCATGAGTTCATTTTTACAAATGTTGTCAAAAATGTAAAAATTGTCAAATTGCAAAATTGCAAAAATGAGGAATATGAAGGGTCATTGTGGGAAAAGAAGTTATTTGGTTATTGAAACTCAAGGGTAAGTTGGGAAATTGATGAAATATGTTTAAATTAAGTCTTTGAGGGTCGAATCCAAGGAGGAAGAGGTGGTTGTTACATTTTGAAGTGAAATTAATAAAAGACCTCTTTGTTTTCTACATTTCTGAACATTAAATTGTTGTTTCAGAGTTTGGTACGGCCATGAATAGAGTTTTTATGAGTTATAGTTTATTTTAATGGATGGAAAATTGAATTATCTTTCTAATGGTTTTTGTCTCATCGAATTTCATTGAGTTTTGAGTGTTTTATGGTCATTTTACTCAAGATAGGTTTGCAAAATTAGGCCTTTGGGACAGCGTAGCAAAAAGTTTTTGAGGGATACATTCCAAAGTAACCCCACTTTAATTTAATATATGTTATATAAGGGATTAATGGGTATCCAAATCAATTTTTAGATCGTGGTTTTGAGTTTTATTCTAAAAATTATGTCAAAATTACCTTATTTGCTGCTCTCATCAAAGCATAGTGAAAGATTGTGAAAAAAATTATTTGCTTGAAGTGCTAGAGTTTTGGTCTTACAAATTTAATTGAATTTGTGTTATTTTGGAGTCCCCTTACCTCTGCATCAGTGGCAGATTTTCTCTCCCTTACTCAGTTTGAACATATTGAGTTGACCTCCAGTATTTGACAACAAAATGGAGACTAATTCCATTGCACATGGTGGAACTGACACATACAAAAATAGTTTAAAGCTCGGTGGAGCCATACTTCAATAATGGAGGATTCATGAAGATACAAAGAAAAGGTCATTGATAAACTATGTACAAAAATCCTATTTCATAGGTAAAATCTACAGAGCTTATAGTTGTCTTTGATTGTTTACTGTGATGAACTTGGTCAATGTATTTACCCTGTGCGTATCTTCCAGGTGCGACTTCTTCAAGTGCCATGTAGAACCCACATTTCTCAAAGAGCTATGATTGTTTAAAACCCGATTACTTTCATTCACCAATGTTAAATAGATATAATATATCAATTCATAAACATTTGATTCAAATGTTAAGCTATAGAAATATTTAGATTTCCATAAAGTATTTCAATTTTCATTGTCAAATGATAAATATTTCAATTTATTCAATTCCCATAGTTTCATTATTGATATTCAATTGAATATGATATAACCTGATTCCTATAGTTAAAAGATTAATATCAAATCAATATGGGAAATAATTTGATTTCCCCCTATGAGATTTTAATATTTAAATATACATTTTATATGATATATGTTTAAAGTAATAAATAATATATATATATATATATATATATATATATTTACATATTGTAAGCCAATCAACTTATCCTATATGTATATATATATACATATATATGTATATGTAAATATGTTAGGCAATAATAATATAATATTATTAATTTCCACATAATATAGGTTGAATGCATATATACATGTATATACCTATATAGACCTCTAAGTATATATGTCCACTCCCTATTCACTTACACCCATTTACGTTACCATCATAATGATCATAATACCACAAGATAGATACACAAATAAACATCACTCCTAAAAGCCTAAAGAAGTAGACAAGACTCCTAATGCCAATATAGAAGCTATGGATGACTTACCTATAACCCACACAAACTAGCTCAGTTCACTCAATCTAAGGTGAAGTGTGTGTATGCTCAGATAGTTTACTTTACTAGTTACCCGACCAAGCTCCTCTCCCAAGTGATACTTCCCCTCCCCTTGGAGCAATGGTTCATATACCTACATCCACTAACACATGCTTTCGGAATTCATATGTTCATAACATAAGCAATATACATAAACATTTCAAAATTTAGAATATTCACAATTCAATAACCATCTATTCTCCTTTATGCATTATTTCACCATGAATAACATCAATTGAGATAACATCAAATGAAAAAAAAATCAAGTGCTCGATAACATTCATATTGAAAAAAAGGTACAAGCATCATTAATTCATCTCCAAAATTCATATTACATTCACATTTACCCTATCTAGTACTAGTAAATAGTAACTTCACAATTTGGGATGTAACACTTCATAGGATTCATTACCGATTAGAGGATCAAGAAAATATGCTTGAACAAATACATTTTCTGTCTTGAGGCTGTGAGGATGGTGATCGGGAAGAAGTTATGCTTTTCGAACAATTGAAAAAGGGAAAACTCTGATATTTCATCTCATTTCCTTGCATCACTGCTGGACCTAAACCTTTCAAAGATACGGTGTTTTCTATTACTAAGGATGGTCTTCAAAGCAACAATACTAATTGATGATGTAGACGTGGTGGTGGTGGCACAACTAGGAGTGGGGATCCTATTTCTGGATGACATTGACAAAATGTTCTTGCAAGGTGTGGAGGTGGAGTGGATTCCTTTCATCATGAACATGAATAGAGAGGGCCTGACGCATCATAGGCACTAGGGAAACTATTGGCTACAACTTCATATATAGGAGGCTAGGTTTGAATGAGGTAGTAGGCATGGAGTGGTGTCGGGAGTTTGCGCACCTGGTGGAATCCACCAGGTTCTATGATGAAGATGAATGATGGTCAAGCATAGGTGGCTGGATGGATGTTTTGTCTAGGCCATGAGGTAATCAATGCACTGATGAGATTGAAAAATGAGTCTGCGGCCAGGGGTAGAAGTTTGGTAAATTTTGACAAATTTTGTAATGAATGTAATGAGCATTTTATGCCAGTTGGATCTCTCCCAACATCTCTATGGGAAGAAATGATGTAAATTTTTTTCTTATAATATAATTCATGCATCTCTGTTGCGTATTACGTATCAAAAAAAAATTCCCCACCCATGAGAATATTCCAAAGAATATTCTCTATCCTCACTCATTTGAAAAAAAGGGAATATTCCTCTTCCTAACAAACTTACAAGATTTCTTGTGTAAGTTTTGTGTGTGTTTTTATGGAAGAATATGGACCCTTGATTCTTTCCTTGATTCATGTGATCATTGATTCTCATCCATTGATGAGAATCCATGATCCATGTTTCATCTTTCCTCCATCTTTGACCATTGATTAACCTTTTTAATCTCAACCCTTCATTTCTCATTTGCTCTCCTATAAATAGGTCACTATTTGGAGACAAATGGATCCATGTTTTAACAACAAACTTATTCTATTAAAATCACTCATTTGTACTCACATTTAGCATCATTTTAACTTAATTTTCTTGCATATTAGCATAGCTTCCATTAATGGCTTCCATGATAACATAAATGCATCCATTTAGTATATCTTGTAATTAGGGTTTCAATATTTTTAGCTTAAAATCCATTTATATTAGGTTTGCATAC
This sequence comes from Sequoia sempervirens, assembly GCA_007258455.2. Lineage (NCBI taxonomy): Eukaryota > Viridiplantae > Streptophyta > Pinopsida > Cupressales > Cupressaceae > Sequoia > Sequoia sempervirens. Next base: position 84,378,775 of record VDFB02271358.1, on the reverse strand, counting down.
ACCCATATCAATCATCTTAGTCTACATCATGTTAAAATAGCTTGCATCATGTTAATTTATCATTTAAACCATGTTTTCATACACATCTTTCATCAGTTTCATCAATTATCTTCAATAGAATTGATCGAAATAGGCTCATTTATCCATGGGATTGGGAAAGGTTCACCATTCCACATTAATGCAACATCAATCCCCCAATAGGATAAGTTTCAATGGATTAGAATAAGTGTTTGAAGCTTTCATGATTTAGAATGTTAGTTTTAATGGATTCCTAGTTTAGGCTTTATTGATTGATCTTATTGGATTGATGTTTAGTGGCATAATTACGCTTTGAGTCTTCATGGATCAAGTGTAGGCCCATACTAATCTTTTAGTCACATTTTGGTGCTAGAAGGAGGGTATAAACTAACCAATCTAACAAATTTCTTGTTAAAACTCCATTTTCCTTGTGTTTTCAGGTACAACAACGCTATTGATTATCAATCGACACATTTGATGATGCATCACTATACAATGACACACCTGTGATTTCATTTTATCAACACATAATTAATCTAGTGACAATTAATTTTTTCACCACATTTTAATTTAGCGACGCTAATTTAATTTTTTAATGCAAAATGAATTTATTTTCAGTGGCACAATTGATATGTCGACACATTTGACCTCCCTATTTTTGTAGAGGGCCGCTATTTATTTTTCAATACAACGACGCATATCCTATGTAACGATGCCTTTGAGGAATTTCAATGACACAATTGATTTCAGCATCGCAAATTGTTGGTAAATAGAACAAAACTTGATGTTTTGACATATGTTTGAATTTTTTAGCTTTATCTAATTAGTAACATATCTCTAACTTCTTGTTCTGGTTTTTAGATTAACTGGTTTTGCAGGTTTGGACAATAACATTCAAAGTGAAGGAGAATTTTATCATTAATTGCATAATTGTAACAAGTGTTTTGACACTTATGGGGCAATTATAACCCATTTATGATGCTTTTTTATTTCACATTTTAGGACCAAACTATTTTTTTTTTGGGATTTAAAATGAACATTGAAATTGGTTAAAACTGAACCTTCACATCACTATGTTTGTTGGCTTAAAATTGAACAATACAACTTCCACACTTTGTTTGGTGTTTAAAATAAACTCATTTTACTATGATGGATTAAAATGAACATGTTTTTGATTTGTCTACGTATTATTGTTATGCATATCTAATCCCCTTGCACTTCTTGCAATCTTGGGTGAAGAGAAATACACAAGTCTACTTTTATGCTTGGAAGCACTTATCCTCTCCCCTTGCACCTATTGGCAACCTAGTTGATGAAAAAAAATTATGCTTCAAACATGTGTAACCTTTAGAGGGCTTGCGTCCCAACTTGTGAGACGGAACGACCCAAGCAATGATTCCTATCTGAATTGCTATATAAATAATTTGGAGTGATGAAAGTCACTAACCAATTGGTTATGGTTGTCCCATACTAATGAAAGTCTCCCCTAATATCCTTGTGATACATTAAAACCCTTAGATTTTTCTAAGGGTTGGGAGGCTCTTAATTGAGCGAATTTCCATGTACATATGGCACCGGTCTATCTTGGATATGGTCATTAGAAACCTTGTTGTAGTTGCTAACCAAGTTCAATTTCAAAATGTATTTCAAAGTAGTGCATGGGAGTAGTACCACACCCAGAAGTTACTTATCATGTCTAGTTTTTTATTGAGACATAAAGCAAATGGGGAAGGGACTCCTTTGCTTGGTGTGTCAAGACGTTACATTTCCTTGACATAGCCTATTTTTCCACTTCATCTTCACCAATTAATCATCTCTTTCGATGCTATTAATCCTATTGAGAAATACATACATGATCTATCTAGGATTGTAAATTCTTGAGAGTCAATTTAACACTTGCTTGATTCTAAAATAATTACAAACAAACATCAACAAAGTATTTTCAAAATTTCAAACCCTTTGGTCTAAATATGGATACCCTTTTACAAAACCTTGATATTGATGCTTTTCCTAAGGATTTATTCTTAGAGACTTTTAAATATTTCAGTTTTCATCTCAATCCATACTTCTCAAAGTTAACCTAGGTAACTATGCCCCTAACTTCATCCTTTTCACAAAATGGAATTTGTGCAATTGATGATGTTTTTGACATAGACATTTAGTTTTAACCTAAGAAAGACAAGTGTTTTTTGGTAAAAAGAAAATCATTTAAGCAAGATAAATTGAAAAATTGAACCCCACATGACTATTTGGTGTTCGATTGCTTCAGTTGAACAACTCGACCTTATGCGCACTATCATTCAACTAAACTTTGAACTCATTGAAGAAGAACCAACTGATATAATTAGTAGTTTGAGAAGCTTCACTTTTGAAACAAAAGAAACACTTACCTGGTGGAGAAACACAACATAGATCATAGAAAAAGAGGAAAAAGTTGATATGGCTGGAAGGCCCATATTACCACCCCCCACATGCCAATAAATATCTTCTTTTTCATGATCTTGAACTTCTCTAAATGATCTCATTCCAAATAAAAATTCCCAAGAGAAGGCCAACATGTCGTCACTTCAAACTTAGACATCATAGTCCAAAAGCTATCATACAACACCTTGTGGCACTCTACCAAAATAGGAATAGGTTGGCAAGGAATTTTTATAGATAGGTTTCAAGGAATAATCCAGAATTGTATGCACTATTTGAATTCAAAACATTGGTCTTTTCCATGATCTTGAACTTCTCTAAATGATCTCATGCAAAATTAAAATCCCCAAGAGAAGGTCTACATGCCACTACTTCAAACTTAGATATCATAGTTCAAAGTACATTAGAAGACGTATCCTAAGATAGTACCACAATAGGAACAAGTTGGTAAGGAGGTTTTATAGATATATTCTATTGAATAATCTAGACATGTATGCTCAATATGAATCCATCATTTAAGTCACACATGAGTCTTTTGGATTTGAACAATTTAGAGGTCTAGTGTGTTTCTCACCACCTTGGTCTTAGAAAACAAAGGTTCACTATAGGTCAACATTGTGTCAAACATTTCATCCACCCCTTTATCAAAATGTAAACTTCACTTCACCAAAATTTGCAAAAAATTTGAATACACCAACACACTTTGGACTTAAACATCTATCAAACTAACCCGTAACTTAGCTACTTTGTATGTGAAATGAATCCTTTCCATGCACTTGGTTAAGTAAGTTATCATCTTTGAACTAGTTTATCTTGAAGGTCACGAGTCCACCCTAAAGATACACAAGTTCATAAACATACTTCAACCAAACATCAAGCATCAAAATCTTAAGTCAGAAGTGTTGTCCCAAAATGTTTGCAAAGATCACCTCCTAGATAATTCATTTTTTCATCTCCCATTACCATCATTTCTCAAAAAATACTTAGAGCATCCCTTCTACCTATATTTGAGTCAACACAACTCTCCCATAGGTGACCCAAAATTTATAGTAAAAACAAGATCACAACACAAGAGAATCATGGAGAAAACCAAAGTCACATTCACTTCTAGTGATCCCAATCCTCAAGAATTTAACCCAAGAAGTCAAGTTACCCTGTCACAACAACCCTTGTCTCCATCAGGGCCATATGAGATAGAAGATGTTACAAATAACCCATTTTGACTTAGTAGGGAAGAAATCATGGAACATCAATCCTTAGAAAATGTAGCTCCAATTTCCCCATCTTCTTTTGCACAAGCATTGACACAAGGCTTGAATTCATCTACTATTCCAACAACTCCATCACTAGGGCTAAATCAAACATCTATTTCTACTCTTGCAACTAGTATTGCTAAGGACTTTGGTCACACTCTTCCATTTGAAAGAAACACACTTGTGGGTACTCTTAATGCCACTCCATCCTAAACAACCACTTGGACACCAACATTTGGCACTCCTCCCATTCTCAAGGATCCTCAATATCCATATGGTTCTCCATTACTCCACAACAACCTAAATATATCGAGGACATCCATCTTCATCCATACACATGAGTACCACAATTGTGCCCAACATCATACAAACTAGTGTGGACCAAGTTTCACAAGTAGACCCAAAAGGGAAAGGTAATACCCTCACGAAAAATCAGCCTTTAATGCAACATGGTACATATTCATCCAATCCTCTCGTTGATACATCAAACCTAGCAATTTCCCTAAACACATCTATCCCATCCATCATTAACCCACATCAAAACCATCCTTTGATCATAAATCTTGTTAACCAAGATAATACTATGGTAGCATCTCAAACACAAGGGAATCCCCAAAACATTAGCCAAGGGAATCCTTTCAATCAATGGACTCAAGGTCCTAATGTGTGCTTAACATTGCAATACTTAACAACATCATCATCCTCTTTACCATTTGTCCCTCAAGTCATGAAAAATCAAATGGGACCACAAAATCACATTCATCCACCTCAATCCACTATCTTGCAAGGAATGTTAAAAAAGGCTAACCCCCAACCTCTCATCAACAATCCACAATCCTCTCAAAACATCAACACCTAAAACCCATCGTAGGTATCCCAACCACTGATTGGTCGTACATTGCAAGCACATGCCCCAACTTTACAGCAAGCCCAACAGGCTTATCAGTAAACACTCTAATAGAAACAGCAACAAGTAGTTCAACAACAACAACAACAACAAGAAGCAGTCATAGTAGCACAGCAACAATATCAAGCAACCTTAGTTGCACATCAACAAAATCAAGCACAACATCAAGCAACCTTAGCAAAACAACATCAACAACAATAACAAGCAGCCCTAGTATCACAACAACAAGAAGCTGTCCTAGCAACACAACAACAAAAACAACATCAAGAAGCCTTAGCAACACAACAAGCAGCCTTAGTAGTTCAACAACAAGAATAAGCCCAACAATAGAAACAAGCTCAACAATATTCCCAACAATAATTTCTCACACAACAATAGTAACAATGGGGTTTATACTATAATCCTCAACAAAACATCATCAACCCGAACACGTTAGAAACATATACGCCTATACCATCATCACCTTATCCTACACCACCATACACACCATAAAACACCTCATCAAATCAAAATCTAACACACACTTCATCCACCATCCCACAATACGCAACATATGTTCCTCCACCAAGCCCATAAGATGATATGGCATTCCAACTCAAGGTGTTAACACAAGAAGTACATGATATCTGGATGGGAAAAATGAAGAAACCTCATACACAAAACTTATGCCCATATCCATTCAATCAAAACATCGCAATGGTACCATTCCCTCCTAGTTTTGAAGTTCCAAAATTTGACAAATACAAAGGGAGAGGAAGTCTTGTAGACCATTTCAAAGAGTTTAACTTCACGTGCATGGAGGTTGCCTACAATGAATCTTATTTGATGCACCTCTTCCCACGAAGTTTAATAGGTCCCACCATGGATTGGTTTCCTCAATTACCTCTAGGTATCAATACTTTCCAAGCAATCATTGAAAAATTCATGGATCACTTCTCCTTTAATCTTGACTTGGACATAAGCTTAGAAGAGTTGTACACTCTCAAAACAAAACAAAGGAAAATCTTTTTCCAATTTCTTGAAACAATGGATACAAAGAGCTAGCAAGAGCAAGTGGCCAATTCCCAATGAACAAGAAATGGGAATTATTATATCAAATCTAGATCCAAATCTATCCTTCCACTTAAAGATGCAGTGCATTACCTCTTATGATGAGCTTGTCCCTAGAGCCCTTAACATTGAGAGAGCTCTAATCTCACAAGGAAATACTCAAGCCTACAAAGACAACCACCCATCAACCAGTTCAAATGACAAGCCTCATGTCTGGGCTAAGAACAAGAATGTAACAAATGATGGAGTGGTAGATGCTAAGGTAATCCTAAGTGTTCCTAGTCCAAACAACAATCAAATAGATAGCATTCAACCAATTGTGCAACAAACAATACCATCACAAAACAATTAGATCAACAACACCAAAAACTCAATAGAGATGAACTCCCAACAAGAAGAACTATCCGAAATGCAAGTATTCAAATTTATCGGAACCCATTGAGACTATCATGAAGAAGTTAGTAGATTCAAACTTGATAACATTTCCAAAATTTGAAAACTACTAGGAACCACAAGATAAACCACCGTGGTACAATGAAAAAGGTCTTTGTGACTTTTAGAAAATCAAAGGACACAAAACCTCAAACTGCATGAGACTCAAAAATATTATCCAAAATATTATCGAGAGTGAAGATATATATGTTGAAGTAACAACCAATAACTAGGATCTCAAGATATACAAGAACCCTATGCCAGATCATAACAAAGGAAACAACATTGGAAAAGCTAAAGATTACACGAATGTGCATCATACATATTCCAATGTGGCCACTTCTTGTGATGGTTCATCACCATCATCACCATCAAAGGGCCTAGTGCGGAGTGTAGAGTCACCACATGACTTGGAAAAGTCACCATCCAAGGAGTTTCATCTCAACCTAGGTCACAACCTACATTTCCAACATCAAACCCTAGCAAGTACAATCTCCTAGATCAACTTAAGAAGACCCCAACACAGATTTATATCTTAAAACTCTTGAGGATATGACCCACACATTGAGGATATCATCTGTCCCTGAGGATATTAATACATAACAATTTCAAGCTATGGTAGGTAATATTAGCAAACATCTTCTCACCTCCTGAAAACAAGATTTACCATCACAACCATCTCATAATTGTGCTTTGCACCTTGAGGTTGTTATTTATAAGAATAAGGTTAAAAGAGTCTTAGTAGATGGAGGTGTTGGATTTAACATTTGCACGCTTCAGTTGATAAAGAAATTGGGCTATTTAGAGGATACTATTTAGAAAGAAAAGAGTACCACCATCTGAGCATATGATGATCAAGAGAAGGTATCACAAGGTATCATTTCCCTACCCATCCAAGTAGGACCCGTCATTATAGATACTACATGTAGAGTGCTAGACCTTGGTCTCCCCTACAAAATATTTCTTGGCCAACCATGGATCCATGCCCTAAAATCTATAGCTTTAACCTACCATCAATGTGTAAAGTTTCCTTTCAAGGGCAACAAAGTTACCATCCATGGAGATCCTGAGCATTTTTATTACTGCAAGAACCTTGAGGCCAAATTTTACAAGATACTCCAAATCCCTAAAAATGATGAAGGGCCTACATCATCTTCCTCATTTGTTGACCCGTCATCCCATATCGACCTTAGAAGCAAAAACACCCATTGTGTAGAACATGCCTGACATCAAAGCAGTGATCCAGGATGATGGTTATGGAAACTATAAGCTATTGAAGGATAATTTTGTGTTGGGAGAGCTACCTCTTTCTCCCAAATCTCATGGGAAACCCACACTTATCAATACTGTCCCTAAAACAATAAAATTGTAGATACTACCTTCACCAAGTGGGGGGATTTGAAAAAAGATGTCAATGAGGAAGATGTATCTAAAGTGCTATATCAAGATGAACTACCTATCCTTTTTCTTCCCATGGAAGATGATAACAAAGGTTTGCAACTAATGAAGAGTTGGGGATACAAAAAGAATAAGAAACTGGGAAAAAATGATAATAGTTTGCAAGAACCTATTGTTCCAGAGAGACATCTAAAGAATCTTGGCCTAGGTTGTACTACTAGCAAGGTTACCCTTATTGGAAAAGTTACTTCCACCAAACAAGCTGAGGCTTCCTCTTGGTTACCAACATCACATGATACAAACATAGATGACTTCCCCCTCGATGTTGCTGACCTATTTGAGAATAAATCCCTCTTCATGATCTCCACATCATCCTTCACCCCAAGCAACCAACCAAATGACATACACCTAGTATACCCACAACTCATTGACTTGGACTAACGAGGACCACCGACTCTAGATTTATTAAAAAATGATGAAGCAATATCAGAATTCATGGGACTCCATGAAACTTACCATGGGAAGATAACAAGGCTGGTTTTGACATAGATATCAACACAAGGGCATACTACAGGGAGATGATTGAATCCTTCAATCGCAAAATTGATGAAATGCAACTAACATGTAGATCTTTGAGTGAAAACCACACTGGGGCACCATTTTATCCTAAAATAGTAAAAAGAAAGGATGTATCTTAGGGTGAAAATCTCTCTAATGCACCCAAGGATGAGGGATTCAATCTCTCGCTTAGTGTGATGCATCCAAAAAAGTTAGTAGTATTGGAAAAAAAAACCACTCCAGTCAATGTGGGAACAAAATAAGCACCTAAGATCACTTTCTATGCCAAATCCTTTTTGGATGAAGAACAAAATAACCTAGCTGCATTCCTGAAAGAGAGAAGAACCAAATTTGCATGGTCATACATAGATATTTCAAGGATCGATCCATAAGTGGTTATGCATTATCTAGCAGTCTATCTTGAAGCCAAACTAGTAAAGTAGAAGTTAAGGAAGATGCACCCTTAGATAACACTCTTGGTGAAACTTGAGTTACAAAAGCTTCTTGATGTTGGATTTATCTGATTGATAGATTATCCTAAGTGGGTTTCAAAGTTGGTACCAATCTCCAAACCCACTTGGGGCATCAAAATATGCACTAATTTCAAAGACTTTAAAAAGGCCCGCCCAAAGGATGATTTCCCTCTTCCTACCATTGACATCATAGTGGACTTAACAACTGAGCATGAAATGCTATCACTCATGGATGGTTTTTTAGGCTATAATCAAATCATGATCACTAAGGAGGATCAACACAAAACTACATTCACTTGTCCATGGGGGACATATTGCTGGAACATGATGCCATTTGGGTTAAAGAATGTAGGAGCAACCTATCAAAGATAAATGACCCCCATCTTTCATGAATGATCCAAAAAATAGTCAGAGACTATGTGGATGATATTTTGGAAAATTCAAAGAAAAGGAATGAGCACATACAAGTCTTGGGACCCATCTTCGACAGGCTCAAAGAGTATAAGGTACAACTGAATCCAAAAAAATGTGTCTTTAGGGTGACATCAGGGAAGCTTCTTGGCTACATAATATCATAGAAAGGGATAGAAATTGATCCAACAAAAGTGAAAGCCATCTTAGAAATGGAACCACCACAAACATTGAGGTAGATGGGAGGGTTACAAGGAAGGCTACTGTCCATTAGGAGATTCATAGCATAACTATCAGATAAAATCCACCATTTTTCACATCTTCTCCATAAAGGAATAACTTACAAGTGGGATGAGAAGTGTGATAAAGATTTCCAAAAAATTAAGGATTATCTATTGACACCTCCAGTGCTCATGCCACCTATACCAAACAAACCATTAATCCTATATATCTCAACAACATCAACAACACTAGGTGCTCTTCTAGCACAACATGATGAAAAAAGAAAGGAAATAGCCATATACTACATCAGTAGAACCTTGGTGGGATATGAAATTAACTATTCATCCATTGAGAAAGCATGCTTAGCGGTGGTTTTTGCTTCACAAAAATTTAGACACTACATGCTATCACATCAGATCAAGCTTATTGCAAAGATTGGCCCATTGAAATACCTATTATCAAAAGCAAATCTCATTAGGTGAATGACCAAATGGGTAATGATATTGACTTAATTTGACGTAGAGTACATGGAGTGCAAGGTAATCAAAGGAAAAGTGATCGTAGACCAACTGGAAAATGCACCTATCTATGTAGAGAATCCATTGATATCTGAATTCCCTAATGAATTAGTGTTCCTTATCAAAGTAGCCGATCAGTGGAAGATGTACTTTGATGGATCATTCACCCAAAATGGATTAGGGGTGGGTATTCTTTTCATTACCCCTCAAGGATATTGCATCCCAAAGTTATATAGGCTATCATTTCCATGTACTAACAACATTGTGGAGTATGAATCCCTAATCATAGGTCTAAGGATAGCAGTTCAATGATAGATACAAGAGTTGAAATTCTATGGAGACTCACAACTAGTTATCAACCAAGTCAATGATGACTACCAAACCAAGGACGACAAGCTTAATCCTTACAAGAAGATGGTAGAGAGTATCAAGGAACTTTTCATGGATATAACTTTTGAGTAGATTCATCGCATGAACAACTAAGCAATAGATGCTATGGAAAAAATTGGATCATTGTTAGACATGCCGCACAATGTCCTGCAATGTGAATTCTTGGTAGAACAACTTCTCATACCAACTTTCAAAATATTAGAATCTGAATTTGTGTGTATCATTGTTGGTATTGGATCCCCGTGGTATCATGGAATATTCACCTACCTAAGCAGGGGAAACCTCCCATCCGATATTACCTCCAACCTTAAAAAGACCTTTGTTAAAAAGGCATCCCGATTCACGATCCTAGGTGATACCCTTTACTATCGAAGCATCAAGGGGACATTACTACAATGCTTTAACCAAGAGGAAGCCTTGACTACTTTAACATAACTTCATGATGGCATATGTGGCTCCCATTCTAGTGGTATGAATTTAGCTAAGAAACCATTAAAAATGGGGTACTACTGGCCAACCATGGAAAGAGAAGCTCATCAACATGTGCAGAAGTATGTCCAATGTCAATAGCATGGAAATTTGATTCATGCTCCAGTTCAAGAGTTACAACCAATGGTCACACGTTTTCCTTTCTTGTAGTGGGGGCTTGACCTCATAGGAAAGATTAATCCCACCTCATCTAATGGCCACAAGTTCATCATTACAGCTGTAGACATCCAAATTTGGACACATAATTTATCCAAATTTACCACTTTTTATCTAAACATTCTCTTATTTGAGTTAATTAAGTAATACTACTATTAGTTAATTAATACCCTTAATTCTGCCAAATCCCTAAGGTATTTAATTAATAATTAAATACTTTACTCTTTTAATCCTCCTTTCATCAAATAAATTAAATAAATAATACATTTATTTAATTCCTCACATGTCATTTTCATCTAATCCTAATCCATCTCCTAATTTCTTCATTAGGGATGTAAACATGCTTAATCCTTGATTAGGATGTGTCACATCCTCCAAATTTTGCAAGTTGGCTTCTAATCCTCATTTATCTTCTAATTACTGATTAATTAATCTTAATTAGTACCTTGGTCAACTCTCTCCACCCCCAAGGAATTTTTAATTCCTTTTTATTCCTCCAAGAATCCCCTTTTCCCATGCATCTTCTAGAACCTTTGACTTATCACATCAAGTCACATGTGACAAACTCCCACCTTTTGGGAACATTGTCTTATCCACTAGATTCTTCCAATCATTGTGAATTTAAAATTCACTTTTATTCACCCAAGATTCTTCCCATCTCCCAATGTACTTGCAAGGTACTTGTCCTTCCTCCACCTCATGTACCTTTTGGCCACCTCACTTACACTCATCTCCTCTTAGCCACTTCACCATCCACATGTCAAGATGTGAGGGCTTGTGAGTTCTCAACCCACCATAGCCCTTCATCTTGACCTTGTTGGATGAATCTCAACTATTGAATTCTCTAGAGAATTCAAATTCTTCTATAAATACCCCCTCCTTAAGGGCATTTTCAACACTTTCATTTTGAGCAACCTTATGCTGCCAATTTGCATTCTCAAGCATTTGCTACCATTTAGCCATCCATTTAGTCATTTTGCATTATCAATCTTGCATCTAGTAACATCAAAAGCCATCCAAGGAGCACACAAATTCATCTAAATCAAGGGCCAACCAAGGAGTCTTCAACAAGGAAGGTATAATCGATTTGCATCTTATTTCATCTATTTTCCTTGTTTTTATCACTCTTTAGGATAATCCTTGAAGTGTTCTTAGTGTTTTTCCACTTGCATTTTTAGTTATTTTGCACATTAGAATAGGGTAAAATTATGAGGTACACATTTTTGGCACGCCCGGTGGGACCCTCAAACGGGTTCTTGCATATAACCTTCATTTTTGCTAAGTATTTTGCAGAAAAAGGTCACAGAAAGGCAGAAGTGCCCTCTATTTTACTATAGAAAGACAGAAGTGCCCTCTGTTTGCTGCAGAAAGGTGGAAGCGCCCTCTGTTTTACTGCAGAAAGGCGGAAGTACCCTCTGTTTTATTGCAGAAAGGAAAAAGTGCCCTCTCTTTTACCACAGAAAGGTGGAAGCGCCCTCTTGTCTATTGTAGAAAGGCGGTCATGCCCTATATTTTAAAATTTGATTTCGCTAACAGTTTGCTATAGTTAGGCATATACATCATTTTGCTTAGAAGATCTTTTCTAACACTTTCTTACAGTAGGACATACAACTTGTCTTTTTCAAAAATCTGATAAAGTTTCTTGCAGAGGGGTAGATACGCCCTTTTATTTTTTTTGGAAGGCTCTTTCCCTCTAACATTTTGCTGCAGAAAGGCGGAATCGCCCCCTGTTTTGTTGCAAAAAGGTGGAAGTGCCCTTATTTTGCTGCAGAAAGGCAGAAGTGCCCCTGTTTTTGTTGAAAAAAGGCGGAAGCGCCCCCTATTTTGCTGTAGAATGGTGGAAGCACCCCTGTTTTGCTGCAGAAAGGCGGAAGCACCCCTGTTTTTGCTACAAAAAGGCGGAAGCACCCCTGTTTTTGCTGCAGAAAGGTGGAAGCGCCCCTGTTTTGCTGCAGAAAGATGAAAGTGCCCCTATTTTTGCTGCAGAAAGGTGGAAGCACCCCTATTTTACCACAGAAAGGAAGCTATGCCCCAAAACAACATAGTTTGGAAGCATATTATGGCGTAATCGACCAAGAATAGAGGATAAGATAGCTAACATTTGCTTGCAGGGCCATCTATTTGATCAAACTCTTGAAAAAATAATCCTTGTTGTTCGAACATAGTCTAATTAGGGGGAAGTAACCTTTATTGCTTGTTGTGCTTGTCTATTATTGTGTCACCCAAGGGGGCATTAATTTGTTTTCATTTTCCTCTTACACTTCGTGTGAGCCTGGGGAGTAGTTGGAAACAGTTAGTGCCTTCTTTCTAGTGGGACCTGCTTGGGGATTTCATCACCCCAAGGGATGATTCCAACCACGCGTACCGGTGGGGTATATAAAGGGGGGAGAATGAAAGTTGTACCCCAATCCAGTCACGTCATAATTGGAAAAGTGTCAAAGCTAGGGTGATACCTAGATAGACGTGAAGAGTTGGTCCGAGCCTTTCAGCATCTCGCTGGGGTTCCCGACTCACGCTTGTGATGGGCTGGTGTTCACGGTTGTACCTCATGTACCGAGAGTATATCGAGGACTCCCTAGAAGGCTTGTGCATCCTAGATTAAGACCTTTCCTGGCCATACCCTTAATATTAATCATAGGATTGTGCTTGCTTGAAGTGTTTTCTTGTGAAAAACCTGTGAAATCTTTGATACATTGGCCTTATTTTATCATTTTGAGTCCTTGCCATAGCCATTGCCATCAAAACCAAGCTCTGTTTTACTACAAAAAGGTAGTGGCGCCCTCTGTTTTACCATAGAAAGGCGGAAGTGCCCTCCGTTTTACTACAAAAAGGCAGAAGCACCCCTAACTTTCTGGGGCCATCATTTACAAACCATACGTCAAATCGACTTCGTTAAAAAACCAAAATTACTTAGTTTTTCAAGATCTATCTAGTGGTACCTTCAATTTCCTCCTATCAAGAATTTGACCATCGCGGGGTGGACAAGCCCCTAACTTCCCGGGGCCATCATTTACAAACCGTACATCAAATCAACTTCGTCTAAAAACTAAAATTGCTTAGTTTTTCAAGATCTATCTAGTGGTACCTTCCATTCCTTCATATCAATAATTTGACCATCCCAGGGTGGCCACGCCCCGCATCGCGGGGTGGACACGCCCCTCACTTCTGGGGGCCATCATTTACAAACCGTACGTTGAATCAATTTCGTTCAAAAACCAAAATTGTTCAATTTTTTGAGCTCTATCTAGTGGTACCTTTTTTTCTTCCTATCTAATCAAACCAATCCATTCCTCTAATCAAATACATATAATCATCTAATGAATCCAAGCACACGAATCCTATTAAGTTCATCCAATCACAATTATCCAATCAACATCATCTAATCATTTGATCCTATCCAATCAAACTGATCTAATACTTTAATCAAATTCATCAAATCATCTACCTCATCCAATCATCCATCTACCGAAACCCATCAAAATCAAAATCAATCCCATCGCATCATCCAATCATCCTAATCTGAACTTTAATCCAATCCTGATCTAAGCTTGACTTAAATCTCGATTTGAGCTTTAGTCCATCATCTTTGATCCATTTTATTTATCCTATCATCATCATGAATCCTCATCCTCCATCAATAGTAGTCAAGGGAAACCCTAATTACGTTGATGGCAATAACGAAAGTCTTGTCGATCAAGAGGTATATGACATAGATCCCCTTGACACTATCATATCTAGTAAGCTTTCTCCACCCACTTTCCAAAATCTAGTTACTCCTATGAGCTATCCTGTTATGTCTTCATCCATGCCTAATCATGCTCCTTATGCCACCTTTGACAATGGATATCCAGTATCTTCTTCATCCCCATATTTGTCATGTCCTTCATCTACATCATCCTCTTATCCTAATTTTCCATCCCAATACTCCTATTACAATTACCCATACATGTCCCCCTATCGTAATCCTCTTTCCCAATCTTCCCATACTAATCCTACATCCACACCCTTTTACCTTAATCCTACATCCACATATCCTCATGCTAATCCACCATCCCAATACCCTTATTATAATCTATCCCCCACATCCTCTTGTCCCACTACACCACCTATATCCTCTTGTCCTAATCCACAATCCATGTCCCACTATTTTAATTCACCACTCCAATATCCTTACCTTAACCCTCCATCCAATCCTAGTCCTCCATCTACTCCTAGTCCTCCATTCAATCCCATTCATCCATCTACTCCTAGTCCTCCATCCAATCCTAATCCCCCATCTACTCATAGTCCTACATTCGATCTCATTCCTCCATCTAACCCTAGTCCACCAATCCATAATCCCTCATCCATTTCTACCACCCTAGCCAAGCTAACCATATGCAAGTCTCTCATTTCAGAAGTTCTCCAAGGACTCATTACAAAGAAGCCATCCCCAACTCCACATCTTGAAGTCATGGAACCATGCCATCTAGATCCATCATCCATGGTCACTAGTGATGAGACCCTTCTCCATACCACACCTATTATTGATGTTACCACCCCTAGTACTTCTCAAACCATTGAAACCATTGAACCCACTAAATCCATTGAACCCCCATCTCCTACTCCAAGAACCACCGAATCCATCGAAGACACCCAATTCCAATCCACTCCTTCTACTCCTAGATCCACCCAAATCCAATCCACTCCTCCCACCCCTAGTAGCACCAAAACCCATTCCAATGAACCTCATGAATCTTCCATCCGTCCATCTTCCCACTTGAAGATTCCCAACAAGACTCTACCATGCCTCCCGCACACGATGAGTCATGCCAAGAGTCTAATCCAAAGCATGCTAGCATATCCCCTTCTCTAGATCAAGATCCTACCATCCCATCTAGTCCACCTCAAGATCACAGTCCCCCATCCATTCCATCCCATGATCCCCTTGTCATTCAAGCTTCCACTTCTCCATCTCCATCTCCATTGCATGAGCCTACTACCACAAATCCAGATCCTATCATGGCCCCTACTCCCTCTCCTGATGTTGCTATCCCATCATCTCCTTCTCATGATCCCCCATCATTGCCTAAAAATGCTATCCCCACACCACTTGCATATCCCCTTGGTCCTCTCACATTCCTCCATGGTGGTCTCCTCACAGAAGAAAAACAAAGCATATACACCAACCCTCCTCTTCCACCTAATAATGAACTCGCATCATTCTTCTAGAATAACAAAAATCCTATCCTAGATCGAATGCTCAAGAGAATGAACTATCAAAGAAAAGGTCTAGGCCTTCATGAGCAAGGTATTTTGGAGCCCATCCAAGCTAAAGAACAAATCTGCATGCAAGGTCTTGGACCTATTTCTCAAGACTCACAATCTAAAGATGTTGGTACAACCTCTGGACGTCCTCAACGAGCCTTTTCCAAAAGAAATGTTGACTTTTCCCATTGCCCCACTAGATCATATGCTGCCATCCCTCCTCCTCTATCATATCACCTCAAAACAACTGTCCATATTCCTCCTTCATCTACTACATCCATTTTGGGTCCTTACATCCCTCCATCCACCATCTCCCATCCTTCATCTACTCCATCCATCTTGGGTTCTTATGTCCCTCCACCCACTATGTCTGCTTTTGGTCCATATATCCCAAGATCACCTCCTCCATCTCATCCTTTCATCCATCCAACACCTATCCATGTCATCCATCATAAACATCCTAGTCAGGATCAACAAAGGAACATACCTAAACATCCTCCATCTACACATAATCCCCATACTCCTACCCCCATCACTTCACATCATCCATCTCCTCACACCCATCCCATTGCTACTAAAAGCGCTTTGGTTCTTAAAGAAAAAATGCATAAATCCAAACATCCACATGAATCTAAGGCTCCTCATGTCCCCTCCAAAAGACATGGTGAAGAGAAGAAAAATTTAAATCTAAGTCAAATCCATAGGCCACAAAGGCCCACCAAAGTAAAGATCAAAACCATGTAGATCCCAAAGAAAAAATATGCAATGCAATCAAATGAAAAATCTATAAGAACATCCAAAGTTGCTAATCCAAAAGCTAGTCATACACCCCTTTCATCTCCTAAGTCTTTTTTGGGTCCTTATGTTCCAAAGTTCACCACCCCATTATCCACACATTCTCCATCCATTAATCCTCTTATCTTTTCACATCCACCACCACATGTGCCAATGTTGGTCCTGAACACATCTCCCCATCACATATCCACCCCATCATTCCATCGATTATCCCATGTATCTCCCCTCTCAAATCCCCCTAATTCATCCTCTTGCATAATCCATTTATCCTCATCTAGTAGTCACTTCAAACATGGGCTCTTAACACCTTGATCCTTATCACATGTCTTCTAAATCTGCTTATCCACTTCCTTATCCTTACCCATCTCCTTCTGCATGACATCCAAAAAGTCAAAAATAAAAAAAAATAAAAATAAAAAAATAGTAAAGAGAAATAATCCATCCAATGATGAAAATTCGGAAACCAAGGGCCTTGGATAAATACCATGATGAAAACCTAGCAAACAGGCATCATGCGTAAATCCCCATCTGCACTTAGGGGCAACTTCCTAATATGCATTCCCTCCATCCGCTATGCTTCCAGCTATGCACCCGTCTTCCTGTTATCTATCCTCTCCATCCCACCTATCTTCCGCATCCTACCATCATATCCCATTCATCTCCCATCCCTCCATCCTTCTTGTGATCTTGATCAAAATAGGGGCACCTATCTATGCATGCTTTAGACACCTATTGGTATACATTTCCTTCATCCATGTTCTATCATATTTCTTAGTCACCCATCCTATCCTCATCTAGTTATCTCCTTTATCTGCCCCTCCCCTTGTCTTCCATCCCTCATGCCTCCTCATATATGCCATATCTAGAGTGGGCGCATATGCTTCCTTTGTGATATAGTCCTTGGAGAAGTCATCTATCATAACCTCCCTTCATCTCCCTATCCATCTATCATAGCATCCCTTCCATCTCCCCATCCTTATCTTCGTATCCATCTATCCTAGCATCCCTTTCATCTCCCAATCCTTATGTCCCTATCCATCTATCACAGCATCCCTTCCATCTCCCCATCCTTATCTTCGTATCCATCTATCCTAGCATCCCTTTCATCTCCCAATCCTTATGTCCCTATCCATCTATCACAACATCCCTTCCATCTCCCCATCCTTATCTTCGTATCCATCTATCCTAGCATCCCTTTCATCTCCCAATCCTTATATTCCTATCCATCCAAACAATCCCTCCTATCCCCCACCCCTATATCTCTATCCATTCTTTCATTTTTATCCTTATCCCATCTCACAATCCCTTGTCATTGGTACCTAGCTATAGGCCTCTCCCCATGTAACCCAATGCCATTTATCTCATCGTCATCACCCTTGCTTCTCTTGCACATCTTTCCAATCCCCTATCACTTTTCATCACTCATCTATCTATCATATCATTCTCCCAAGTCATTTTAATGCTTTAGATAACTATCCCATCCCTGAGCTTTATGTGATCATCATCATCTTATCCAATCCAATAGGTCTATCCTATCTTGTCGCATCGGTCCCATCTTTTTATCCACTTATCCTATCATCTTATCATCCTTTATCCATTGTTTTCCTTTGGTCTTGTCGAACTATGTTGCCCCTGCACTTTCACGTAGGCAAGGCTGATCATTTGATCTGCCCCCAGGGCACTTTGGATCAACTTGTTTTGGTCCTCCATCACTTTTCCTTCACCAGTCCCTTTCCGCTTTTATCCATGGTCATTCGTCTCCGAACTGCGTTGCCCTTGTGCTTTCACATAGGCAAGGTCGATCATTTGATCCGCCCCCGGGGATCCTTTATCATCTATCATCGGTCTTTCTTTTTCCATCCTATCATCCATCAAGGTCTCCATCTTGGTTAGTCGTCAGCCTTTTATCGAACTACGAGGGATCTGCGCTTTTATATAGGCAAGGCTAATCTTTGATCGGCCCCCAAGCCCCTAGGTCTTTAGGGTGTGTTAGTCTCATGTCTTGTCTCCCTTGTGTCGTGTCATCCAGCTATGCCCCTATCTAGCTGGTTCTTAACAAACAAGATCCACTTGTATCAACAAATCCAATTAGTTTTGAATATCCTATGTCATATCGATCTTTTAGCTTAGTATCGATCATCGGTCTCAATAGAATGCATCCTTCCTAATAGACCTCATCAATTCCATCTATCCCCTTGATCCTATGGCAAAGGATATTTGAAATTGATTGCGATCTTTTGATGCTTTTGGCTTTTGTTTATCATTTGCGCTCCCTATCATCACTTGTCAAGGCTGCCATGATCCATCATATTATGGCTTGTTTTGATTGGTCCACATAGGGGCATATCTTGCTCTTTTGTTTATTTTGTGTCTTCTTGGTTGTCCCACGTAGCACCCACCAAGATCCCCGAGGTCTTGTGTTATGCTGGGGCATCCTTTTGTGTTTGTGGTTATCTCAATACTTGGCCCAACCAAGGTCTTTCTTTGTGACTTTGGGGTGTTGGGATAGCCTTCTTGTCTGTTGTGTTTGTTTCATGCATTAGACACTAATACGCCTTGGTTCCACATACCCTGGCACTTGGTGTTATGCTATAGCAAAAATCAGTGCTCCGAAGATGGCAAATTGCATTTAGAATTGCATTTCATTTTTCATTTCATCATCTTGCATGTATCCCCCATCCCTTCATCCTTCTTCACAATCCCCCCATCCCTCCATCTTTTTTCCTATCTCTTCCCTTTCTTTTCCCCTCTTCTCTTTTCCTCCCCCCGCTGGGGCGGCTCTGCCCGTTGTTGGGCGGTTCCGCCCCGGGCGGCCCCACTCCACCTCAGGCAGTTTCGCCTGCTGTCGGGGCGGCTCCGCCCCAGGCGGGTCCACCCGCTATCGGGGTGGTTCCACCTCGGGCAGGTCCGCCTTGGGCGGTTCCGCCCGCTATCGGGGCGGCTCTGCCTTGACCGGGGCGGCAGTGCCCCGCGCGGGGTGACTACTCCTCTATCCCGCCGTCCTTTGCCCCCCTCCCCCCAAACAATTCACATTTTTATTATCTTTTTTGAAAAACTAATCCCGACCCATTTTCTAATTTCCCCCCACCATCAAAACCCATGTGTTGAAATTTTTAAAATTTATCAAAAACCATATTTTCAAGGGTTTTGATTTTTACACCGAAACTTCCGGAGGCCATAACTTTTGACTTGGGTGTTCGTTTGAGTTGAAATTTGATGGGTGGTTGCGTTATGAGATAACAAGTGGATTCCCAATTGGCTTCTTTGAAGGCCATTGTAACCCATTTTGCCACTTTTTCGGGGCCTCAAACTTTCATCTTGACGCTCAAAATCCCAATTTAGTGTTTTTTTCCAAGATTTTAAGAAATTATTTTCACTCATAACTTGAAATGCATATCTCAAATTTGGGATGTGAGTTGGAAATTCATCCTATCTCAATATTGGGTATTTCTTGGAAAAAATTTGGACTCTCAAAAGTATATCCATGAGGTTTCCTAAAATGGCAAAATTTGATAATTTTTGAAAATTGTCAAATTGGGAAAAATCTGATTGTCAACACTTTACGTCCTTTAAACCCCAGAACTCGGTGTAGAATCAATCCAATCATATCCTTCAATCATTATAGTCCTCAATCCAATCCTCATCTGAGCTTTAATTTAATCCCAATCTGAGCTTAACCAAAACCCTAATTTGAGCTTTAGTCCATCTGCAGTCCAAATCTTTGGATATCGAACCAAATCTTAAGATCCTTCTCTCCATATCACATATCAATCTTCTCCTCATCTATTCAATCTCACACAAATCACCTAATCAAATCCTTGGTCTTGTCCCCAATCTCGTTACCAGTCTTGACCCATCATCATCATCATCCATTAGTATCCTTCCCTATCCCTTTAGTGTTGTTTTGGGATGTATCCTTCCCTCATCAAAAACACTTTCATCATCATCATCGAGAGGTATTCTTCCCTATCCTTTAGTGGTGTTTTGGGATGTATCCTTCCCTTATCAATACCACTCAGTGGGATGTATCCTTCCCTATCCTCGTGTTGTTTCGGGATCCTTCATTCCCTCATTGACAACACTCCATCCATCATCGACCCCTTTTGGCTTGTCCCTTGACTGGGGAGACATCACCTTTTGAAATGCATTTGTGCTTCATCCATCTCCATATCACTTACTCTCTTATCCATCACCTTGCATCATCTTCCTCATCTTCCCTTGCATCACATCATCTATTTCGAGAGCACACACGTGTTCTCTTCAACCCACATGTCCTCTCCAGGGGGCATCCTCAATCCCTAATCTTCATCTTCACCCCCATCATCTTTTTTTTTTTCCAATCAATCCTTTGATGACTAGGGCGTCTTTCCCAATCTAACCATCTTCTTCTAGGTTCTATATTTTAATATTCTTTGAAATGATGCTACTTCATAGCATCATCTCAAAGAGGGGAAAAATGTAGACATCCAAATTTACCACTTTTCATCTAAAAATTCTCTTATCTGAGTTAATTAAGTAATATTACTATTATTTAATTAATACCCTTAATTCTGCCAAATCCCTAAGGTATTTAATTAACAATTAAATACTTTACTCTTTTAATCCTCCTTTCATCAAATAAATTAAATAAATAATACATTTATTTAATTCCTCACATGTCATTTTCATCTAATCCTAATCCATCTCCTAATTTCTTCATTAGGGATGTGCACATGCCTAATCCTTGATTAGGATGTGTCACATCCTCCAACTTTTGCAAGTTGGCTTCTAATCCTCATTTATCTTCTAATTAATTGAATTAATCTTAATCAGTACCTTGGTCAACTCTCTCCATCCCCAAGGAATTTTTAATTCCTTTTTATTCCTCCAAGAATCCCCTTTTCCCATGCATCTTCTAGAACCTTTGACTTGTCACATCAAGTCACATGTGACAAACTCCCACCTTTTGGGAACATTGTCTTATCCACTAGATTCTTCCAATTATTGTGAATTTAAAATTCACTTTTATTCACCCAAGATTCTTCCCATCTCCCAATGTACTTGCAAGGTACTTGTCCTTCCTCCACCTCATGTACCTTTTGGCCACCTCACTTACAACTCATCTCCTCTTAGCCACTTCACCATCCACATGTCAAGATGTGAGGGTTCATGAGTTCTCAACCCACCATAGCCCTTCATCTTGACCTTGTTGGATGAATCTCAACCGTTGAATTCTCTAGAGAATTCAAATTCTTCTATAAATACCCCCTCCTTAAGGGCATTTTCAACACTTTCATTTTGAGCAACCTTATGCTGCCAATTTGTATTCTCAAGCATTTGCTACCATTTAGCCATCCATTTAGTCATTTTGCATTATCAATCTTGCATCTAGTAACATCAAAAGCCATCCAAGGAGCACACAAATTCATCTAAATCAAGGGCCAACCAAGGAGTCTTCAACAGCAAGGAAGGTATAATTGATTTGCATCTTATTTCATCTATTTTCCTTGTTTTTATTACTCTTTAGGCTAATCCTTGAAGTGTTCTTAGTGTTTTTCCACTTGCATTTTTAGTTATTTTGCACATTAGAATAGGGTAAAATTATGAGGTACACAACAGCCACCGAGTACTTTACCAAGTGGGTGGAAGCCATTCCTATGACCTACATCATGGGGAAGCAAATTGCTAAGTTCATCCTGAATTATTTTATCTACCGTTATGGTGTTCTACAAGCCTTTATGTCAGACAACAAAAAACCTTTCAAGAATCAGAATGTGAAATATCTATGTAAAATATTCAACATCCAACACCAATTCTCTACCCCATATTATCACCAGGGCAACAATCAAGTTGAGGCTACAAACAAGACCATCCTAAAGATCCTAAAGAAAATGGTCAATGAAGCTGGTCGTGACTAGCATCTATAGTTGAATCCAACCCTATGGGCCTATCGAACCAGTATCTGCACACCTACAGGTGAAACCCCATTCTCCTTGGTCTACAGATCATAATCCATCCTACCTATTGAGGTCAAGCTTCCATCATTGTGAGTGTCACTACAAAATCTGATCACTAATGAAGAGTACATAGTATCTCAGCTAAATGAGCTAGAATTCTTGGATGAGCATCGTCTTGATGCCCTTAATCACTTACAAGTATATCAAAATCAATTGAAATGAAGCTATCACAAGAAGATCAAGAAACAATCTTTCCAAGTAGGGGATCTTGTTCTAAAGTAGAATCAGAAAATCTTCTAGATCAGGACAGTAAAGGAAAGTTTGAGCCTAATTGGTTAGGTCCCATTGTCATTATGATAAGTTATGGATCATGAGCATATCAATTGTCAACACCTGAAGGTGAACCCTTGCAGGAACTAACCAACAACTTCTTAAAAAATTTTATGCCTACGCTTGAAGGGTGTAAATTTGAAAATACAAAAAAATCAAAAAATGATCAAAATCCAAAAAAATGAGAAAAATGATTGAAAAAAGTAAAGAAAAAAAATCATCCTCTAGTGGAAACCACTTTAGTGGCACTTTGGGAAAGTACCTTGGTGAAAACCTAACAAACAAGCATGTTGCATAAATAAAGAACCTCCATCTACCTTGGCTCTTTATCCTATCATTCTTGCCATCAAATTCATCCATCGCTCCATCCATCCCATTTATTCCATCACCCATCTACATCCTTATCATAGCTTGATGTTGTGAAGTATCATATGCCCTTAGTACTACTTGACATAATCTTAAGGTTAGCTTCTCTTTCCTATATCAAAGTAGTCTATTACATCACATCGGGGGAAATTTGTTATGGATCAAATCAGGTTCTTGTATATCTTAAGGTTATTGGAAATCACAATAAAAAACCCCAAAAACATTCATAAAACATCTCATCAAAAGTATAAAAATATTTTCAAAATATTGTATAGCAAAAAATCCAAAAAATCCAAAATATTGTATACCTAAAGTCCCAAAAATATTAAAAATTGCAAAGTCAAAATTCAAACCATCCATAAAACATCAAAATCCCTAAAAAAGGTCAAACATAAAAAATCCAAAAAATAGAACCATGTCAAACTATGAGTCTCTGAGCTAGAACATAGGAAAGGCCATCATTGATGTGCCCTCGAGACACCCTAGGTCCTTTAGGAGTCCATCATAATAAGCTAATATTCCATCCACTGTTCATATCTCATTGTCAATAAGTTGGGTCAATTGAACTATGAGTCTTTAAGCTTGAACGTAGGCAAGGCCATCATTGATGTGCCCCTAAGACATCCTAGGTTAGTCCTTTAGGAGTCCATCATAATAAGCTGGCATTCCATCCATTGTTCATATCTTAGTGTTAATAAGTTGGGTTAGTTGAACTGTGTGGTCTTTGTGTGTATAACGTAGGCAAGGATCATCTTTTATCAGCCCCCAAGGCCCCTAGGATAGGTCTTTTAGGTTAGGTTCTTGGTTGAAACTTGAAAAACCCCTAAACATTCAAAATCTCAAAAAATCCCAAAACATTAAAAAATTAGAAAAGCCCAAAAACATTAGAAAACATTCAAAAGAACTAAACAACCTCAAAATAATATGAAAACCAAAAAAATCACATAAAATTTCAAAAAGACTAAAACCAGCCTCAAAACATTTTCAAAAATACCAAAAATATTGAAATATTCCATAAAACTCCAAAAACCACCCATCCCATTCCACTTTCACCTGCAATAAACCTTCACCCATAATAAATCAACCATCATCTTCAACCTTTGGCAAAAAAAATATCAAGCAAGTATCATAAACTGTCATAAAGTGAGAACCTAATTGTCAACATCTAAAGTCTAGATGATAGGTGAATGAGTTAGTAGAGTTTGTATTAATGACTTATCATAAACCTCATCCTAATCAAACCATCTGATAACATGTCCTAGGATGCATCCTTCCTACGATGGACAACATAAAAAATAACCTTAGCTAAACATAAACTGGCAAGAGATATAGATAACACTAACTATTTTTCTTTGATCTTTTCTTTTGATTTATCTTATTGACCCATTCTGAGGACCTCTCGATGGTGTCTAAACAATTTAGAGAGAAAGGAATAGGGAATTGATCATTATCTTTTGTTTGTTGTGCTTGTGGGTATTCTTGTAAAATAATCTTGGCACATACTTGCTTGGTTGTGTGTAGGGAAGTAATTTGGAGTAGATTGTTGACTATTGTGTATGCTTTGGTGCAAGATATTTTGAACTACTAAACTATGTCCTGACGAGGTTTCCATATGTCAAGATGTGAACAAGAGCTATCCTATCTTTTTGCAGAGTCAAAGTCCATTACACTAGATGCAACACCATCCTAGTCATCAATACCATGATGCATTGTGTCTATGTGTTATATAAAAATAAGGAATGACAAAAAATCCCAATCCCAAGATATGAGAAAATCATCATTCATCTCTCATCACCATCTCTAATAAAGTCTCAGTGGATCAATGACTTGTTGAACTTTATCATCAAAATAAATGGTCAAATTATTCATCTTATTTCTTCTATCCTCTCTTCACGCTAACCTGGTGTCCTGACAATCAACAAAAAACATCATCAATGCATTCATCCTGCATCCAAAAATCATTAGCATGCATACATATCATAAAAATGTACATCACATTATCTATACATACATCATCATATCATAAATTGCATAGAAAAGTACACAAAAATAAATGCATCCATATCATCTGCATCTACATAAGCATAAGTATATCATAGCATCCATCTCCTAACATTTCATAAAAAAAAATTGAAAAAGAAGTGCATCCATCCATTACATTGCATCACATATACATCATAGATCATCATCACATATCACATATATAATATCACATATCACATAAATAGAAAAAAGTGCATCCATGCATAAGAATATCGTATCACATCACATTATAAATGCATCAATACATTCATGAGCATGAAATAATGAACAAATCACATATCGAATCTAGATCATCTCATATATATATATCAAAAAATGATGATTGTCATGATACAATATCTAAATCAGTGTATGTATATCGATCAAAAATACAATATCCACGAGGCTATAAAAAATTAGCCCATGAATGTATATCTGTATAAATGAATCAGGAAAACAATCAAAAAGTGTCTTTACAAGTAGGCTAGCCCTAGCGGTTGCTTGTCTCACCCTTAATTAATGGTTGATCCTCAACTCTAGGTGGTGCTCCGCTCTGCTGTGAAAAATTAGGCTGTCACATACCCTAAGGAACATCACGATGATAGTGCATGCAGTAATATGAAGCCTCGGTAACTGCCTCTCTATACAACCGAGCAAATACACTTTGACCTTGTGATGCAGATGTCACTACCTCCAACTGCTATCTCCACCCAATCTCTTGGGCTTGCTGCATGTCCAATTGCTGCCACAATTGGACCTCCTAGTCTCTTTGTACAATCATGGCCTATAAATGATGCTACAACTAATCCTACTAAACCTAAAGCTGATCCCTCTTTGCTCTAAGGGCTACAATTTTTCCATCATGGATTTGGTTACTTAGAGGTGGAGGAGGCGGTGGTGCCCCTAGAACCTATCCATCATGGCCACCCTACCATCTTGGAACCTGTGCCTGATCTGGCTGCTGCTGGTACCCATCACTTGGCACCTGCCCCCTGTCCTAATCTTGATCCTGGTCTCTACCTCGGCCACCATCCCTAACACCATCTCAACCTCGACCTCTACCCCTGCCTCTACCTTTTCCTTTGCCTCCAGAGTATGCCCCTATTGGATTTGTCAAGCATTTAGGTGGCTTGAACCACACATCATATGTTGGGGTAGTCCCCGCATCTGGAAGGCCTTGATCATGTGCCCGCAGTTGTGGGATGAGCTATCTGAACTCATTGATCACCATGATGGGATCAATCTGAGCTCCCCATTGTACCTCTCTTTGAGACCTAACAAAAATTGTAATATAATCATCAACTAGCACATCCTATACCTCCCCAAACTACCGAGCAACACAGTTTGGGAGGTATCGCTCAATGATCGTGTTTTGTCTTCCCTGCATGTATTGATTCTATCTGGAAAAATCTAGCCACTGCTGATCATTGTACCACTGTGGATGCTATAGCCACGAACTCCACTTGAACACTATCATGTCATCAATGACATGACGACAATATGGAAAACTTGGGCCTGTGTGTTGCAATTTGATTAGCACCCTATATCAAAAAAATGATAGGCTCATCCTCATGTATATCTACGAGAATGACCAATGGCCTCGGCACTACAATATGCTCGTATGCCCATATATGAAGTAGGGTAACACCTGCTCTGATGCTCCTGCCCTCTCGGTAGATAGCCTCATACATATCATGGTACAAGGAGGCAAGGAGAATTGAACCCCAGACATACATAACATCCCTTCAGATCATACCCTCTCATGCTAAAGATCACACCCTCTCATGTTAATTCCCATCTAGGACTAAAACCTCTGCCTCGTCCATTTGAAGCAACGATGCCACAAATCAATGTTATAACAAACAATCTAAATGTGTCCACTTAACCTCAATAAAATTCCAGCTCAATCTAGGAGCTAATTAGAACAATCAAACATTTATGTAAAAGAGAGAGACATGCGTCTCTCCTAACATTTGGATTATTTATCACATGCTCACTATGAATCGACAATCATAGAATATGCCACGTGTCCTCAAGTGTGACAGTTGCCTCCTCTGTGGGCAAGTGAAATGAAGAGGTCTTATTGTGCCACCTCCCAATCAATGTAGTCATCACCGCAAGATCCATATAGAACTCAAGCAAGAAAGAAAGAATGCCCAATCCCAACCTACCCAGTCACTTAACCTCAAAGTCATTGAATTCTCTTGCCACTGCCACAATGTCATATCTATGCTCTTGGGACATCAACAATGGAGGATCCTCCTGTACGCATTGCACACACAACATCAATTTTCTGAAAAAGTTGAAAAACTAATCAAAATTTAAGAATTTGCACCCAAAAAATCAATAGCGTTGTTGAAATCAATAACATCCTTGATTTTGGGGTGCATCACCAATTTGGTGACACATGTCACTATGCTCAATAACAAATTGGTATTTGGGTATCACTTTACTAAAAAATTAGGGTGTGTCACCATTTGTTACATGTGTCGCCCATTGCTTTTGAGCAATGCTGAACTTAAAAAGCCTATGTGTCTCTATATTACCCATGTGACCCCCAAATTAGATGCATCGTTGAATCAAAATATCAGGGTGTGCGCCTCACCAGAGGATGTGCCACTATAAAATTAATATCAATGCTTTTGACACTTCAAAAGCATCACTATACAATGATGTGCCTATCAACCTATCTTTGACACCCTATTAAATGCACCTAAAAGTGAAAATTGAGAGAAGTTTCGAGTCACATACCTGGGGTCTGACGTTTGCATGTTGTTGGTACTCTTGAACATGATTCGAAAGATGAAGAGGGAGCACACGGTGAGCCATTTTTCTGTGGTATCATAGCTCAATCTGGAAAGCTCTTTAAGGGTTGAATGCACAAATGAATTGGAAGTGTCAACCCTTTTGAACCTATTTAAGCCTAAAAATTAGGGTTTTTTTCCCTTATTTAACTGTGCACCTAGGGTTTTTCACCAATTTCACCAATCTTTCCAAGATGAAGCTTTTTATGCATCATCTTTTATGTTTTTGGCATATTTTTTTGCATCCCAGAGCCTTTTTGGACCCTTGAAGTAGCTTTTAACCTTTGTTGAGAAATGAACCCAAAATTCAAACTTTCTTCCTGATTTCTTAAGGGGGCAAGGAACTAGCTTATTCCTTTTGCTGGGGCAACAACAAGACATCCAAAAATTAGAAATTTTTTATTTTTTTATTTAAGTAGTAGTTTTTAATTTGAAAGGTGTCAATCTTTGAACCAACGTAATAGGTACCTCGCTTCAAAGAAGGGAAAAATGTAGACACTTAAAAATGTCCTGAATGATATCATGCACTTGAATTAGGTATAATAACATTGTTTCAAGGACAAACCCAACCTCTTTTGGCTTAATTGATTAAATTGGCCTAGCTATTTAATTAATTGTCATTTTCATATATTAATCTAATTAATCTAATTGTGTTAATTCACCCCTTTTCATGCTAACATTTCATCTTATTAAATTGAATAAATCTAATTATTTAATGTAAATCCCTAAGTCCTTTTATTTAATTAAATGACCTTAAGGTATTTAATTAAATGTCATCATATCTCTGCTTTTCATTAAATCATTTATTTAATGAATATCATGTAATTATTCTAAGATTGCATAATTAACATTGTATTAATTATCAATTATTAATAAATATAATTCCCCCCATTTGCAAGGGAAAATTCTAAAGGAATATTCCTCCTTTGCACATTCCTCCAAAAGGAATATTCCCATAGAATATTCCTTCCCCTTTTACACATTAAAACTTTATTTTAATTATTTAAATATCTAATTTCCTCTTCCTAAAAAACTTACAAGACTTCTTGTGCAAGATTTGTGTGTGTTTGTTTGGAAGAATATGGACCCTTGATTCTTTCCTTGATCCATGTGATAATTGATTCTCGTCCGTTGATGAGAATCCATGATCCATGTTTCATCTTTCCTCCATCTTTGACCATTGATTAACCTTTTTAATCTCAACCCTTCATTTCTCATTTGCTCTCATATAAATAGGTCACTATTTGGAGACAAATGAATCCATCTTTTAACAACAAATTTATGTTGTTAAAATCACTCTCACTTGCACTCACATTTAACATCATTTTAGCTTAATTTTCTTCCATATTATCTTAGCTTCCATGATAACATAAGTGCATCCATTTAGTATATTTTATAATTAGGGTTTTAATCTTTTTAGCTTGAAATCCATTTAGATTATCTTTGCATACACCCATATCAATCATCTTAGTCTACATCATGTTAAAATAGCTTGAATCATATTAATTTAATATTTAAATCATGCTTTCATACACATTTTTCATCAGTTTCGTGAATTCTCTTCAATAGAATAGATCAGAATAGTCTCATTTATCCATGGGATTGGGAAAGGGTCACCATTACACATCAATGCAACACCACTCCCCCAATAGGATAAGTTTCAATGGATTAGAGGAGGTGTTTTTGAAGCTTTCATGATTTAGAATGTTAGTTTTAATGGATTCCTAGTTTATTTTTTATTGATTGATCTTATTGGAATGATGTTTAGTGGCATAACTACGCTTCAAATCTTCATGGATCAAGTGTAGTTGGCCCATACAAATCCGTCGATCACAGTTATTCATTCTTGTTGACAAAGAATATTGTTTTGAATAACTACTCAAATAGCTTCTATTGCACATGACCAACTAATACATTTTTTGAAATGATCCATACTATCTTGCCACTATCATGCCAAATGAAGCAACTTGCACTTGAGATCCTAGGGTTCCCATACGAATATCCATCAAAGTTGATTTTTAATCTTCTAGCTGGAGATGGAAACAATTAGAGCTTTGCTCTATAATTTCTTGATATATGTTTTAGCTTGTTATCCCCTTAAATGGAGAGGATCTGGATCATTTTCATTTTTTTATTATTGATTTGTCCCATTTTGGGAATGGTTATGCTCTATGCATATTTTTTTCCATTCTATAATGATCAATTCACTAATCCCATTCTCAATCTTCTTAATTATTTCTCCAATTCCAAATTATTTTTCATCAAATCTCAAATCTAAGCAATCCAAATATACAAGTGACAATCTCACAAATTGGGACACAAAATTCATATGGGTCCAAAATTTACCAATATGGATACTCATTCCAAATCCAAAGTCCTATCATCAAAAATCATAAAAAAATGTAATCCACTAAGCCCACCAAATTTATGATGTTATACTTGGATATATCAAAGGTTTTTCAAAAACATGCTTCAAGATCTTTTCCACTTCCTAATCAAGGTCAAAAGTTGGAATGTGGATATGTATGATGGTTAGTGGATGCAAATGTGATGGGTGGGATAATATGATAGAGATGATTGGCTAATGGTTATGAATGATGGATGGGGTGAGTGGGTGTATGAAGCTTTCCCCAAGTGTAGGGTACACATAGGCACTAGATTTATGCATGATTCCAAGAAAGATATTTTCCTCATGGTAATTCTCAAGGTGCCATATGAACAATTTTTGCTATTGGATGCTTGTTTCTCTTTACTATTTTAATTTTAATTTTATTTTTGGATTGGACTAGTGTTTTCTTACATGGTAAGCTAATAATACCCTATTTTGAATAGCTACTTTTTGTAGATCATGTTGTGAGTTTTTTTCTTAATAGATGTCATTATGTGATTTGGTGATCGCTAAATTGGTGTCTCTTACGGTGTTGGCAAGAAAAATGGAGTGCGAGGTAGGTTGGATGAAGGATGAGAGTGATTATATGAGGGGAAAGATAAAATATATTTAGCAATGGGGATATTATGATGATGCATTGGGATAGATAAAAGGGGCGGATAAAAGGATGTGATGAAAGGGGCATACGTAAATTAAATTAAGAATGATAATTCACACACCATTCAACCTTTTCCATAACGATGAAGCTATCAACACCTTCATGAGACTCTAAGATAACATTTCCTTATGAGATCATCAAATGGGATTTGAAATATATTTGGATGCACATGTATATCCATAGGAATCCATCCTAATGCCTCAAATCCTCACACCTAAAAAATAAAAATCCCAATAAATTCAAAGGCCAAAGGCCCAATAATATTTTGGATCCACAAATCCAATGATCCAAAATTTGATCTCAATTCAAGGACCCTAAGAAAAAATCCATAAATCTAAAGCCAATATTCACACAAATATAAAAATTAAAATCCTCTTAAACTATAAAAAATAGCTATACCAAATCTAAGCAATCCAAATATATCCAAGCAACAATCTAACAAAATAGAACACCAAAGTCATTTAGGTCCCTTGATATGGAAATATGGATACTAAATCCAAAATCCAAAGTACCACCATTTAAGAAAATAAAAATCCACAATCCCCATGGCCCAAAAATCCTCAAATTCAAATTCAAAAGAACCACCATCACATCCAAAAAAAAGGAAATCTCAAAATACAACATGGTGTAAAAATGTGTTGATCCTAATTCTATTTAATCATGTCGCCATCATCTTTCCCTTCCATCAAAAAATTTCACTCTTCCCAACCTATCATCCCAAATACCTCCATACTGCATTTATTTTTCCAAGCCTTCACATAATCACTGTACATCCTTTATCCAATCTGCATTCCACTCCATTTTCATTGGAAACACTCTAGAAGATGCCAAATTAGCAATCACCAAAGCTCACAATACATATTTTGAGCATAACACTTATATGATGATCTACATGAAGTAGCTATTCAAAATGTGATATTATTATCTTATCATGGAAGTAGATGCTTGCATCCAAACATGCAAAAAACATTAAAAATTATAGTAAAGAGAAACAAGGTACCAATGGTGAAAACCATTCTTATGGTGCTTTGATAAAGTACCATAATAAAAAACCATTCATGGGAATTATGTGTGAATCTATTTCCCATGTGTTGTCTACACTTGTGGAAAATATTCTTCCATCCACCAACCCCATCCATTCCTCACAATTATTAGCTAGTCATCCATATCATACCATTTTATCATCTCATCTATTGCATCCATATGCCCAAGCCATAATACCTATCATAATTCCCACTTTTGACCTTGATAAGGAATTGAATGAGATTTTGAAACATACTTTTGGTAGTTATTTGACACATCCAAGCATAGCATCATAAATAAGTGGTATATATTAAGGGGGATAATATCATTCATATGTGATAAATTCCTTGCAAACTACATCCTACATCCCCTCCCCTTTTCCCTCTTATATTTCATCCCTTATTTATATTCGTTATCCAATCCCTCCATCCATCCAACACCTTCAATCTTAGCATTGGAACATTTTCTTCCTTAACAATTTGAACTTCAATCCTAAACCCATCATCCAACAAACTCAATCTTGACATAGATCAACAATGTCAAATTATAAATACTCAAAATATTAACCAATTCAAATCCAATCCACAAAGCTCAAGTGTCTCCATGTTGATGCTAAAAGGTGTCACCCTCCAAATAGGTGTCCTAGGCCACATTGCTAAAGAAGACAATTCAGAATCTCCTAGAAATGATTGTAGACATAATCCAAAGACAAAAATATCTCTTCTCAAGACAAAGAAGCCTTCTAAAAATGTCCAAAAGAATCAACACTCACATCAAAATGTGAAGAATGATCATGTAGAGAATTAAAAAAAGGGTTTGAGTATTCTCTCACAACAAATGAAGAAGAATAATCTTCATCAAAGAGAATATGTATGCAATCAATGGTATCTCCCAAATATGAAATATGAGACTCCATAAACAAGTTTGAAATACCTATCAAGAAGGCATCACAAGTAACAAAATCTGAAAGATAATGAATATCCTGCTGCAATGAATCAAAGGAAGCCATATATATGTAGAAACACAAGCATCATCAAATGCAACAGTAGATGGAGGAGATGAAATGTAAGGATCAAGAATGGGATTCGATGTGAGAACTACCAAGCACAAGAAGAAAAAAGTCTCCTCTAAATCATGGTTCACACTAGAAGTGTGATCAACAACCGAAGGAACAATGCCACCATCAAAAGAAAAATCTACAAAGGTATACAACTGAGATGAATGATCAACCATCCTAGTAGCAATAATCCCCCTACTCTCCAAGTCTCTAATGATAACTGAATTAGGAGTGAATTCCATAGTCCTCCCACATCCAACATGTGTAATCTGATAGATGGAGAGAAGACTATTTCACAAATGAGGTACACACATAACATCATTGAAATTTCCCTCCCCAATATAAATAGATCCCTTCCCAATTACACTCTCTAGACACTCAAAATATCCTAATTGATATCATGTACTCGATTCTAATTCAGTAACTTCGTTTCTTCCTTGATCATTTCTTTACTAACTGATTAATTGAATAATCTTTATTTAATTAATTCATCAAAATTCCTCATTGATTAAATAAATCAACTGTATTTAATTAAATCCTAATTTTCTCTCTTTGATTAAATAAATCAACATTATTTAATTAAATCCTAATGTTCTCTCTTTGATTAAATAAATCAACTTTATTTAATTGAATCCTAATGTTCTCTCTTTGATTAAATAAATCAAATCTATTTAATTAAATCCTAATGTTCTCTCTTTGATTAAATAAATTAGCTTTATTTAATGTTCTTCATGTAATTGAATAGATCAAATTTATTTAATTAAATTATTAATTTCCCAACTATCCTCTCATTTGATTTAAATAAATCTAAATATCTAAATCAAATGTCAAATAAACTAATTTCATCTAAGTTAATTAATCATTAATTATCTCCTAACACTAAATCCTCCATTCCTCTAGCTTTTGCAAGTTGCACATGTAAATCAATTTATTTGATTTATTAATTCCTCCTATTTTCATTCAAAAATGGCATATCCTTGGAATATTGCACCTATTTGAATTCTCCCTCCCAAAGGACTTTTGTCTTCCAACTTGGCATTAAAAGCTCTTACATGTCCTCTCCTCGAGCCAACTTGGAATTGATTCCTCTTACATCCCTCCTTACACAATTCACCTCTTCAAATTCAAATTTCACCTACATCCATTAAACATGCACATTGTTCAAAATGTGCTCCACCTTCCTTCATTAGCATGTTGACAAGTGGCACAATGCCATTGATCCCTTCTTTAATCCCACATTATTCCTATTCTTCAATCCTCCATCCTTCTTCATTATAAATATACGCCTTCTCTATTGATTTAGGATCTAAATTTTGATGCAAGGTTATTATCCACAAGTTTATGCAAGTTCATTCACATTTTCATCCAAGTTAGCATAGAATTCAACATCCATAGCTAGGTTATTGGAATTTTTTTTATCAAGGATCAATCAATCATCATCAAGCTTATCAAGGAATTGGGAAAGGGCTTCTTTCCACATCAAAGAAGCACCAATTCCGCTATGGGATGTTGGTTTGAGCATTCAAATGAGATTTCATTAGCTTTTATTTGATATTTTATGTTGTTTTTTTGTTATTATGCTTAAATGAATTTCATAGGGAATGTTTAGTTTAAACTTGTTTGAGGACTAATATTTCTTTGTTTGTCCATGTTTGAACAAGTCTAGGCAAAGCATTCACATTTTAGCACTAGAAGGAGGGCCTATCCCCATTTTTAATTTTTTTTTCTTACAAGTTTCATCAACAAGTCCATTCGTGAATTCTGATGTAGTTCATCCACTATCTATTTCAGTGCATTGGTGGTGACTTTTGGCACATAAAATCCCTATTATAGCACATCCATAGCCCATTCCAATGCATTTACCTCTTGTTTCAGTGCATATACAAGATATTTTAGTGCATATGCTCTTTGTTTTAGCACATATGTCCATATGCTCTCTGTTTTAGTGTGTATGCTCTCTGTTTTAGCGCATGCACCTTTATTTGCAAAAAAATGAAATTCAGGGAGACTAATCTGTATCTTTCTATTTTGCAGATACTTTATACGTTGTCAAAGACCTATCTAAAACTACTAACGATGTTTGAAAGTTGGCATCAATGATGGTTGCTCTCACATGGGAATCAAATAAAAGGCAGATTTTAAGTTGGAAAAGTGGACGTTGAATTTGAAAAGATCATTTTTCAATGCTTATTGTAATAGCCTAGGGCTTTCATTCCTACTGTTGTTTTTTTTTTTAGGACAACTCACTTCTTTTTGGGTTTTAAAAAGAACATACTGTAGATGTCTAAATTTGGACACTTAATTTATCCAAATTCATCCTCTTTCTTCTTATTTTTCGTTAATTAAGTAATACTGCTATTATTTAATTAATATCTTTAATTCTACCAAATCCCTAAGGTATTTAATCAATAATACCTTATCTCTTTAATCTTCCTTCCATCAATTGAATTAAATAAATATTCCATTTATTTAATTCCCTTCATGTCACATCCTCCATCTTTTTTATCTTATCCTAATCCATCTTTTAATCCCATCATTTAGGATGTGCACATGCCTAATTCTTGATTAGGATGTGTCACATCCTCCAACTTTTGCAAGTTGGCCTCTAATCTCTCTTAGCCACCTAACCCTCTTCTAATCCTCATTAATTAATCTAATCAAGTACTTGCACAATCCTAATCCCCCCCTTTAGTCAACTTTCCCCATCCCCCAAGGAATTTTTAATTCTTTTTTATTTATCCTAGGCTCCTCTCTTCCCCATGTGAATTTTTAATTCACCTTTTAATCCCCCAATGCACCCTTTGGAATTTAAAATTCTTTCCCATCTCCCCATAAGGATATTTGAGGAATTTTTAATTCCCCATTGTCCTCTCACCCACATGGGGACAAGGACCTCCTTTATGAGGAGATCTTGTCCAATCCCAAGGTACTTTGTACCCCTCTCCATGTCATGTCCTTCTCCTTCCACCTCATGTCCACTTCACCTTTTAGGGCTATCTCACATGCCACATGTCAAGATGTGAGGGCTTGTGAGTTCTCAACTCACCTTAGCCCTACATCTTGATATTTGGTGGATCAATCTCAACCGTCCATTTCCCCTAGAATTTCCCAAAAATCCTATAAATACCCCCTCTTTTCTCTTATTTTGAGAGATCATTTGTGCTAGCCAAACTCTTGCAGTTTTGTTTCTCAACCAACACTTAGCTATTTTCATATTTCCAAGCATCATTTGCATCTCACATCTCACATCTTGCCATCCAAGGAGCATACACATCAAAGATCGAAGGGCCAACCAAAGGATCGACTCAACACAAGGTATAAAGTTCCATTTTGTGGCTTTGTCTTATTTTGTTTCCAACTTAGGCTAATCTTGAAGTGTAGGTTGTTTTAGTTGTTTATTTGCACTCTTTTAACTTGTTACTTGCTTTCTAACTATCTAATTTGACCTATCACATTTCTGGCACGCTCGGTGGGACCCACAAATGGGTGTATTTTCTTCACGTTTGCTATTTTTTGCATTTTTCAAGGTCCAGGTTACAGAGTGGCGGACTGGTCCTAATTCAGTGGTGGATTGGTCCTGGAGTGGCAGATTGGTCCTAGAGTGGCAGACTGGTCCTAATTCAGTGGCGGATTGGTCCTGGATTGGCGGATTGGTCCTTGAGTGGTGAACTGGTCCTAATTCAGTGGCGGATTGGTCCTGCAGTGGCGGATTGGTCCTGGAGTGGTGGACTGGTCCTAGTTCAGTGGCACACTGGTCCTAATTCAGTGGCGGATTGGTCCTGGAGTGGCGGATTTGTCCTAATTCAGTGGCGGACTGGTCCTAATTCAGTGGCGGATCTGTCCTAACAGAGTGGCGGACCTGTCCTCTAGAAGGTAAAAATTTTCAGTTTTCCCGAATTGTCTTTTGGTAAAATAGGAACATAGTTTAATTAAAGGGGTGTTAATAAACCTTGCTTGGCGTGTTTGGGAAGGCTATTTGATGTATCCAATCCCCTTGCACCATTTGGTGATCCTGAGTGACGAGAAATCATAGCTTTCTAAGTCCTTTTGAGTCACCCTTTTTCAATTTCTTAGTGGGACCTGCTTGGGGATTTCATCACCCCAAGGGACGATTCCAACCACGCATACCAGCGGGGTATATAAAGGGGGGAGAGCGAAAGTTGTACCTCAATCCAACCACGTTGTAATTGGTGAAGCGTCGGGATGACGTGAAGAGTTGGTCCGAGCCTTTAGTATCTCGCTAAGGTTCCCGACTCACGCTTGTAACGGGTTGGTGTTCACGGTTTGGGCCTCACGTACCGTGCGTATATCGAGGAATCCTTAGCAACCATGTGCATCCTAGAGTAGAAGACTTTGTTGACCATACCCGTTTCTACTAATCTTAGGGTTGTGCTGCTTGAATTGTCTTTCTTGTGCAAAAACCAGTGATTATCGATTTGGCCAAGTCTTTTTATGATTGTTACAATTTGGGTCCTTTGCCTTTGCCATCCATAAAAAAACCAAGCTTAAGTTTATCCTTTGGCTAACTTAACCTTATCTTTTAGCAAATCTGTCCTAGTGCTGTGGCGGATCTGTCCTAGTGCAGTGGCGGATTGGTCCTAGTGCTGTGGCGGATTGGTCCTAGTGCTGTGGCGGACCTGTCCTAGTGCAGTGGCGGATCTGTCCTAGTGTAGTGGCAGATTGGTCCTGGTGCTATGGCATATTGGTCCTAGTTCAGTGGCGGATCTGTCCTAGCGCAGTGGTGGATTTGTCCTAGTTCAGTGGCGGATCTGTCCCAATACAGTAGTGGACCTGTCCTTTTGCAGTGGCGGACCTGTCCCTTTGACCATCCTATACCATCATTTGGCATTCATTGTCCCTCTATTTTGAACACCGAAACGATCGTTTAGCGTCCAAAACAAACATCTGAACATCCATTTTGAGCCCTTCGTTCTAAGGGTCATTTGTCCTGAATAGTCTTTTGCTTGTTTCGAGAGCCATTCATCTATCTTGAGACACTCCCCATCCGTCCTAAACATGCTTTCATCTCTGATCTCCGTTATTCCATATAAACCCCGTTAGAGTCGTCATCCAAGTTGACCTAGGTATTCATCCCTAATCACAATCATCATAGCTGGCTTAGGATCGCTATCCGTCTTAGGTCAGTTATCCTTTTCGACCCAATCAATCCGCTTCTATCTCAAGTTGGATTCGGTGTCGTTATCATACATCCACCTTTTAATCAATACCTAGTGTTACCAAGGATCCTTCTTAAACTCGGTTGTGGATCTCGGTCTTCATCGTATCTATCATCACATCAATCCTAATCATCATATCGATCTGATCCCCACATCATCAAACCTATTCGGATCAAAACCCGAAATCTAGGTTAATCCAATCCAATCCAATCCAATCCAATCGCATCCCTATCCAATCACCTTCGACCCAATCAATCTACTTCCATCTCGAATTAGATTCGGTGTCGTAATCATCCTTTGATCATCCAATCCAATCATCAAAATCAATCCCATCGTATCATCCAATCATCCTAATATGAGCTTTAATCCAATCCCGATCTGAGCTTGACCAAAATCTCGATTTGAGCTTTAGTCCGATTCCATCCAAAATCTTTATCCATCATCTTTATCCTTTCATCATCATGAATTCTTATCCTCCATCAATAGTGGTCAAGGGAAACCTTAATTACGTCGACGACGATAATGAAAGTCTTGTTGATCAAGAGGTATACGACATAGATTCCCTTGACACTATTGTTGCTAGTAAGCTTTCTCCACCCACATTCCAAAATCCAATCACCCCATCTAGTTATCCTGTCATGTCTTCATCTATGCCTAATCACACTCCTTATGCTACCTTTGACAAGGGATGTCCATCATATCCATCATATCCTTCATCTACATCATCCCCTTATCCTACTCTGCCACCACAATACCCTCATCCTAATCCCTCATCCACATCCTCTTATCTCAATCCTTCATCCACATATACCCACTACCCCAATCTCCCATACCAATCTGCTCACCCTAATCCTACATTCGCACCTTCCTATTCTAATCCAACATCCACACCAACCTATCCTTATCCTAATCCGACAACCGCAGTTCCCTATCTCCATCCACCACCTCAATCTTCTCATCCTAATCCACCATCCTCATACCCTTACTACAATCCACCACCCACCTCCTTGTGTCCTAATTCACCATGCCAATACCCCTATCTTAACCCTTCACCTAATCCCCCATCTATTCCCAGTCCTGCATCCAATCCCATTCCCCTATCTAATCCCAGCCCACCAATCCCTAGTCCTAATCCCTCGCTAATCCATAAACCTTCATCCACTCCCACCTCGCCATCTCAGCCTAGCATATCCAAGTTTCTCCAAGGACTTATAACAAAGGAAACATCCCCCACTCCACACATTGCAGTCATGGAACCATGCCATCCCAACCCATCATCCATGGTCATTAGTGACAAGACCCTTCTCCATCCAACACCTATCATTGATGATACCATCGCATCCTCTGAATCCGTTGAACCCCCATCTCCTACCATCACATCCTCTGAATCCGTTGAACCCCCATCTCCTACCATCACATCCTCTGAATCCATCGAACCCCCGTCTCCTACCATCACATCTACCAAATCCATTGAACACCCACCCCCTACTCTGAGAGTCGTCGAACCTATCAACGACATCCAATCCACTTCTTCCACTCCTAGTATCCATTCCCAAGAATATTTTGAATCCTCCATCCTTCCATCTTCCCCACTTGAAGAGCCCCCCATGACTCCATTATCATGCCTTCCGTACACGATGAGTCATGCCAAGAGCTTGATCCAAAGCATGCCAACATATCCACTCCTCCAGATCAAGATCCTACCATCCCATCTAGTCTACCCCAAGATCACAGTCCCCCATCCATTCCATCTCATGATCCTCTTGACATTCAAGATTCTACCGCTCCATCTCCGTCTCCATTGCATGAGCCTGCTACCACAAAATCAGATCCTATCATATCCCCTAATCCCTCTCCCGATACCACCCATCCAGATGCTGTTATCCCACCATCTCCTTCTCATGATCCCCCATCATCGCCTAAAAATGCTATCCCCACACCGCTTGCATATCCCCTTGGTACTTTCACATTCTTCCATGGTGGCCTCCTTGCAGAAGAAAAACACAGTGTATATACCACCCATCATCCCCCACCTAATAATGGACTCACATCATGTTTTCAAAATAACAAAAATTCTATCATAGATCGAATGCTCAAGAACATGAACTATCAAGGAAAGGTCTAGGCCTTCACGAGCAAGGTATTTTAGAGCCCATCCAAGTCAAAGAACAAATCTGCATGCAAGGTCTTGGATCTATTTCTCAAGACTCACAATCTAAAGATGTTGGTACAACTTCTAGACGTCCTCAACGAGCCTTTTCCAAAAGAAATGTGGATCTTCCCAACCAGCTCCAACAAATCCTCTGTATCCCTCCTCCTCTATGCGTGCTCGCCTCAAAACAACCATCCATATTCCTCCTTCTTGCTCCATCCATTTGGGTCCTTACATCCCTCATCCACAATCTCCCATCCTTCATCTCTGCATCCATCTTGGGTTCTTATGTCCCTCCACCCACTCTGCTCATCAGGTACCTTATGTCCCAGATCCCTCACTCCCATCTCATTACTCATCATCCTTTTCTATACATGTGTCATCCATGTAGTAAACATCCTCCTACCATATCCTGTAATCGGGATCAACAAAACACATATCTAAACATCCCCCATCTACGTAATCCTCATCCTCCTACCTCCATTGCTCCACATCATCCATCTTCTCACACCCATCCCATTGCTAGTACGAGCACTTTGGATGCCAGAGGAAAAATGCATCAATCTAAACACCCACATGAATCTAAAGCTTCCCGTGTCCCCTCTAAAAGACATGGTCAAGAAAAGAAAAATCAAACCCATCAGCCACAAAGGCCCACTAAAGCAAAAATCAAAACCATGTGGATCCCAAAGAAAAAAGATGCAATGCCATCAAATGAAAAATCTGTAAGAACATCCAAAGTTGCTAATCCAAAAGCTAACCATGCCCATCTTTCATCTCCTAAGTCTGTTTTGGGTCCCTATGTCCCAAAATTCACTATCCCATCTCCTCCATTATCCTCACATTCTCCATCCATTGGTCCCCTTATCTTTTCACATCCATCACCACATGTACCAATGTTGGTCTGAACTCATCTCCCCATCACATATCCACCCATCATTCCATCTATTGTATGCTTTCAACATCACCCATTACCCCCATATCTCACCCATCAAATCCCTCTCATTCATCTCTACTTTTATAATCCATTTATCCTAAGGTTGTACCAACATCCAATAGTCGGTCTGAACATGGGATTTTAATACCTGATATAGAACTTGATGCTTGAGTCCTTCATCCATATCCTTATCGCATGTCTTCTAAATCCACTTATTCGCCTCCCTATCCTTCTCCATCTACTTTCACATGCTATCCAAAAAGTCCAAAAATCCAGAA
Organism: Sequoia sempervirens; assembly: GCA_007258455.2. Lineage (NCBI taxonomy): Eukaryota > Viridiplantae > Streptophyta > Pinopsida > Cupressales > Cupressaceae > Sequoia > Sequoia sempervirens. Next base: position 84,336,908 of record VDFB02271358.1, on the reverse strand, counting down.
AAGTCAAAAAAAAATCAAAAAATAAAATAGTAAAGAGAAATAATCCGTCCAATAGTGAAAACTTGGAAAATAAGTGCCTTGGATACGTACCATGATGAAAACCTGGCAAACAGGCGTCATGCGTAAATCCCTATCTGCACTTGGGGGCAACTTCCTGATTTGCATTCCCTCCATCTGCTACGCTTCCTGCTACGCTTTCGGCTATGCACCCATCTTATTGCTATACATCATTTTCATCCATCCCCTCCATCCTATCGAGCTTACACATCCTTCTTGGCATATCTCATTTATCCCAATCCTTCCATCCTCCTTGTGGTCTTGATAACAATGGGGCAAACATATAAGCATGCTTTGGGCACCTCTTGACATACATTCCCATCATCCGTACACTATCCTAATCCTCATTCGCCCTCAATCTCCCTTCCTTATCCATGCATCCTATCTTTATCCATCCCACTCTTTTATCTTCCCATCCACTTATCTTCCATCCCTCATGCCTCCTCGCACATGACATATCTAGAGTGGGGGCATCTATCTTCCTTTGTGATACAGTCCTTGGAAATATCGTTCATTCCATCCCATCTCCCTTCCATCTCCCCATCCTTATCTTATAATCGCTCCCCACAATCCTTTTAACCTCCCTATCCTTATCCCCCTACCTGTCCATCAATCTACCTAGCCAATCCCCTCTCTTCATCCAATCTCTCTCCCCCATCCCATCTCTCCCATCTCCCCCCATCTCCTCCCATCCCTCCAATCTCTCTCTCCCCATCCGCCATCCCATCCCCCCATCCCATCCCATCTCCTTCCTCCCCCATTCCATCCCCCCATCCTCCCCCATCCCATCCCCCCATCTCTCCTCCCATCCCCCCATCTCCCCTCATCCCCCATCCCATCCCATCCCTCTCCCCCATCTCCCCTCATCCCCCATGCCCCCCCATCCCATCCCCCCATCTCTGCGCACCACCTCCCACCATCTCCCCTCATCCCCCATCCCTCTCTCCCCATCCCCGTCACTTCGTAGCGAATCCATCTGCCAGCCTGGCCAGAGGACTTGTTTACCTGGAGGTGGCGGATACATCCGCCCGGCGTGGCGGATTCATCACCACCTGCAGTGGCGGACTGTCACTTGGCCAGCCAGACTTTGCTCTGCCGATGGTAGATCTGGTCCACACACCCTAGCAGCGGATCCATCGCCTCCCGGCGTGACCGTCGCCCCAGCCAGCCGGCGGACTGTCCGCGGCGGCTCCATCCGCCCAGTGGCCGGTCCGTCGCCTCCCGTGGCGGACACCCGGCTTGATGTGAGACTAATCCGCCTCGTGGTAGTCATGGACCCTTAACCTCTCCCCCCCTCTGGCGCGAAATCCAAGGCCACCAGCAAAAAAAATTTTCCTACCCATTTTTTCTTTCGTCGTCCCGGACAAAACCCATGTCTTGAAATTTTCAAAATTTATCGAAAAACCATATTTTTTAGGGTTTTGATTTTTACACCAAACTTCCAGAGGCCATAACTTTTGACTCGGGTGTCCGTTTGAGCTGAAATTTGATGGGTGGTTGCGTTATGCGATAACGAGTGGATTTCCAACTGGCTTCTTTGAAAGCCATTGGAACCCGTTTTGACCCATTTTCGGGGCCTCAAACTTTCATCTTGACCCTCAAAATCCCAATTTAGTGTTTTTCTCCAACATTTTGAAAAATTATTTTCACTCATAACTCAAAATGCATATCCTGAATCTGGGGTGTTATTTGGCAATTCATCCTATCTCCCCAATGGGTATTTCTTGAAAAAAAATGGGACCCTCAAACATACGACCATATAGTTTCCTAAAATGGCAAAATTTGACAATTTTTAAAAATTGCCAAATTTGGAAAAATCTGTTTGTCAACACTTTACGCCCTTTCAACCCTGGAACTCGGTGTAGAATCATGTCCACTCATATCCTTCAATCATTCTAGTCTTCAATCCAATCCTCATATGAGATTTCATCTTATCCTCATCTGAGCTTTAATCTTATCCCAATCTGAGCTTACCCAAACCCCCTCTGCCGTCAAGATCTTTGGATATCAAACAGAGTCTTCCAATTCCTCCCTCCATCTTCTTCAATTTGGTCATATTACTCCATTCTAATCAATCCATTCACTCATTCCATGTAACCATTCATTTATTTCAAACCTTCATCTATCATCTCAAAACTTCATCCAACCTCCTATCATCTCAAACCTTCATCAAACATCCTATCATTTCACACTCTCATCAATCGTAATCTTCCATCTTTTCCAAACCTTCACCTTCTAGTTCCAAGGATTAGTCATCTATCCGTCTGGTCACCTTTTCCTCATCTCCTAATCCCTTGTCATTGGTATCTATCTCTAGGCTTTTCCCCACGCAATCCAATGTCATCTATCTTATCATCATCACTTCTGCTTCTTTTGCACATCTTTTCTATCTCATCATTCATCATCTCATCGTTCATCATCTCATCATTCATCTATGTGGCATGTCATCTGCCCACTTCATCTTGATTTGGATAACTATCCCATCCCTGAGCTTTGTCTAGTCACTATTGTCCAATCCCATCCAACATCATCTATCTTATCACTTCATCATTCATCTATCTTGTCCCATCGTGTCGGTCCAATCCTTTTATCCCCTTACCTAGGGTTATCTCATCATCTTTCATCATCATTTGTCTTTGGCCTTATATCGAACTACGTTGCCCCTGTGCTTTCACGTAGGCAAGGTCGATCATTTGATCTGCCCCCGGGGTTCCATCATCAATCTTCCTATCTTGTTCCTATTTGTCTGTCTCATCTTTATCATCCATCGAGGTCTCCTATCTTGTGTCAATCTTATGTCATGTCTCTTGTGTCGCATCGTTAAGCTACACCCTTATCTAGCTACATCTTAACAAATGAGACTCACTTGTATCATCAAATCCAATCAGTTCTGAATATCCTATGTCATATCAATCTTTTAATTTAGTATCCATCATCGGTCCCAACAGGATGCATCCTTCCTAACATACCTCATCAATCCCATCCATCCCCTTGATTGATCCTATGGCAAAGGATATTTGAAATTAATTGTGATCTTTTCATGCTTTTGGCTTTTGTTTATCATTTGAGCTCCCTATCATCACTTGTCATTGTCGCCTTGATCCATCATATCATGGTGTGCTTTGACTTGTCAACATAGGGGTGTATCTTGATCTTTTGTTTGTCTTCTCGGTTGTCCCGCGTAGTACACACCAAGATCCCTGAGGTCTTGTGATACGCTGGGGCATCCTTGTGTGCTTGTGGTTATCCCAATACCTGGCCTGACCAAGGTCACCGCGACCTTGGGGTGTTGGGATAGCCTTCTTGTTTGTTATGTTTTGTTTTATGCATTTGACACTAATCCGCCCTGGTTCTTCATACCTTGGCGTCTTGTGTCTTCTACTATAGCAAAAATCAGTGCTCCGACGATGGAAAATTGCATTTAGATTGCATTTCATCCTTAATGACACTCCCCTCCCAATCTTCCATCACATTGCATCATCTTCTTCAGCTCCCCTTGCATCATCTCATCCATTTCGAGAGCACACTCGTGTTCTCCTGAACCTGCATGTCCTCTCGAGGGGGCATCCTTCATCCCTAACTTTCATCTTTCCCCCCATCATCTTCCTTCCTAGTCACTTCTTTGAATGACTGGGGCATCTTGGCCAATCTAACCATCTTCTTCTAGGTTCTATGTTTTAATATTCTTTGAAATGATGCTACTTCGTAACACCATCTCAAAGAGGGGCAAAATGTAGATGTCTAAATTTGGACACTTAATTTATCCAAATTCATCCTCTTTCTTCTTATTTTTTCGTTAATTAAGTAATCTGCTATTATTTAATTAATATCTTTAATTCTACCAAATCCCTAAGGTATTTAATCAATAATACCTTATCTCTTTAATCCTCCTTCCATCAATTGAATTAAATAAATATTCCATTTATTTAATTCCCTTCATGTCACATCCTCCATCTTTTTTATCTTATCCTAATCCATCTTTTAATCCCATCATTTAGGATGTGCACATGCCTAATCCTTGATTAGGATGTGTCACATCCTCCAACTTTTGCAAGTTGGCCTCTAATCTCTCTTAGCCACCTAACCCTCTTCTAATCCTCATTAATTAATCTAATCAAGTACTTGCACAATCCTAATCCCCCCTTTAGTCAACTTTCCCCATCCCCCAAGGAATTTTTAATTCCTTTTTATTTATCCTAGGCTCCTCTCTTCCCCATGTGAATTTTTAATTCACCTTTTAATCCCCCAATGCACCCTTTGGAATTTAAAATTCTTTCCCATCTCCCCATAAGGATATTTGAGGAATTTTTAATTCCCCACTTGTCCTCACCCACATGGGGACAAGGACCTCCTTTATGAGGAGATCTTGTCCAATCCCAAGGTACTTTGTACCCCTCTCCATGTCATGTCCTTCTCCTTCCACCTCATGTCCACTTCACCTTTTAGGGCTATTTCACATGCCACATGTCAAGATGTGAGGGCTTGTGAGTTCTCAACTCACCTTAGCCCTACATCTTGATATTTGGTGGATCAATCTCAACCGTCCATTTCCCCTAGGATTTCCCAAAAATCCTATAAATACCCCCTCTTTTCTCTCATTTTGAGAGATCATTTGTGATAGCCAAACTCTTGCAGTTTTGTTTCTCAACCAACACTTAGCTATTTTCATATTTCCAAGCATCATTTGCATCTCACATCTCACATCTTGCCATCCAAGGAGCATACACATCAAAGATCGAAGGGCCAACCAAAGGATCGACTCAATGCAAGGTATAAAGTTCCATTTTGTGGCTTTGTCTTGTTTTGTTTCCAACTTAGGCTAATCTTGAAGTGTAGGTTGTTTTAGTTGTTTATTTGCACTCTTTTAACTTGTTGCTTGCTTTCTAACCATCTAATTCGACCTATCACACATACAAAAGCTTTCTTTTTTACAAAGGGTTAAAAATAACATTAGAAACTCACTAGATTTGATTTTGGGTCTTAAGAATCAAACAAACAACTTCAAACACTCAAATTTGGTGCTATAAAAAGAACCCATTTACTGCTTTTGAGGTCTAAAATGAACATGTGCTTATCTTGTTTTGTAATCCTTTTTACAAACTAATACCATTGAAATGTGTATGCACTTCTCTTGCGCTTCACTGTGATCTTAAGAATCAAAATATTTTTTTGATATTAGGTTGTCTAAAGGATTGCCTCCACATTTCAAATTTGGGCTCTTAGAATTGAACAAAGCTTGCTAGGGTGAGAAAAGGCATCGCGTGTGTTCTCTCTTTGTTCATGCAAATATATATTGATCAAACTACAAATGCACCTACTCACTTTTGTTTACCTTTAAAGGGCTTACCTTGGTGGGAAAAAGTACTCACCCCAAGGGAACAATCCAAGTGGTAACGAGCATAATCCAAGCTCTTCCAAACCGCTATATAAATTTTTGGTTGTGATGAAAATAATAAACAATGGGAAGAGGTGCATGATAAATCTCCCCCCAGTATCTTTATGATGCGTAAAGACCTTGTTCTAAGGGTTGGGAGATATCTCACAAGGAGTTTATCATTGCACCTCCTAAAATGGATGCCCTTATTATGAACCTTTGTTTAGAATCCAAAATCCCAATATTTGTTGGTGTCAGGAGGTCGGACCTTTGGAGCCATCCCACATATTTGTGGTTCTTTGTAGAGATGAAAAATTTGTCATGGGAGATTCATGAGAATTGAAGCTTGGATGACCCGTAGAAGTGAGTGTTGTGGAGGGGAGCCAGTGTGGTAAAGATTCTATTCATCTGCTTTGAATAAGCGCAACTAGATTTATCCAAGTGGGAATTCAACAAATATTTTCTTTTCCATCCTAGGATTGAGCAATCTTTGAGCTAGTTAAACACATTGCTTGGATCCAAAATCTTGAAAACAAACATTCAACAAGGACATCAAATCTCAAACCTTTAGAAGGAGCAAATACCTTTGAAAAATCCAAGTGCTACTGCTTGTCCCTAGGGATTTCATCCTTAGAAGCTTCTAAGTATTTGGATTTATGTCTCAATTTTCTCTATAAAGTCAACATTAGGGAACTTGTGCCTTGATTCTCTTGATTTCCACATAATGGAATTTGTGCCTGATGAAAAGAAATTGAGACATAGACATTTAGTTGAATAGCTAAGCAAGAAAGTGTTTGTGGTAAAAAGAACTCATTAAGAAAAGATAAAAGACAATTGAACCCCACATATGTGTTTTCTCAAATGATTTCCCACAAGATCAAAATCCAAAAACCAAAGTCCATCAATTGAAACAAAAGTCTTAGTCCAAGAAATCTCAAGAAATGTCAGTCTATGCTTTACACAATTAGAAAAATATTGGTTTGTAATTTTTAAAAACATGCATCAAAGGATAACCCAAACTTGTACTCATTCTATTATTGTCAAAATCCAAGTCTTTTTCAACATTTTGAGTATCTCACTTTGTAGGGTTAACAAGTTCTTGGAAGTATAACATGTTCTTCAATACCTAGGTCTTGTAAACAAAATTCTCTCTAAGTTCACTTATGATCAAAATCAACACTTTCATCCATCCCCCAAACATCAATCAAAACCCATCTCACAAGAAACTCTTAGAAATCTTGGAAAAATCCTTCATACTAGACTTTTGGAAAATCCTTTAAAACAAATCAAAATCATCTTGTTTGACTAGGTGTGTGTAGATGAATCCTTATTCATACACTTAGTTAAATTATCATCTTGTGAACAAGTTTATTCCAAGACAACATCTAACCTATTGGATTTTATGAGTTCATTATGAAATCCAAATAAAAAACAAATCCAAAATCCAAAATCCAAATCCAAATCAAATAAAAAATAAAAAATCCAAAAGTCTTAAAGTCTAATTTCCCACCAAGGTTCCTTAAGAGTTAAAACATTCACATTACTCATCTTTCATTATCTCATCACCATTATTTGATCCTTAACATCTTATATTTTCTTTTTTGTACCTAAATTTTAGACAAATCTAAGGAGTTAGAGGGTCACCTCCCACATTCCTAAAAAAATGATCCTTATTTTATGGTCCAAACTAGATCTCAACACAAGAAGAACATGGAAACAAACAAAGAAACATCCACTTGAAGTGACTCGAGTCAAATTGCACCAGAAGTCAACTCCATCAGATCTAGCAATCCCCCACTCAACCTTCCTCACTTACCACAAGACCTTCAACAGGGAGATTTCCAAGTGGAGGATATCACCAACAATGTCCTAGGAATGACTCAAGATGAAATCATGGAAATGGTCCAAAATCCTGAAAAATCACAAAATTGTCAACACAATGATGAGACTTAATCCTTTACAATACATTTTAGAATTGGAAAAGGAAGGGGCTAAACTCCCTTCTGATTGTGATGTAAGCAGTATTGTGGAGAAACCTCTTAGGATTATGCCACCGGTTTCATTCACACCTTCCTTCCAAAGCATCATTCAACCCATTCCGCAACCAATCTCATCTCATGCTCCAAGTCAACCCATAGTTACCAAGGGGAGTTCATTGCTTCATGCTCTTCAAATGCATCTCCTTGTAAACAACCATGACTTAGATGCAAACACCATCTTGGGTCAACCCATTCCTCAAGATCTAAAACACCCTTACATTTCACTTGCTTTTCATGACACTAACAATCCATCCACTTTCTCTGCAACACCAAAATATCCCCTTATCACACAAGTCTCTCTCCCCATGAATTCACAAGGAGAAGGGGGAATATTTGGACAAGGGGGAATCTTTGATACCTCATAATCACTTTCTCAAGGAAACACACCACCCATCTTCCCACTGTTTCCCCCTCTACCATTGACATCTGCACCAATTCTTGGTTTAGGGAAACCCCATTTACCAATCCTCAATCAATCAAATCAAAGAAATCCCTAGTCATGAATCAAATCAACATACCAAATCCTCCAAGCATGCCACTGATATCACAACACTAGGTGGCACCAATCCAAACAACACAATCAATTGCGACACCATCTATAAATATGGTCTCTCAAGGACCTAGCATAACAACCACACCATCCACAACACAACCCCCTATCATCAATCCAATGGAACCTCAACAACCACCTCAAAAAACTCTCATCATGACATCTCACACCATTCTGAATCCTCCACCTCCACCACCAAAACCAAACATGGTAAATCAATACAATATCACACTACAAGCTTCCCAACAAGTCTATCAAAAGGAACTTCAACAATTTCAAAATCAACAAGCTACATAGGATACACAACTAGCCACCCAACAAGCACAAAAACAACAAGCCACACAACAAACACAAAAAGCTTCCCAATCCCAAGCTTTGTTGCAACAACAACAAGCTGCACAAGCTACACAAGCCACACAAGCTGCACAAGCCTCACAGGTTGCCCAAGCTACACAAGCAGTAGACACAAGCTCAAGCTCAGGAAAAAGCTCAATATCAAGTACAACAAGCTCAAGCACAAGCACAATACTAGGCACAACAAAAGCAACTCAGTAGCAAGCCTATCAGCAAGCTTTGGAACAATACCAAGCACAAGAAGAAGTAGCTCAACTACTAGCTCAACAACAAGCATTATTGGCACAACAACAACAAGACCAACAAGCATTGTTGGCACAACAACAAGAAGACCAAAAACAAGCATTGTTGGCACAACAACAATTGCAGACATACCAAAAAGCATTGATCGCATAGAAAAGTTTGCAACCGCCTCCCACAGACACCCAAAACAACCCACCCATCACTCAAATAATCAAACCCCCTCAAAACCCATTCATCCCACAAACCGATTCACAAAATGATGTCTGCACAAATTAAATTTCTCTCACAACAAGTGCTAGATCTCCAATTAGGGAAGTCAATGAAAACACCAAGCAATTTGTGCTCTTATCCATTTGAGAGAAGCATTACAATGGTTCCATTCCCAAAAGGCTTCAAGATACCTAAATTTGACAAATATCGTGGGATGGGTAATCTTGAAGATCACATTAGGGAATTTCAAGTACATTGTATGGAAGTTCATATGACAAAAATTATCTAATGTGACTATTCCCTTGGATTTTGGTTGGACCAGCAATGGAATGTTTCTCTGACCTTCCTCCCAAAATCAAAAAGTTCCAAGAAATTGTGGATGCATTCATATAGAACTATGCATTCAACATAGGCATGGACGTGAGTCTAGAAGAATTATCTGTTCTCAAACAAGCTAAGGGGGAAACATTTGCATCCTTCTTACAACGATGGCAATCCAAGGCATTTAGAAGCAAGTGGACTATGCCAAAAGAACAAAAAATCTGCACTATCATTCCTAATCTTGAAGGGACCTTGTCCTTCCATCTAAAAATTCAATACATCGCCACATATGACCAGTTGATCTCCAAGGCACTCAACATTGAAAGAGCCCTTATTGTACAAGGGGAAACACCTACTTATCAAGAAAATCATCCATCAACTAGTTATAATGAAAAACCTCGCACATGGGAAAATAAAAAGAATGTCACTAATGATGGTGTCATTGATGCCAAAGTTATAATCAGTGCCCCAAGGAAAAACACACAATCATATCAACAATCGTAAGTCAATAACTAAAACAACACACAAGCCAACATAGCATCACAACAACCCTACAATCAAGTCATCAATAATTTGAATAATCAAGGGGGACCACCCCCAAAAAACAAGTATCCCCCCAAACGAAAATACACACACCTTGGGGAATCAATCAAATCTATCATGAAAAAACTAGTGCAAGAGAATCTCATTAAAACCCTCGTTTATGAGAATTATAAGGAGCCCCAAGTGAAACCCCCATGGTATAGCAAAAACCACCATTGTAATTTTCATAAAATCAAGGGGCACACAATAGCCAGTTGCATGAGACTAAAAAATTTAATCTAAGACCTTATCGATGAAAGAACCATAAAAGTTGAAAAACCTGCCAGAAATCAGGACCTAGAGATATACACGAATCCGATGCCATATCACAACAAAGGGAAAAACCATGGAAAGGTAAAATATAACAATGTAAACCATTTTTACAATCATGTTGTTGCATCCTTAGATGAATGGGTCACTATTGTCAATGTCAAGGGAGCTAGAGCCGACTATGGAGTGACCACACGCAGTGGTAGAGTTACCATTCCTAGACCATCACAACCACCCAAAGCACTAGCCTCTAATCTGAAATCTATTCCCAATGGTTATAATGTCTTGGACTAGCTAAAAAGAACCCCTTCCCAAATCTCCATCATGGAGTTTCTGAAAATCTTGCCTGCACATAGGAAAATCCTAGAAGAAGCATTGGCTTCATCCACTATCCTCATAGATCTTGATGTAGACCAGTTCCAAGCTATGGTCAGACACATCACCACACCCCATCTCCTAACATTTTTTGACCAGGATCTCCTAACTCAACCATCTCATAACCATGCACTCCATCTTGAAGTCCTAGTCCATAAGAATGAAGTCAAAAGAGTCTTGGTGGATGGAGGTGTGGGTCTAAATATTTGTACTCTCAAGCTAATAAAGAATCTGGGATTCTCTGAGGACATCATTGAAAAAGGTAAAGGTATTACAATCAAGGCATATGATGATCAAGAAAGAGTGTATCAAGGCACTATTCAACTCCCTATTCAAGTAGGGCCAGCTATCATGGAAACCACATACCAAGTCCTTGACCTGGAGCTGCCTTACAATATCCTTCTGGGGCGCCCATGGATTCATGGAATGCAAGCTGTCACATCTACCTTTCATCAATGTGTCAAGTTTCCCTATCAAAATCAAGAGGTCACAATCCATGGTGACCCTAAACCATTTTATTATTGTAAGAATCTTGAAGCCAAGTACTACAAGATCCCTCAAGTCCAAAAGAATGACAAAGGTCCTACGACTCCATATGTAGACCCATCTACCTTAGCCTCCACTTTTGAGACAAAGACACCCTCCATTCCAGACATTTATGATATCAAAGTCATTATCTAGGACAATGGTTGTGGGGATTACAAAATGAAAAAGAGTGCCTTTGTAATAAGAGAGTTACCTCCATCTCCTTGGTCTCATGGGCAACTCGCATCGATTGACACCCCATCTCAAACATTTAAAGCATATCCCTCTAGAGTCAGATGTTGGGGAGACCTAAGCTGAGAAACGGTATACGAAAAAGACATATCAAGTTTGATATACCAAGATGAAAGGCCCGTGCCTAATCTTCCCATGGATGATAATAACAAAGGACTACAGATGATACTTGGCATGGGCTACAATAAAAACAAGAAACTTGGGAAAAATGACAATGGTCTTCTAGAACCTATCATTCCTGAGAAGTCTATAAGGAATCTTGGCCTTGGATGTAGTCCAAAATTAACCATACTTGGCAAAGATGCCCCAGTTAGAAAGGTCAAAGCTTCCCCCTCAATTCTGGTATCGATTACTTATCCCTTTGAGGACCCCCTCACTAACCTACCTATGTTATTTGAGGATTCTTCCCTTCTCATGATTAGTACCCTATCTTTCAAACCAAATGACCTGACTACTGAGCTAAAACTTGTCTATCCCCAACTCATTGATTACGACCAACGAGGACCACTAATTTTAGACATGTTTGAAAATGATGAAGCTCTCTTAGAATTCATGGGATTGTAGGATACGATACCATGTGGAGATCATAAAGATGGGTTTGACATTGAGCTAGACACACATGCCTACTATGGGGAAACGACTGAATCACTTAATTGCAAAAGTGAAATTTTAAGAGTAACATCTAGGTCTTTGAGTGAAAACCACATTATGGCACTCTTTGTCCTAAAAATAGTAAAAAAAAAGGACACATCCAATGGTGAAAACCTCTTTGAGGCACCAAAGGATGAGGGATTTAATCTTCCCCTTAGTGATATTCATTAGGAAAAGTCAACAGTCTTGGAAAAGAAATGTAATACAGTCAATTTGGGGACCAAGGAAGTGCCACATATCACCTTTTATGTAGAATCACTTTTGACGGAAGAACAAGAACTTCTAGCTGATTTTCTAAGGGAAAGAAAGGTAAACTTTGCATGGACCTACGCTAACATGCACGGTCTTGATCTAGAAGTTGTGGTTCACCATCTAGCCATCTATCCAAAAGAAAAACCAGTAAGACAAAAGTTAAGAAAGATGTGTCCACAAATAGCATTATTGGTCAAACTAGAATTATAGAAGCTCCTTGATGTTGGCTTCATACGGCCAATTTATTATCTAGAGTGGACATGAAATGTTGTCATTAATGGATAGGTTCTCAGGGTACAATCAGATAATGATAGCCAAAGATGATCAGCACAAAACAACTTTCACTTGTCCATGGGGGACTTATTGTTGGAACATGATGCCATTTGGGCTGAAAAATGTAGGAGGTACCTATTAAAGAGCTATGATGCTAATCTTCCATGACATGATTCACAAAACTATGGAAGACTATGTACATGACATATTGGCCAAATCCAAAAAGCGTCGAGATCACATAGCAACACTAAGCTCCATCTTTGACAGGCTAGAGGAGTACAGAGTTAGACCCAATCCAAATAAGTGTGTCTTTGGTGTATAGTCAGGGAAATTGTTAGGGTATATCATGTCTATGAGAGGAATTGAGATAGATCCTTCCAAGTTCAAAGCAATTCTTGAGATGGAGGCACCAAGAACATTGAAGTAGTTAAGGGGTTTGCAAGGAAGACTCTAATCCATTTGCTGGTTCATAGCACAGTTAGCAGATAAGGCTATCCCATATTCTCATCTACTCCCCAAGGGGGTAGCATACAAATGGGATGAAAAATGTGACTAGGAATTCAAAAAAATCAAGGAGTTCTTACTGACACCACCAATCCTTATGCCACCAATTCCAGGAAAGCCATTGATCCTGTATATATTGGCAACAGTAGCAACCCTTGGCACTCTCTTAGCACAACATGATGAAAATGGGAAAGGGAGAGTTATTTACTATATCAGTAGAACTATGGTGGGACATGAGTTGAATTACACATTCATCAAGAAGGCTTTCCTAGTAGTGGTATTTGTTGCACAAAAATTTAGACACTATATGTTGGCTCACTAGATAAAACTCATTGCCAAGATAGACCCTCTCCAATATCTACTTTCAAAAGCAACGCTCATAGGGAGAACAACTAAATGGGTCATGATCCTAACAAAATACGACATTGAGTACATAGAATGGAAGGCCATTAAAAGACAAGTAATTATAGATCAACTAGAAGAAGCACCGATGTATTCAAAGAACCCACTTGTATCAGAGTTCCCTGATGAGTCAAACTTGAACCTAAGTGTAGCAAATCACTGGAAAGTGTATATTGATGGATCCCACACACAACATGGGTTGGGAGTTGGAGTCTTCTTCATTACACCTCAAGGAGATTACATACCTAAATCATATAAGCTATATTTTCCTTACATAAACAACATTGCAGAGTATGAGGATCTTGCCATAGGACTCAAAATTGTAGTACAGTGGCAGATCATGACACTTAAGGTCTATGGATATTTTTAGCTAATCATTAATCAAGTCAATAATGAATACTAGACAAAGGATGATAAATTGACTCCATACAAGAAACTAGTGGAAAGCCTCAAAGAATTCTTCATTGATATCATGCTTGAGAAAATACCCAAGGAAAAAAATAGAGAAGCAGATGGTATGGCAACAATCAGATCACTACTAGATGTCCCACACAATGTCCCTAAGTAAGATTTCCTTGTAGAGCATCTTCTCATACCAGCTTTCAAGGTACTAGAGTTTGAATTCATGTGTGAAATTGTTGGTCTCGGTGATCCCTGGTATCATGACATTTTCACCTACTTGAGAATAGGAGTCCTCCCTGCTAATATCACCATGAACCTTAAAAGAACATTTTCCAAGAAGTCATCCCATTTTGTCATCTTAGGAGACACCCTATATCGTAGGATTATTGAGGGAACCTTGTTATGATGCCTTAACCCTAAGGAAGCTTTGATTGCTTTAATCGAGGTACACAATGGCATTTTTGGATCACATTCAAGTTGTATGACCTTGGCTAAGAAATTGTTGAGGACTGGGTACTATTGGCCAACAATGGAAAAGGAAGCTCATGACTATGTCCAAATTTTTTTGTAGTGTCAATAGCATGGGGATCTCATCCATGCACTAGCTTAGTAGCTCCACCCAGTCATTACACCTTGTCCCTTTTCATAATGGAGGATCGATCTCATTGGTAAAATCACTCCCACCTCATCTAGTGGACACAAGTTCATTATCATCGCCACTGAGTACCTCATAAAGTGGGTAGAGGCCATCCCAATGACCTACATCATAGGGAAGCAGATCTCCAAATTCATCTTGAACTACCTTATTTTCCACTATAGTATTCCTCAAGCCATTATCTTAGATAATGGGATACCTTTCAAAAACTATGATGTTCGAGACCTATGCCAAAATTTCAATATCCAACATCGCTTCTCCACCCCATATTACCCTCAAGGTAATGGCCAAGTTGAGGCTACTAATAAAACCATCTTGGAAATCCTAAAAAAAACATTCAATGATGTTGGTCGTGACTAGCACTTATAGCTAAATCCTACCTTATGGGCCTACCGAAAGAGTATTTACATGCCTACAGGGGCAACCCATTTCTCCCTGGTCTACGGATTAGAAGCCATCCTCCCCATTGAGATTCAACTCCCATCCTTAAGGATATCAATATAAAACCTCATTACAAATGAAGAATATCATGTATCATGGTTGAATGAGTTGGAGCTACTAGATGAGTGGTACATATATGCTCTGAATCATTTGCAAGTCTACCAAAGCCATCTCAAGCGAAGCTACAACACGAATATTAGGAGTAGGACCTTTCAAGTTGGAGATTTTGTATTGAAGGAAAATCATAAGAATGTACCAAATCTAGACAACAAAGGAAAGTTTGAACCTAACTAGTTGGGACCCTTCATCATCACAACAAGCTACAAATCAAGAGCATATCAGCTATCTACAACAGAAGGCGAACCTTTGCAAGAGCCTATCAATAGCTCCCATCTCAAAAAGTTTTATGCCTAAAATTGCAACGTATAAATCTCATAAAATACAAAAAAATTCAAAAAATATATAAAAAATAAAAATATAAAAAGGATTGAAAAAAGTAAAGAAAAAAACATCTTCTAGTGAAAAACACTTCGGTGGTGCTTTGGGCAAGTACCTTGGTGAAAACTTGGTAAATAGATGCCTCATGTAAATAAGTACTCTCCATCCATCATGATCTCTATGACTTGTTCTGCATCATTCATCCATCGCATTCCATATCTCCATCCATCACCCATTTGTGTCTGCATCATAGCTTGATCTTGTGTTTGTATCATGATCCTCCTAGTACTACTTGGTACATTCCTAAGGTCAGTTTTTCCTGCCTATATCAGAGTAGTCTATCCACATGTTGGGGACATGTTCTTATTCCTGCATTGGATCAGATTCGTGTATATTCTTAAAATCAAAAAATCCAAAAACATTTAGAAAATAAAAAAACTCAAAAACATTCATAAAATTAGAAAATCCAAAAACATTCAAGACATGTCAAAAATTAAAAAAAAAACAAGTCAAAAGGACATAAAAAGTCAAAAAATAGAGTCATCTTGTTGAACTATAGGTCTTTGAGCTCTGAATGTAGGCAAGACCATCATCGATGTGCCCCCGAGACACTTAGGGTAGTCCTTTAGGAGTCTATGATAATAAATTGACAAACCATTTGTTCATTTCTCATTAATAAATGAGTCTGTGTTAGTCGAACTACGTGGTCTTTGTGTGTATAACGTAGGCAAGGCTAATCTTTGATTAGCCCCCAAGGCCCCTAGGATAGGTTTTTAGGTTAGGTTCTTGGTCAAAATCTCAGAAAACACAAAAACATTGGAAAATTTAAAAATCAAAACATTTGTAAAACATCTTAAAAATACCAAAAACAACCTCAAAACATTTCAAAAAAATCTAAATATTTGAAAAAATCCATCCATCCCATTTCACATTCACCCACAATAAACATCCACTCATAATAAATCATCGTCATCCTTAACCTTTGGTGAAACAATCGGAAACAAGTCTAGCAGATTAAAAGTGAAAACTCAAATGTCAAGGTCTCAAGTCTAGGTCAGTAGGTAAACAAGTTGGTAAACTCTTGGTACTAATAGCCCATCATCTAGTTAGTCCCAAAATCATCTAATAACATCATTTCCTAGGATGAATCCTTCCAACAATGGACATCAACATTAGGCATCACCATAGTTTAGTCTTGGCTAAAGGTATGAATAACATTGACTTGTTTTGTGTACTTAATATTTTCTTTTGATTTATCTTATTATGCTCATTCCAATGACCTCTCGATGATGTCTAATTAAAATGATTTAGAGAGAAAGGAATAAGGAATTGATCATTATCTTTTATCTGTTGTGCTTGTTAGATATTCTTGTAATATAACCTCAAAGAATACTTGCTTTATTAGGTGTTGATGGAAGGTGTTTTGGACAACTTGTTGACTATTACATTGTTAGGTTTTTCCTTTCCATGTTTTGGTCTGAGATGTTCAAAATATCTAAAGTACATCCTAGTAAGGTTTTCATATGTCAGGTGTGAATACAAATACTCCTATTTGATTGTCGAGTCAAATTTCATCGCATTAGGTACAATGCCATCTTGGTTCTTTATACCTTGATGCATCGTACCTATGTGTGTTATCAAACACAAGGTAAGTAAGCTATTTTAAAATCCCAATCTCTGATAATCGAAACATCATTATTGCTAATAAAGTCTTGGCAGATCATGGACTTGTTGGATCCTCTTTTCAACATCTCATTTCTTCTTTCTTCTCTCCATGCTAACATAGTACCATGACAATCAACCAAACATCCGTCCTACATCCACAAACCGTCAGCATACTTCATATCATACATAATAGGAAACACTGATCATTTCACATGCATTGCATTTTCATCATTGCATAATATAGATCTATTAGTCCAAGCATCTCATAAACCATACATTTGCATAAAACATCCATTGCATAATCATATAGGCATCATCACATCATCCATACATACATATTGCATCATCATATTACACATAGAAAAGATGCTGAAGAGAGAAAAAGAGCATAACATAACATCATCCATCTCATCCATCTCACATGTATTTTATCATCATTTCAATTGTTTAGAATAATATAAATATGTTAGTCTAAGCATCTCATTACATAACCTTCCATACGTCCATCTTGAACCTATTTGTCACGAGATTGACCCTCAAATCGAACTTTTGACTCAATCTCTTGAGGGGGCAGTGTACTAGTATACTTCTTTCTACTGAGGCAATAGTGGGGCATCTGGAAAAAAAATAGATTTTTTTTGAATTTTGATCTCAACAAGGTTATTCTTTGAACCAATGCAGTAGGTACATTGCTTCAAAGAGGGGCAAAATGTAGATACTCAAAATATCCTGATCGATATCATGCGCTCAATTCTGATTCACTAACTTCGATTCTTCCTTGATCATTTCTTTACTAACTGATTAATTGAATAATCTTTATTTAATTAATTCATCAAAATTCCCCTTTGATTAAATAAATCAACTTTATTTAATTAAATCCTAATAATCCCTCTTTGATTAAATAAATCAACTTTATTTAATTAAATCCTAATGTTCTCTCTTTGATTAAATAAATCATTTTTATTTAATTAAATCCTAATGTTCTCTCTTTGATTAAATAAATCAACTTTATTTAATTAAATCTTAATGTTCTCTCTTTGATTAAATAAATCAAATCTATTTAATTAAATCCTAATGTTCTCTCTTTGATTAAATAAATTAACTTTATTTAATGTTCTTCATGTAATTGAATAAATCAAATTTATGTAATTAAATTACTAATTTCCCAACTACCCTCTCATTTGATTTAAATAAATATAAACATCTAAATCAAATGTCAAATCAACTAATTTCATCTAAGTTAATTAATCATTAATTGGCTCCTAACACTAAATCCTCCATTCCTCTAGTTTTTGCAAGCTGCACATGTAAATTAATTTATTTGATTTATTACTTCCTCCTATTTTCATTCAAATATGGCATATCCTTGGAATATTCCACCTATTTGAATTCTTCCTCACAAAGGACTGTTGTCCTCCAACTTGGCATTAAAAGCTC
Organism: Sequoia sempervirens; assembly: GCA_007258455.2. NCBI lineage: Eukaryota > Viridiplantae > Streptophyta > Pinopsida > Cupressales > Cupressaceae > Sequoia > Sequoia sempervirens. The sequence goes on along the minus strand of VDFB02271358.1, from coordinate 84,318,636 downwards.
TTACATGTCCTCTCCTTGAGCCAACTTGGCATTAATTCCTCTTACATCCCTCCTTACACAAGTCACCTCTTCAAATTCAAATTTCACCTACATGCACTAAACATGCACATTGTTCAAAATGTGCTCCACCTCCCTTCATTAGCATGTTGACAAGTGGCACAATGACATTGATCCCTTCTTTAATCCCACATTCTTCCTATTCTTCAATCCTCCATCCTTCTTCATTATAAATAGAGGCCTTCTCTATTAATTTAGGATCCAAATTTTGATGCAAGGTTATTATCCACAAGTTTATGCAAGTTCATTCACATTTTTATCCAAGTTAGCATATAATTCATCATCCATAGCTAGGTTATTGGCCTTTTTTTTTATCAAGGATCAATCAATCATCATCAAGCTTATCAAGGAATTTGGAAAGGGCTTCTTTCTACATCAAATAAGTTCCAATTCCCCTATGGGATGCTAGTTTAAGCATTCGAATGAGATTTCATTAGCTTTTATTTGATATTTTATGTTGTTTTCTTGTTCTTATGCTTGAATGAATTTCATAGGGAATTTTGGTTTAAACTTGTTTGAGGACTAATATTTGTTTATTTGTCCATGTTTGAAACAGGTCTAGGCAAAGCATTCACACACTCGTGTACATGTATTGTTTCCCATCATAGTAGGAGATGTAAAACAAGGCTCAAAAGAAGAGAATATAAATTGTGAAGATTTTATATGATGAGATGTTCTTGAATCTAGAAGCCATCTCCCTTGTTCATGACTTGGAAAAGTGCAAGGATATTTCCCCTTATTACCTGATGTAGTAGCATGACCTTTGTCCTAATTAGATTATTTTGAAGAAGTTGAATCATACATTTTCAAACATAGATCAACATGATTCTTATTGAGAAGATGTTTCAACTCATCAATATCCTTCTTATAATAGGAATGTTCATCGTGTCCAAGCTTCTTGCAATATGAACAAGTAGACTTCTTCTTAGATGAATTCTCTTTGGAAGAGAAGTTATTCTTTTCTTGATATGAATGTGGAATAATCTTTGATTTCTTCTTATCTGATTCTTTCACCTAACTAGCCAACAATGTATGATATTTAGATGTCTTGATGAGACCCATCAATATAAAATTTTGTTGTTTATGAATTAATATCTTAGAAAATGATGCAAATGAAGGTGTAGAATATGTAGACCCTATATTCAACCTATAAGTATGAAAGCTAGAAACAAAAGCATCATAATCAAGACCAAGTTTTTTCATTATATTGTAGACCAATTGAATGTCCTCTTATCAATTCTACATGTTTTATATTGCTCTCTTAGATCATTAATCTTAGTGATGTAGTCCTGGATGTTGTCAAAGTTGTTAGGATCAAGGCTCATTAGTTCATTATCAATTTGATAGCCTTTTAATTCATCTGTATTACCATACAATATCTTCAATTTGTTTCAAGCTTCATGAGAATTATTACATGATTCAATTTAAAACAACAAATCTTGAGAAACTATTCTACGAAGAAATCCAAGAGCTTTGGTATGTTGAATCATCCATTTTATCTTTTTATATACATTTGTATGTTCAGGTACCTTATTTTCAACATATAGAGAGTGACCTTTAGTCATTAGAATACTCCATTCATTTTGATGTCATGTTGAATAATTATACGATGTGAGCAAAGGAACCTTAGAATGATCCATGGGAAAAAAGAGCACAAGAAAACATATCAAAAGAATGCACCAAGGGACTCCATCCCCTAAATCCCTCAATCAAGAAACCCCCCCAACAATTTATGATTTGGCACTTTATACTTAGTGAATTTATAGATGCTAGATGCCAAAAACAACAAACTAGACTTGATCTTAGTGCTTAAAGATGCCAAATTGGCCACAAGATTAAAGTGAAAGTTTTACACAGAATGAGATCAATCTAATCATACCACTAGAAATTACATGAACAAATTTGTACTTTCAAAGAAAATTTCACCAAAATTTTTTTATTGCAGGAGCAAGAACAAAGCCTTGAAAGTTCCTAGAATGAGAATGATGTAGAAAAACCTATGAGAATCTACAATTTTTAGAAAAACCATGCATCAAAATTAAAAACCAACTACACCGCTATGAAGAGGATGAAAATTTTCCCTAAATAAAAAAAATCTCTCGCAAAAAGGAGGTCTTAGGCTTGAGTTATGAGCATTTGAAAATCATCCTTCAAAACCAAAACTGCAACTGTGAGGGGGTCAAAATTTTCAAAAAAGGGTGCTGACGTGGTGTTGATGTCAGCACTTCAAAGGGTTAAATTTGACAATCATCTGATCATCACTAGAAAAACATTCTTCTCTGGTTACTGAAATATATTATATTTGATAGAATATGCTTGTTGAATATTTTTTTACCATTGATTAACAAAATCTTGGTGGGTATGTTGGAATATTCCGTATTTTTCCAATGGAATCTAGGCAAAGGCTTCAAATTATTCTTGTTTTGTTGCTAGTTTTGAAATAGAAGCTGCTAGTTTTAATTTTCTCAGTCGGTTGTTGGGTTGGTGGGATAAAGGGGCTTGCAGAGGTGTAGCATGGCGCACGATGTACCCCCAAGGTATTGCGAAGTACTTGTGTAATCTACAAACTATAGGAATAGTTTGCTTTAATTTTTAATTTTTTAAAGTTTTTATTTTTCTAATATATATTTTCAAATTTTTTTTAAAAAAAACCCAAAATATTATTCAAACCTGCGATTTTATTTTTTATTGATTGCAACCCAGTTTTTTTTGAAAAGCCTATAATAATGATGACATTATGATCATACGATTGAATAGGGGAAATTCTTCCCTCAAGTCTTGGGTGAAGTGCTCCAATTTTGATGAATTGACAATTTCTCTTAGGGTTTTTGGCTATTCTGGATGCAATGGTAGGGTCACATTTGACCCAAAATGCTCTAAAATTGTAGCTACCTTCCAGATCTGGCAACCACTCTTCAACTTCAAACTCTCATAAAGTTGGCATCATATGTCCAATTTGGATAAAACAAAAGGAAAAACTAACTTTATCAAATACCCTAAACTCAATGGAGCTCATTTTTGCACCAACAAGCTCCAAAACAAACCTACAATAAAAAGCCACAAAGAGGAACCCCCCAAAATTTGGTATTTCCATAAAGTTTTTTTGATTCTCTAGATCATCATATGACACAAGAGAAGAGCATACTCAACCTTTTAAGATCTACCAAGATCTCTTAAAAATGACTATCTAATGGCACCCATCCTGCTTTGATACCATGTTAGAGTTGGCTATGGAGATACCCAAGATCTAAAGTTAAAATGGAAAGCACAAAAGAGATCAATATGTAATGTTCAAGATTGCAATGGAATTGATTATCTCAAAAGATTCAATATGCAATGTATGAGAACCCCTTGGTTATATAGCCAAGGTGAGACATAAGATGTCATAAGATTATGACATGTGTCCTAATCTTATGATATGAGACAACTTAGTATAACTACCTAGGAAAAGATAAAATCTAGACATGACAACTAAGTCTTCTAGAAAGATTCCTAGGACCTAAGTAAACTTAACATGTGAATATGTCCCCTAAGGCCCTAGTAAATGAATTAACTAGATACAAGAAATTTATTCAACCAACAAGGATTTTGAGGAATATTAAATTGGAGAAAATGATAATGGAGGTTAGTGAAAGGGTTAATTAGATTAATTAATTAATCAAGATTAGAAGAAATATTGAGTGGAGATTATAGTTGAATTAATTAAATTAATTAACTTTATAAGAAAGGAAAAACATAATTAATTAAATATAATATAATTACTTATGAGACAAATAATAATTAAATATCAAATTATTTAATTAATTGTGAGAATATGGAAAGATGATGAATTATGGGAAATAATTAATTAAATTTTTATTTAATTTATTACAAACAGGATGAGTGATTTTGGGGTGTCTACACAAGGTAACTCACATTACTTTTTAATTTTATTTATTTTACTATTGTACTACATGCACTATTTTTAGATATAACAAATATAGTTTAGTTTTTTAATACCATATATATAAAACTAGAAAATATTGAAATAAATAAAAAAATAATAAATTAGTGAAAATTTAAAGGTCACAAAATATTTAATATCTCTAATTTTATTTTATATCAAATGTTTGCAACAAAAGCTATAAATATAGTTAGATAAAGTTTACAATAATTACAATGACAATAATAAATTTGTTCAATCTATCTAAAAATTATTAGGATGCCACTATGAATCTTTCAATTTCTCCAAGATTTGTATAAAAGACAAATTAATGTAACTAGTTTATATATAAATTAAAAAATATATTATCACAAATTACATCTTGATATAACTATCAAGAATTCCATCCTAATATAAATATCATAAATTGAATGAATATCTGAACATAAAATAATAAACAAATAAAATTAAAAGCTAAAAGATAGCTCACCTTAAAAAATACCCTTTCATATTGAAAAATTATGAAGCCATGAAAATAGATATTTCAAGAGCATATCAACCCCATCAAAGATTTTATGTCCCCACCTCTTTCTTATTACAACACCACTATTGCTTCCAATCCTACCCCATATAGGTAATAGTTCCACTTCAATCTTATACCACACACTTTCCTTGTTTTTCTCTTCTTTGTTGGTAGATGTATAAATGGGAAGAGGAGCATGAGAAAATTCTATCCAAGAGTAGTTATTCGAAAGAAAACATCCCCATAAATTTGAGTTTCCTTCATATGAAGATTTTGTGAATGTTACCATCTGTTTTCCTTGTGGTATGGTTCCTAAAAGGTTATTGTTGGATAAGTTGAGGATTTTCAAATAGTTCAAGGGTGATCCCACAATAGTGGTTTACAATTTTTGGCCAAATTGGACATTGAAATTATTTTTTTAACTAAATCGTCACATTTGGGCACCTATAGCGGCTAAACCATGAGGAATTTGAAGATGATTCAAACTAGTGTCTCGTCACATTTTGTCTTTAGATTCTAAAAATATTTTTTCAAATTTTGGAATCAGTTATGCTTCTTTTCCATCTCCCATGAAAACTGGTTTTTCAAAAATAACATTTTTAAAAGTGATGCTGCAAGTATAACACGTAACTTTTCCATGAAGGATAAAATTCTAATTCTTCGTTAGATTTTTAACTCTAATATCTAGTGCTTCCACTTGGTTAGATAGTTTTTTATTGAATATTTTTTCTTTAATCAAGTTTCGAAGTCAAACCAATTATAATTTAGACATAGCGCGACCGTATAACACGTAACTTTTTTTTCTATATATTGAAATTCAATTTTTTTTTTGTTGGATCAAGGACTTCAATATCTGGTGCACTTATATTTTTAATTTTTTTTTGATAATCCGCTATTTTTCCACATGTGCAAAACAAAGACCTTCATTTTTGATGAAAACCTATGTTTAATGAAACTAAAAAACAAATACCTAATAAAACCAAAACATATTAAAATTATATTCATTGGATAGCTCATTCTGAGGACTACCTAATTTTAGTTGGGCTTGTGAAGATTCCTCCATTTTCATCCTCAACCCTAGCTACAAAGTGCCAAAATTTAGGTTTTTTTGTGTCTCAGGGGGGAGATGAGGAATAAGGGGGGTTCGAGTGAACCTCTAGGGGTTTGCTCAAACCAAGGTTTGATCGAACCCTGGTTCAAGTGAACCACCCTTCCATAAGGGGTTTTGTTGGTTTTTTGGGCAGGAAAGAATTGAAAGGGTTCGCTTAAACCCTGGTTTAAGCGAACCTCTTATGTGTTTGGTCGAACCAGTAGGTTTGTACGAACCCCTAAAATCAAGTTTTTTGCCATGTATTCATTTTTTGTGAGTTTTCCTTCCTCACTTGAATTGTAAACCACTATTGTGGCTTCACCCTCAAAGATCTAAGGTCCCTTGGACTATGTCTAGATAAAAATTTGTAAAAATATCTAATGGATAGTTTGTGTAATTTAATATCTTTCAAATTTCCCAAATTAGAGAGATCACCTTTCAATTGATTGTCTGAGAGGTTTATGGATTCCATGGTGGAGAAGGTATATGTGTGGTGCTCATCTCTTCCTTTAGAATCCATATTCAATTCATCCTCATAAATAAATTCTATGTAATTATTAAAAATATTTTATATTTAATACATGATAAATCCCTCTTTTAGTTCTATCAACATTTCTTGTAAACTAAAAATGTTATGTGGTATAAACCCTAACATGTGATATGAAGAAAGTTCCAATATTTGATGGCATTTCATGTGCCCAAGTTTTGAAAGAAAACTAACTTGAAAATAATTATTTCTCATTGATAACAATTGCAAGTCTAGAAGGTTTCCTATTAAGTTTAGTATTCATCCTTTCAATAGCTTTTCCTTGCTTTCCAAATTTTTTTATATTTTGTTATTTTGATATATAAATGGAGGGAATTCTCCACTCAAATGGTTATTATTTATCACTAGTGGCTTTAGTTGAATTATCTTTCCAATTTCAAATTATATCATACATTCTAAATTATTATCCAACAAATGTAATATTTGAAGTTAGGAATAATTGACTATTCTTGGAAGGATAATTCCACTCAAATGGTTATTTCTAGATTTAACATTTGTAGTGAATATATATCTAGCATGCTTGAATTAATATTTCATATTAATAAATTATCCTTGAGAAACAATACTTTTATATGAGGAGACCAAATTGGTGGTATCTATCAACACAATGCATTGTGAGACAATCTATGACCTTCATTATTTTCCAAGTTGAAGTATTTAGCAAAAGGTGACCTTGCAAATTGTTTTTTGGGAGATTTATGTAATTTAGGCTCATATCTAGTAGCCAAGAGGGAATTTATCCAACATGATTTCTATTAGCTATTTTAAAATATTTAGTTGAAAGCGAAGTTACAATCCATGATGGAATTGCACCATCATCTTACATAATGTCATAATATAAGCTCATTAAGTAGAACGATGGAATCTAAGTAGAGCTAATATCAAGTGCATAACTAGATAAAAATATAATCTCTAATTTACTTAGTTCTTAAAAGAATGTCTCTAAAATAATATGAGAGGTGTGGACATTAACTACACAATTGGATAAGGAAAAATACTCTAAATTGCTAAGGTTCTATAAGAAAACCTCTAAAATAATCTAATGGTCATTTAGTGAGAGAGAGAGAGTGGAAGAGATCTTCAAGTGAAGACGATAGATTTAAGGAATAAATACTCTAGTTGAATGCATTCCCATCATCATTAAGACTAGTAAGGGAGAAAATCCATGAAAATGAGGAGGGACGAGTTCCATTTGGTTGGTTGTACAACAATAATATCATTTTTATGAAAGAGATTTCCCAAGGAATCTAGTATACTAGAAATCAAGTGATTCTAATTAATATTTAGGCTAGTTAGAGAAAATATATTAGAGAGAGAGGAGGGAATCCTTCCTATGAGTTGATTTTATAAAGATATAGGCTAGTTAGAGAGGGGAGATTAGAGAGATGGAGAAGGAAATACTTTTAGTGAGTTAATTTTCAAAAATATTAGAGAGGAGGGAATGCTTCCTATGAGTTGAAATTTTAGAAAGATCTAGGCGTGGTAGGGAAGAGAGATTAAAGAGAGAGTATTTAATGTTTATTGTGAGTTGATTTTATAAAAATCTAGGCTAGTTAGAGAAGAGATGTGTGAGAGAGCAAGGATTTATTCTTGTTCAAGTTGATTCCAAAAATATCTAGGTTATTTAGAAAAGAGAGAATAGAGAGAGAGGAGGGAATGCTTCCTATGAGTTGATTTTCAAAAGGTTTTGAGCTATCTAGAGGAGAGAGAATAGAGATCTAGGAGAGAATACTTCTTATGAATTGATTTTAAAAAATATCAGAGGCTAATTAGAAAAGAGAGATTAGATAAAGAAGAAGGAATATTCTGATTCAACTTATTATAATATAAATCTAGTTGTGTGAGAGAAGATATTTTTTGAAGTAGGGAGGAATAGTACCTATTAATCTTATTCTAGATAACCATATGGTTGCAACAAAAGTGAGGGTGCACAATCTTTCAAATATGATGCCCTCTATTTTAGACATAACAACCCCTTCAAGAAATCACCAAATAGCAAAACCAACTACATGATGAATGGTGTTATCATAGGAAATGACTTCCTAAAACCAACAATTGCTTCTCTTCTCCCATGAACTCAATTAATCTACAAGGTCATTTAGGTTGTATTTGAAGAGGAGAAAAACATGATATTCCCCCTTAATACATTTGTAGTAGAAGCAAAGAAGAAACAATGTAATAATATAAAACAAAAATAGGTTGGCCATGTGAGAATGAAAATTTGGGTGTATCAACTTGCAATTTAGCATTGTGGTCAATAGTTGGATGGGGTCCTATTGTGGTATAATAATTGTGGTTATAGAATTTAGGCTTGAAACATATTTATATTATATTGTGAATAATTAGTCCATGTGTAAATAAAAATAACCAAATATTGGTCAAGATGGACCCATACATGAGCACATTGAGAACCTATGTATATTATTTAAAAAATTATTAAAATGCATTCAATAGAAATTGAAATAAATACTTTTTTATTTCATATAAAATATCATTAGTTTGACATTTGTAAAATAAGGAGCTCATTTGAACAAGTATCAATTGTTGTTATGAGGAAAAAATACTATTCTTATGTGTACAACTATTGGGGTGGAAATGCATATGCATTAGAGTACTTCACGTTAATAGTTTGTCCTATTGCAAATATAAAAGGTGAGAATAATAAATATCTTGTATTTAACCATGAAATGCAAATGAATAACAAAAAAAATTATGAGCACATTGAGAACCTATGTATATTATTTAAAAAATTATTAAAATGCATTCAATAGAAATTGAAATAAATACATTTTTATTTCATATAAAATATCATTAGTTTGACATTTGTAAAATAAGGAGCTCATTTGAACAAGTATCAATTGTTGTTATGAGGAAAAAATATTATTCTTATGTGTACAACTATTGGGGTGGAAATGCATATGCATTAGAGTACTTCACGTTAATAGTTTGTCCTATTGCAAATATAAAAGGTGAGAATAATAAATATTTTGTATTTAACCATGAAATGCAAATGAATAACAAAAAAAATTATGAGTATAAAGTTTCCATAGTCCATGATCATTAAAGTGTGCTAGTTGTTTCGCCATTGAAATTGTGTAATTTTTTTTTTTGTTGAACTACTAGAGATACCATCATTAAGTTTTGGTCAAATATGTAAAAAGTTATTTTTAAGACTTTTCTCACTAAGGGAGAGGAGCCCATCGTGGGTATAGGACCTGTCGTAGGTATAGTTTTGGATAGCTTGGGGCCCAACTTTGGATAGTCCGGGGCTCACTTTTGGGCAATAAAAGTGCCAATAAATTTACACTTAATATCCAACTATCAATCACTTTAATTCAAAAAATACACAAACTGACCAATCATGTACTGTCACATCAGCATACCAATATTACATGACTAACTGATCCACTCTATCGGTCCATGACTTTTTTTGGCTCTTTTTTTGTTGTTTTTGAAAAATGGTCTGAAAACATTAATAAACATGCCCAATTTTTGCCAAAAAAAATGGAGGGATGCCAGCTCGACGATCAAGAGACGTGGCAAAAATAATTTATTCAACATGAATGCCGAAGACGTGGACCCCTCGCTCAAAGTTATCTCTTCTTTAAACACACTGATAACGACAAATTGTGTGATGAGTTATGTGATAAAATAGACTGCCACATTTTCTTTCATAGCTTGACTTCTACGTTGCTCCTTCAATTCGGAAAAGACGTAGGGAGTACATATTATTTAAAAAATGACCCCGTGCTCCTCACGTTTAGAGGACACGTATTCCCTGGCCTTCATATTTAGACGACATTTTCCACATGCTTTCTCATCATACTTTTAACTTTAATACTTTCCTCTTTATATTTAGTTGATAATCCATACTTTATACCCCACAAATTAAATGGAAAATCTGATCAAGATTCTGCCTCCCCTTTACTCATTCTGAGAGAGAAAGTACCTAGTTAATGAGTTGTTGAAAGAAGATCCAAAGATAATAAAGTACACTTGCCAGACTTGACGCGAAAGATTCGTTATTAGTTTTGTAAATTTTTTTCTCATTTCTTCCAATAAATGTGGGACTAATTATTCCACCTTGTGCAACGAAATGAGGTATTGACTTGGGGTCAAGCAGGCGAGAAAATTGGACCCTACAATTTAGTAAAAATACTTGACATTTGATAACACATGGCTTTCTATTTATTAGACCTGCTGCGAAATATTACAGAAATTTATGAATAAAAGAAAATAGTATCATGCGTTGAACGACCATTGCATTTTTTCAATATATAATCTCTAGTGGAATATAAATGAACTTGACACCATTTGTTAGCATATAGAGCTAAACATGGCATTCAATTTTAACTATACCATATGTTTTAATATTTTTTATGTAACATATATTATTTGACTATATCTATTTTATATATTATATTATATAGTAATTTTATATAATGTAAATAAATGACTACAAGTTAATTTGTTTATTATTACTTCATATTTATCATCTCAAATAAAACATAAAAAATTAAATCATTAAATATTTGTACAGATTCTAATGAACTTCAATTTTTTCACTTGTTTGTATAAATTCCAATCATATAATGAGAAACAAACATCAAGTTAATCCTCATTTCTATACCTTAACATAAATCAAATTCAAATATACCAACAAAAAATTTAATATAACAATTCTAAATATAACAAAGAGCAATTTGAAGAAAAACCTACTAAACTTGTTAGAGAAAATAATCCTAATTGTTAGGTTTTTGAAATTGTGTAGACGAACCACTCTAATTTTAAATTTTTGGATATGTGATTTAAAATAAACCACCCATTTTAATAGTGTTTAAGATTTGATCATTTCTAATATTTTTCATCTTCTAAAATCAAATAAATTAAGAAAAAATACTTGTTTGTTATTTTTAAAATATTTTACTTGCATAGAATTTTTGATTTGGGGTTATTTTTCTCATTTTTATTTAAATGTAATTCATTTTAATGTAAATACAAATGTTAGGTAGTAAAGAAATAGACTTTTAAAACATTGAGATTTTTAATCTTGATTTTGTTTAATTAATATTGAATTTTAGCATTGTTATTTAAGTCTTTTACAATTATCATTAATTCATATTTTTAAAGTGTATTGTTTGTCTTTTGTTTTCAAGTATTTTTTAAAATTTATTTTTACATTTCTTTTGTTCATTTTATATTATGTCTCTTTCAATTTTATGGATTAGTTTTAATCTTATTTGAATATTCACACAAATTAAATTAAATAAAATTCATGAAAAATGTTTAGTTAAAAAGAATAAAATATTATTAAAATATTTTACCAATAAAATACACTGTGCAATATAAAATTCTATACAAGGAAAACACTTCTATATTAATAAACCTCGGTTAATTAAATAAATATTTTGAAGTGAAATAAATTAATTTAGATATCAAAGCTTTTTTAATTGCTAAAAATTACATAAATTGAAAATGATATTTAGTTTGATAATTGATAATGAGAAATGATATATTGAACATGACAACAATTAATTTTCTTTGATATTGAAATTTAATGATTCCTATAATGAAATATATATATTTTTAAATGTTTATCCTTCACTTTGAGTTTCCTTCATGTATGTGAATGTGACCTCCACAGTTGTGGATCTATTCTTTTGTGTGGACCTAATATGATGTGCATGAGTTTAAATTGCCATTTAAGCTAGCCTAATATTATCCATTTGCCTCAATCTTGATATATAAATTGATGTAAGTATTTATGAACACTTTTGGGGAATCTATCAGATTGTAAGGTTCATGTTGTCCTAGGTCAAACCTCTAGATGGACTAGCTTTACAACTCTAAGCAAAAATATTAAGGACAACAAAAAAACATATAATGATCCTAGAGTAATGTTCCATGGAGATAATTTATAGAAGTAGATTTTGTTTCTAGCTATTAGATCTAGATGTTTCTCTTACATTCAAACATGATTTCAATGAGTGTCCTTAAATACAAGAATCAAACACACAAAAAAACACAATGCACACTAAGTTGGCTCACATTGATTAGTGAAGTTATCAAGAATAGATAAATTAAAGATAGTATTTGCACACTCCATTAGAATTAATTAGAGATTTTCTTGTAGAAAACAATGTGTAAATTTTTGTGTCCCTTCTGATAGCAAATTGTTGTAAACTTTTGTATTGCTTTTAATACAAAAAATTACAACCCTTTTTCTATTAAAAGTTCTCTTAGAAAAATTAAAGTTTAAATTTCTAAAAATGAGAGGTTTTAGATTTGCAACTATTGAAGTTCCTTGGTTGAACTCCACAACTCGAAATATAACGTAGGGTGAAGAAAAAATGTCTAAAGATCAAGTATATGAATCTAAGATGAATAATAAAGAATCCAAATTAAAGATATTATGAATTAATTTTATATTCAATTCTACTAATTATAAGCTAATTATTATATAAAGGGCGAGTCTAATTGTGCCTAGACATTGACTAGTTGAAATGGACTTAAAATAAGGAGATCTAACTATTGTCTTGTTCTTTTCTAATAATTTATGGTTCCATTTTAAACACACATATACGCTATGATTAGTTGATTTTGTACACGTTTCAATTACATATACTTCTTGGCTTCCTTTAAAAATCAACTGATTCTCTAGTCTTATTAAATGTTGATGTCGAATTAGTGGGTTTCTCTCCTTTCCACTTTGTTAATAGTTTAATTCATTTTTTAATTGTAATTGCCAATAATTTTTTTGTATAATTTTATTTTGTTTACGATATAATAGAGGATAAAAAGTTATATATTTATAAGATTAACAAATTGAAAGTTGTTATTGATATTTTTATTAAGTTAATAAACAAGTATAAGTTTATTGGTTGCAAATTAGCTATCGGTATTGTGTCTTCACTAATTGATTTTTTTTCGCTATTATATTTTTTAAATACATATAACAAGTGAAAAATTGTTTAGATTAAAATGTTGTACTACTTACAAAGTCTTAATAGCAATTGAAACTATTTAATATTATATAGTTGTAAGGTTGGACTCTCCTTAAATTGAACATCTCACAAGAAGAATGTAAAATATTCCATATATTGCATTGTCTAACACTTATCTAAGTAGTTAAAAGCCATAAAAAATAAAGTATAATTAGAAATTTATGAAATAATCTTGAATGAACATCTTAAACTGCTAAACAGTGAATAAAAGTATAATTTTTAAAAAAGTTACACTTTCAAAATAGAATGCTAGATTCAAGCAATTAATCAGTGAATCAATAAATTTCATTCAAATATCTTTACCACACCTAAAATCATATTGAAATGGGTCAAAATAGATTAACCAAATTAAAGAATTTAAAAATCAAACCGGACCCCTTTCACACCTCGTCTTCTTTATTTTAGCGAATAGCTCGCGGCTGTTAGTTGATCCCACTCACAGTGCCCTTCGTTGACCCCAGTCAACTCTCCCTTCTTTATAACTAGTTGCCCTCTCCTTACCTGCCAAATCACCCAAACTCATGGCGCCCATAACCAAGTTATTTTTGCTTACTGTTATTCCCCTGTTTTTCCTCCGCTTCTGCTGTGGATGTATTCACAGGGAAGGGGAAGCTCTTCTTCAATTCAAAGACGCCTTAAGTTATTCTTTCCATCCTTATCTGAGCTCGTGGGAGAAGGGAAGTGGTTGCTGTCTCTGGAACGGCATATCCTGCGATATCACCACCCATCATGTAGTCGATGTTGAAATATACGGTGCTGATGGAATGGAGGGCGGCGTCATGTCTGAGAGCTTGTGCACCCTCACTTTTGTTGCAACCATTCACCTATCCAACATGGGATTAACAGGTACTCTTCCTCCGTGCTTGGGAGAACTCTCTTCTCTCACACAACTAGATCTATCTTATAATAGGTTGAGTGGAAACATTCCATTGTCCTTTGCGAACATGTCTTCTCTTGCTGTCATTGATTTAGCATATAACCAATTAGAAGGTGAAACTGCCCTCAGTACTCTTTGTATGCTCAGCAACCTTAGTGTGGTTGATCTTTCTGGCAACCAGCTAAATGGAAGCTTACCATCATGTCTGGGAAGTCTCTCTTCACTCGCAGAACTGCGTTTATCTTCTAATAGGTTGAGTGGGAATATTTCTTTGTCTTCTTCTCTTGCTGTCCTTGATTTAGCATATAACGCTTTGGAAGGTGAAACTGTCCTCAGTGCTATTTGTCTGCTCAGCAACCTTAGTGAGGTTTCACTTGGTTACAATCAACTGACTGGAAACTTGCCATCCTGTCTCTGTAATCTCTCTTCACTGATTAGGCTTGAAATTCCTGGAAATCATTTGAATGGTAAGATTCCATATTTTTTAGGCAAGATTTCCTCACTCAAATATATTGATGTTTCTAATAATTCTTTAAGTGGTTCTATCCCAGATTCCTTGGGCAGTCTATCTTTGCTGGAAACCTTGGATATATCTTACAACCAGCTAAGTGGAACTCTTCCATCGTCATTTTCAAGGCTATCCTCCCTTTATCAGCTCTTTGCTAATGGGAATGCATTCAACCAGAGTATTGCTTCTTCAACGCTACCCTGTACACTTTACTATCTTCATCTCTCATTAGATGGCCAACAAAAAATTTCAGAGGATTTCTTTCACAATTTTACCAATTTGGAAAGTCTGTACTTGTCAAATTGTGTACTTAATATCAGCACCACCTGGATTCCCTCATTCCAGTTGTTCTTCTTATATATGACATCATGTAAGGTGGATGGTCAAATCCCATT